>CM075691.1:59603547-60001047 GCA_037954015.1 Psophocarpus tetragonolobus | reverse complement strand
TTTCTATTTGGAAATATTAGAGAGAAAAATTATATACTATTACTGTAAAAAAATAACTCTTCATTAGATTGAGATTTATGTGGCCCGCCCAACACTATTTATTGATTTTACTAATTAATATTTTAAAAGTCTATAAATGAAAAGTTGTGATTGAGCATAAGTGTAAAACTCTTTTACACAATTATTAGCTCTATTTATATTTAGATTGAGATCTATGTGGCCCAAACCTAAAACCAGTAAAACTCTTAATCGTGACACTTATAAAAAAAAAGTTTAACAGTTTTTCTAATGTGTGTCTCAAGCACATGTTAATAATTATTATAATCCAATTTTAAATGTATTTTTTTATGTATTTATTATGTAAGAGAGTGAAGATAGCTAAAGAGTATTAGATATGTTTTCTAATACTAATTTACTTTCAATTTTAACATTGTTTTTTCACTTCAATCATCCTTTAATTTTTATTTCTACATTTTTTTATATTATTGTTTCTACATTTTTATATTATTTAAAAAAAATAAACTCAACGCAAAGCATATCTATTATATTAATAATAATGCCTTTCTTATTTTATTTTTTATATTATTTTTTTTATATAATATTGTAATTAGCTTCAATGACAAATAAGATGTGAAATATATAATACTCCAAAAGGGATAAAACAGTGCTAAAATGATAAAATAGTTTCAATTTAAAGTTTTCAACATTTTCGTTTAAATTAAACGCAATACCTAATTAAAAAATATAATAGTGATGAGCACTATTATATTTTAAATGGATATGTATTGCATTGAGTTTATTTTTTTAAAAAAAATAATATGAAAACATATAGAAGTAATTATATAAAAAAATGTATAAGTAAAAATTAAAAGACGATTGAAGTAAAAAGATAAGGTTAAAATTGGAAGTAAATTAATATTAGAAAATATATTTAATGTTCTTTAATTATCTTCACTCTCTCACATCATAAATATAATTTTAAATGGATATGTATTGCATTGAGTTTATTTTTTTAAAAAAAATAATATGAAAAAATATAGAAGTAATTATATAAAAAAAATGTATAAGTAAAAATTAAAAGACGATTGAAGTAAAAAGATAAGGTTAAAATTGGAAATAAATTAATATTAGAAAATATATTTAATGTTCTTTAATTATCTTCACTCTCTCACATCATAAATACATAAAAAATTAAATTGGAAATGAGATTCTAATAATTGATAACATGTACCCTGGAGCACACATTAAAAGAACTGAAGTTAGTGTTTAATCAGAACTCTTCCTTTATATGACTTTTAAAATATGAATGGGTAAAGTCAAGAAACATGTATTGTAATTAAATGTTAATGTAAAACTTTTTCCACTAACACGTATTAAGTATTTAATTATCTCATTGTTAAGTCTTTAAAATTATGACCATGTTAAGGACTCATACAAAGGTTTTATTGTTTATAATTATGTTAAGTATGATTCTTTCTTGTGAATGATATTTTTGGTTTCTTTTATAAAAAATTAAAACTAATTTAATTTATTATATTATTTTTTAAGTAATTTAAAATTAATTTGTCATAAAAATTTTTAATAAATAATTTTAATATATTTATATTTTTTTTATGAATCATAAGTCTGATGTATCCCAACTCCTTACTTCAAGGACTAAACCTAATGATAATGCATGAATGTTGTTGACCCAATAAAATTTTGTAAAAGGGTGAAATCAAACACAATACTAATAATGTTAGATTAATATTAATTGAACATGAATTCTTTTATAAATGTTAACTTAATTTATGATATTATTTAGTAAATAATTTAAAACTATTTTATAATTTTAGTATATGTATTACATATTTAAATATGTAAAAAAAATAACTTATTATATAAATATTAATCATCAAAATTCTTGTATATGATCAATTTATTAAATATAGAGTTAAAAAATTATTTTTTTAGAATATAATAACTAATTATATAAAAATAATTTTTTATATTAGTATAAAAAAATCATCTATGAAAATTATTTTATATAATTTTTAAGTAAAATGATTTTTTTAGATTTAAAAGTAAAAATAAATATTGTTAAGTATTTAATATATGTTAAATATTTGAAGAAAAATATTATTATTCATAATGTTTCATCTACAATGGTGTCGAGTAAAAAAATTATATATAAAATTTTAAAAATTATTTTATATGATTTATAAGTAAAAATAATTTTTATATTTCAAAGTAAAGATAAATTTTTCTTATTTAATAATATGTAACTATGTTAAATATACTTAAAAAAATAATTTTGTTATACATAAACTTTCCCTCATAATGGTTTTGAGAAAAAATTATTTTTCAAGAATGATACATGTGTTTATCATAAAAATTTTATTTCTATTATAAAAATTAAAATAATTTAATTTAAAATTTATTGATTTATTTATATAAAAAAAGTTAAATTATTATATAAATATCAATCATGAAATTTTTTTATTAAAACATTTTTTTAATATAGAAAAATTATTTTTAATAAACATTATTTATTATAATTAAATTAATTTTTAATATAAAAATTTCAATCACATAATTCTATATTATTTAACAATATATACATATATATATATAATATGTTATCTTAAATAATCATAGAATGTTATTCAAATAGTGTTTGACAAATATCAATTCAAATATTATTTAAACATGGACTCTTCAATGAATTATATTAGTTTATACTCTAAATACATTAAAAAATTAATTTAATGTATTTCACATAAAATTTATAACTTCCACAATAGTTATAACTTTTTATGCTAATATTTTCAACAAATATTAATAAAAAAATATCAATCAAACATGGTTTCTTCGTTGAGTAATACTATGTTTTATATATCTAAATAAGTTAAAATAAATTTAATTTAATATGTCTTTGTTAAAGTAATTTAAAATTATTTTCAATATATTATATATTTAAAAATAAATAAAATAATAAATAAATAAATATATTTACACATATATAAAGAATTAAATAAGAAATTATAAAAATAAATAAATAAATAAATTTAGCAAGAATAAATTGAAAAGGCAAAAATTATAAAAAGTAACTAAAAGATCTACAATACAATAAAAGTAACTATCTAGCATAAATTTCAGGTATAGACATCGTTACTTAATTGACATTTTTGTTAAAATAATTTAGAATATGATATATTTTAAAGTTAAAAGAAAAAACACAAAAAATAAAGGACTAAAATCATTTTAAGCTTTATAGAGATTAGAGATATATTTTAACATAAATAAATGTGTATACTATATTTTTAAGCTAACTAAAAAAGTTCAATTCTGAATAGTAAATATGACTGTAGCATTCATGCATACATGCAGGTTAGTTTACCAATAGCATGTTTTCGTTAATGTGTTATAATATTACCTAAGAATACAAATTAGAATTTGAATTAATTTTAAAAAATAAAAAAAATAGTAACACAGGTTGATGAAGTTAATTAATAATCTAATACATTGATGAAAAGTAAAATACAATAAAAAAAAATACATGAATCTGATTAAGTAATAAAATGTCAAGTATATAAACATATAAAGTATCCTTTCACTCAAAATTATTTAAACAACTTTGGTTATTATTGGTGAGTTACTAAGAAAATTAATGTACATAAATTTTATATATTAAACAATCTTGTAAATATTAACCTCTAGATACTTATTTAAAATATCAGGATAATTTCATAAATATAAAGTAATAAATTTTATAAAAATGTATTACCTAATTAAATTTAATTTTATATAAAAATTTCAATCAAATAAATAAATATTATATATTTTATGCCTAAAATTTATTTTTTTTTAAAAATTAAATAATTTATAGGATCCTAAAATATAATTTTTTTTTAAATCGTTCAAATACAATTATATTATATACTCGAAATAAATTATCATTTATTTGTTAAATTTTTCAACTACAACAATTATGTTAGATATTAAAAAAAAAACTTTATCATTTATAATTGTGTTGAGTATGTTAATTTATAATTTTATTTGGCATATACTGTGTCATTTTATATATATAATTTAACATTATTATATAAATATTAATTTAAAAATTACTATATTTTTAAGTATAAAGTCAAAATTATTTTATACTATATTAAAATATATTCAATAAATTAAATTGTAACATATTAAATTTATACATATAAAAAATATAGAAATATAAAAAGAAAAATAAAAATAGTAAAAAATTAAAAAAAAATTGTTGCTTACAAATATTAAAGATGGAAATTAAAAATATATGTAGACACCTAATTTTGTCTGGATTTTTTTATGTTTAAAATAAAACTTTTAACCCCAAAAAGGAAAATAAGAGAAAGAAAATTGCATAAAGTTGAGGGTTGTAATAAGTGTCCACTTTGTACAAAAATCTATATCTTTATGATACTTATATGACTAGAAAATTAAAGAAAACACTTTGCGTAACCCAACTTTATCTAAAGATAATTGGTAAATAAAATTGTTTAGGGTGTTGGAATTGCACATTCAATCCATGATTTATTGCCTACAATCTTCCCTTCAAACAAGCAAGAAGCAAGGGACAACAAAGAATGATGTGATGCTTATGAACAAACCTAATGTTGTTTCATGTGAATTGCAGGACAATAGCCCAAACTTCAACCAACGATGCCAATGGACAAAAAAAAAGTGTTATTCCATGTGAATTGCAAGGCAACAGCTCAAACCTCAACCAACGATGGTAATGGACTAAAAGAAGGTGTTGTTCCATGTGAATTGCAGGGGCAACAGCCCAAACTTCAACCAACGATGTCAATGGACCAAAAAAAGGTGTTTTTCCATGTGAATTGTAGGGCAACAACCCAAAAGTCAACCAATAATGTCAATGGACCAAAAGGAGGTGTTGTTTCGTGAAAATCGCAAGGCCACAGGTCAAACGCCAACCAGCAATGCCATTGGACAAAAAAATGTTAATTTTGGTCAAAATTTGCTAAGTCATGAGGAGAACCACACTTCAAAGGTCGCTTAGCAAATCTACTTTTGCTAAGCGAGACCCCAAGAATAGGCTAGAAATTGTTGAGATTCGTTGAGTGAACCAACTTTTGCTCAGCAAAATCCTGATAGAGGCTATTTTCGTTGAGCGAAGTATCATTCACTCAATGATGAGGTCCAAATTTTGGCTATAAATAGGGATACGAATTCATTTCTCGGGGAGGCTTTTGGAGAGTCTTAGAAGCTCATTCTTGAGAGGCTTTTGAAAGTTTTTGGAGAGTCTTGGAAGCTCGTTCTTGAGAGGTATTTTGGGGAACTTTAAAAGCTATTCTGAGAGGTTTTTAGGGGAGGCTTTCTAAGAGAGTTTTGAGAAAGCTTTCTAGAGATTTTTGGAGCCTCTAAAAGAGCCTTTCTTGAGGTCTTTCTTGGAGCTTTCATTGGGCTTTTCTTGGAATTTTTTCTTGAAATACTTCTCTCAACATTGGTTGTATCACACTATATGAGTTTGAAATTAATTTTTACTTTAATCCTTGTCTTTTTGTTTCATCATCTTAAAATACCATACCGTGATTTTACTTTCTATTTGTTCTTTGTTCTACATTCACTAAATATGTCATTTTCTATTTGAATGTATTTTAGAGAAAAAAATTGATTAGATGTGACATCTCTTTAATCTTGAGATTTTAAGGCATAAGTTGTGATAGCATATTGTGTTAAGTCTCATCTATAAAAAATAAGCTATCAATCAAAATCATTTCTAAAAAGGTTAAAAATAATTTAAAAAGAAGAACTACGTAAAGTCCAATTTTTTATTTCACCAAAAGATACATAGGAGCAGCAGACCACTCCTATCAAGCTAAAAAATAATATTGACCCTTCTCTTTTGTTTAAAAACATCAAAATATGAATTTGTATAATAATAATAACAACAACAACAACAACAACATAACAACAATAATAATTGTCATAGGAGTTTTTTTTATTTTAAGTAAGATGAATATTTTAAGAGAAAAATTATTTGCTTAGTTAAATAGAGATAATCATCTTTATGACGAACATTGTAGGGTGCTAATACGTTTTCTACACGTAATCGATTCTCGAATTCCAAAATTTGGTTTCGCAGACCATCCTTTTTCTTTTGAAAGGTTTTTTCTTATGTTTTCCTTAATAAACATGGGTGGTGATTCCTCTAATTTTTAAAAAACACTTTTCGTCGTCCCGTCGAGACCCAAATCTTGATAATATAAAAATAATAAAAATATAATAAGTAAAAACAAAATAAAATAAAAAGTAAAACAAAAATTGTTATATTTTTTAAGTAATTTAAATTTTTTTAAAATAAATTTACTAAATTAACTCTTAATTATTAAAGATAGAAATGTAAAAATTAAAATGGATAAAGATAATAAATAACAAAGTAACATAAAAAGTTAAAAAGAAAAATTAAAAATTAAAATAAAAGTATAAAAATAAAAAAATAAGAAAGAAGATAAAAGGTGAAAAGATAAAAAAAATTAAAAAAAATATAAATGTCAACAAAAAGAGAATGAAAAATGAGTATACATTAAATATATTTTAAATAATTTAACAAAACAACTTAAATTAATTTTTTTAATTTATTTACGGTATCAACCATGATATCATTCACAAAAAAATTTATATTTTAATTAATATTTATTGTTTAATATTTTTCAATTGTTAGCGGGATATGTTGCGTTTGATTTGGACCAACAACCTTAAATAATTTTTTTTATACACAAATTTAGTTGTTAGTGCAGGGATTCAAACACACAACCTCTCTCCCCCTCCCCCACTACCTCACCAAGTTATTACCAGATCAATCTAATAACTCCTAAAGAATCTTAAATTGCTTACTCGACATTATCATACATTAAATTAGTTTAAAGATTTTACTTAATACAAGTATCATTCAGAAAATATAAGGTTACTTGAAATCATTTTGTACATCAAATTTTTTTCTATAGATATCTAATAATATTTATTTATACTTTGTAATTCAATAAAATAATTTTAGTTTTTAATATAAAAAATAAATTTACTTAGAAAACATATACAATAGAATTATATATACATGTTTTATAAAATAATATTTAAATCTCATTAGAGACTTTATACATATACTAATTTTTTTTCATTAATATGTATGTATATAACAATGTTAACTAGGAGTTATAAAGTTGATATGGTGACAAAGTTCACATGTGGGAGAAAGGAAGGAAGAAGAGGTCGTGGATTTGAATTCTTCCACTAACAAAAATTAATACATTAATGACTAACATTTAACTTATAAAATATGTATATATAATGTTAATTTTATGGTGAGATTAGTCTCTCACTAGTGGATTCGGTGTTCAATAAACTCACAAAATGTTGTTGATTAATATTTACATGTAAATATACTAAAATGATAAAGTAGTTTTAAATTAATTTGTTAGGACCATGGTCATGAGGTATTGTTAGGTGTTTTTGTCATACTTTTATCCTGAAAAGCACCTCAGTGGATTAAGTGAAGATGTGTTTGTAAACAATAATTAATTTTGATTCTTAAGCGGTGTGAAAATTTAGGTGTACCAGAAGAATAATTATAGGTATAAAAGTTTTTCCAATAAAACTTTTGTTTGATAATCACCTTCATATTTTTGTGAATGTAAAAATATTTATGAAACAAACACTTCCATGTTCAATTAATATTTGTCTAATATTGTTAGCCATAAAGCTATGTTTGATTCCTTCATTAAATTAATTTTAATTTCTTATCATTTATAGAGACAATACTACTAAACATCAACATGAAGATAATTTTTATAAGAGCATCCCAACAAAAGATCAAGTTCTTTTATCTTAACTTTTTTTTTTTTTTGGATTTCACAATTTTAAGATCTATTCTCTTTTTTACTCTAATGGGATGTCACATTTTGTGATCTTAGAAGACTTTTAGTGGGTCCTTAAATATTAGGTTGTGGAGAGAAACAATAAAAAATTATTATTCTTTAAATAGTGAATTGATTTTGTTTGTTCTTGTACAATAACAAGTCTTTTTCTCCAATGGTTGATCTTGTCAAGATCATATCTTAGCTTCAAAACACGTATTAAAGTTGCTCTAAGTATGTAATACAACAGTATTTCAATAACTTAACAATATGTAATTTATTATTACAAAATAATAAATTTATTTGTATATTATAATTTCACATATTCAATTTTTTTATTAATATTATTATAATAATACTAATTATTTTTCATAATTTAACAAAATAGGCTTATAGACAAAATATTTTAAATTAAGTGCTAAATAACATAAAAAATTAAATTAGTTATCATTTTTAAGTGCCTACAAGTATCATATAACAGAAAAAATCAAAAACATTATAAGCCTTATGATTTTCTATATTCTTTAATATTTATTGTTTTACAGTGTATTTCATGGATACCTTATCTAATATATCTATTTTTCTGCTTCTACTACTGTATATTTTTCTGCTGCTTTTCTGTTACTTTCTGTACTCTTTTTCTCGCGCTCTCATACACTCTATAAATTTTACAAAGAAAAATAAATTTTTACAAACAAATGGCAAATATACAACCTTTTAAGGGAAAAGACTACAACTCAGCTCTTGCAGCTTAGAATCTTTAACAAAGTCCCCTCCAGTGGGATATATAAAACCTGCTCATGATACAGATTTTGTTCACTCAATGTTAATAGGACAAAATAACACAATAATAGCTTTACTAGAAGAAGTTTCTAGAAAACTATCTAATATTATAGATTTAAACAAAAACGGAAATATATTTGATGATATAAATGATTTAGTTAATAAAGTTTCTAAACTATCTTTAGGAACAAATACACAAACTAGAACAGTATGTAAAAATACTCACAAATTTGTTAAAGTAATAGCAAAGACAGATATAGCTGAATCCAGTAATAGGAATCAGACTAAACAGGAGAACAATACCTCCAACAAAGAAAAAACTGCTAGTTAAAATATGAATTTAAGACCAGATAACAGTTCACAAACACAATTACAAGATATTTCTATGGATAGTACATCAAATAGGAATCAAACATCAGAGAGGTTTCCAGGAACTTCTCGCCGAACAAGTGAACACCAAACTAGGAGACAAGATCTCATACAACACCCAGGAATCTTAGATAGATTTCTAAATAGAAGAAAAACTACTAATGTCAGAAGATTAGAAGACTTAGTAGATATACATCAAAATACAGAAATAGGATCCAACTCAAGAATAGATTCTTTGAATCCTAGACAACTATACAATATAGGCTGGTTAAGTTCCGAAAAAACTAGTCTTTACAGATATAGGAGGATAGAAGATTTTCACCTTTCTGATAACACATACGAGATAATACCTTTAATATCTCAACAAACAGCTACACAACTCCTAAACCAACACGGGAGATATGTCCACATGGGATTAATTACTATAGGAGTAAGATCCCTAGCTAGATATATGATTGGTGCGAGAGCTTTGATAGTTCTCCATGATACCAGATTTCAAAACAATGATTCTCAAAGTATTATTGGAATCTTAGAGGTTGACCTAAATCAGCCCATATCCTTAATATACCTTGCTCCAAACTTTACACTCACCCTTCCAGACTTTGTTAATCATATTAGTCTAAAAGTACAAACTATAGGTTTTGGAACAAATTGGATAGGAGATAACCTACACCTAGACATTACTTTCATAGGAAGAATAAACAGTTATATTTTTTCCATGTATAGAATAAACACTAGACCATTAGAGGAAGCAATAAGCTCTATTGGCACACAATTTTTGCCAGCTCAGGCATTCACACGAAGAAATGAGGGCCATCTATGGCAAACTCATCTACAAAGGGATGAACAAAATCCAATCACAAATCCAAACTCAGCTATTATACACAATAGATCTAGAGGCTTTAGTTTAAGCTTCACAGACTATAGAAATACTCCACTTATGGATTTAGAACAAAACAGACGGGATAGTACATCCGCTATTCCTGATAATGATCATATTAGTATGATGAACATTATAGATAGTGATGATGAAGAAGATGATGATATTACTGAAGAAGAATGGAATCATCATCAAGCAAACATAGCCATGCTTAGGCAAGGAACTCTAGAAACTATGTCTAGACAAGATCCTCTAAACTTAGAACCCTGGGATAGATTCCTTAATGATCCTAACTGGGAATCATGAGATAATTTTCCCCTTGAACATAATGAAGTTAAAAGACTTCAAGAAAATAAAGAAAACGATGAAATAAATAATATCGTTAATACATTTTTACAAAAATTAAAAATTGAACAAGAAACTGAAGAAAAAGAATTTTCTTATCAATTTACAGAAAAATTACAAGACAAAGATGATGAATTATCTACAACTTTTGAAAACACAAAAGTAGGATTAATAAATGAATATGAAGAATCAACAGCTACAAATTATAGGTTAGATCCTGCTAGTACACAAAATTATTCTCAAGGATTTCTTCCCAGAGAAACTGTACAAAATATTATCCTCAGTAACAATAAATACATATCACATGGTAAAAGATTACCAATTGAACCAAACTTTCAAATTCCAAACTTGCTTTTAAACATAGGAGGAATAGATCCCCAACTCCTTCCAACATACATAGAACAATGGACAGCAACTGTAATTCGAGATTATGGCATACATCATGAGAAAGATGTACTGTCTTCTCAAGAAATGATAGCTAAAGGAGAAACATAGTTAGGCGACATCGCTAGATCTGGATGGGAATCCTTTAAGAAAAATTTCCCTAATGATCTAAATACACTGGTTATTGAACCAGGTCCAAATATTTACAATTTTTGTTCGTTATACAAAGATTGTTTACCTCACAATCTGTCAATGATGGAAACACAATTAGATAACAAATTTATCTAGGACATCTCGAAAGACTGTCTATCGAATATTTTGGTAAAATAAAAGAATACTGTCAAGATTATCTCTTGTATGCATCTATAGCTGGTTGCTTTCATGATGTTAATATAGGAGACAAAATGTTTCTCAAACTTCCAGGAAAACTGGGACAAAAAATTAGAGAAAGTTGGAAAAATGATGAGGTTACTCCCATGTTGAATAACCTCTCTATACGAATACAACACATTATAAAAATAATGGAAGACACTTGTTCCCATATAGCTATACAGAAACAGCTTAAGCATTCTGATGCTGGGATATGCAAACAAATATACACACCCCAACAATATGCACAAAATAAATTTAAAAACAGAAAAAATATAGCTAGAAATAAACAAAGATATAATACACAAAAATTCTTAGGACCAGATCTCCAAGAAAAACATACACAATAAGGGCTTCTAATGCCAGAAAACCCACTTTAAATCCCAATAGACATGTTAGAAAATTTAGGGATAACGAAACCTACAAACAAACATTAAAATGTTTTGCCTGTAGTCAACCAGGACACTTTTCGAGAGATTGTCCAAATATCACAAATCTTTACACAAAAGAAGCAGCCTTAATAAAATCATGTCATATGAATCTTCTTCCCATTGACGAAGAGGTTTCTACGGACTCTGAAATATTATCTGTTATTAGTATAACAGAATATACAGATGAAGTAAACCCAGAAAAGATTCATAAAAATTATGATTTAATAAATGAATTTACAAATAATGAATACAGTCATTTATATCTCAACGAAGATAATAATTTCCCCATGGGGGAAGAATATAACAAAATGGGGAAAATATTAGATGATCTAGAATATTGTCTAATGAAAACTACAGATACAAATCTTTGTCCTCACAAAATACAGTTTTATTCAGGTACAGAATCAATTCCTTGCACATATTGTGAAAGGTATTTTCACATATCAAAAAGGGCACATTGCCCACTCTGTTATAAAAATTTTTGTATTAAATGTGTTGAAAAACATTTAAATATACAGGAACAAGAAATACCCTCTTTCGAAAAGAAAGAAAATATAAATAAATTGTGTAATAAAGATTTAACTGAAATTAGAGTTTCAGTATTAGAAACTCGCATAAATCATCTAGAGGAAAAGGTAATTCTTTTAGAAAAACTAATAAAAGGGAAAACTAAAATAAATCTCCCAGAATCCAGTTACTCAACTGAACAAAATAACATGATGGGAACAATGAAATGTACCCCATTAGTTTGTAACAAACAACAACTAATAACTTTAAAAGTATTAGTTAAACTAACTTTTCCAAAAATTAATAACAAACCATCGACAGGAAAAACGATACAAGCATTATTAGATACAGGATGCTCAGAAACAGTTATATGTAAAACTATAACTCCACATCAAAACATAGTTAAAAGTAAACACATCCAAAAAACCAGAACAATGTCTGGTGAAATTATGATAAATGATGAAGAAGTTAACAACGTTACTCTTCAATTTAGTACAAATTGTGATTTTTTTTGTCATAAAATTTTCATTAAAACAATGAGGGTAGAAAATTTAGTTCCCTCAAAACAAAACATGATAATCGGCTTAGATTTTATTCTAGGACAAAATAGATCAGTTACAATAAACAAAGATTATGTCATGATAAGTGATAAAACACAGATGACATAAATAGTTAGTGGTGATTCATTAAAACAAGAAATTATTACTAATAATTGTAATTGTAAAAATTCAACATTTCCAGGTACATGTGACTGTACTACGGAATTCTTATACATACTAGACGAAACAAAAGAAGACTATAATATACTAGATGATGCAATTGAGGTTTTTTCCTCAATAAAAATTTCAAAATCAATAAAATTTGAAAATACTCAACAAATTCTTGACAAGTTGAATAAAACAAACATAATAAGAGAAGATCCTACAAGATTTTGGGATAGAAATCCCGTAACTTGTAAATTAGAAATTATTAATCCAGACTTAATCATTAAAACAAAAGACATTCAATTTAATAATTGGGAACAAGAAGAGTGTCAAAATCATATACAAAACTTACTAAAACTAAAGGTAATATCACCTAGTGTCAGCCCACACAGAAGTCCGGCTTTTATAGTCAACAAATTTTCCGAACAAAAAAGAAGTAAATCAAGAATGGTTTACAATTATAAAAGACTAAACGATAACACAGTAGAGGATGGATATTCAATTCTGTCTAAAGATGTTTTAATAAACTGAATTCAAGATGCCAAATGGTTTTCTAAATTCGATTTAAAAAGTGAATTTCATCAAGTTAAAATGAATCCAGAATCAATAAAATGGACAGCCTTCTCTTATTCTGAAGGTTTATTTGAATGGAACGTCATGTCATTCGGTCTTAAAAACGCTCCTGCTATTTTCCAACGAAAAATGGATAACATTTTCAAAAATGATAAAACTTTTACATGTGTCTACATTGATGATATACTAGTATTTTCCAAAACAAAAGATGACCACTTCCACCATCTAAAACAAGTTTTATACAAATTGGAACATTACGGATTAATAGTTTCAAAATCAAAAATGGAAATTAGCAAAAATTTCATTGAATTTCTTGGAACAGAAATAGGTAATGGAACTATAAAACTCCAACCTCATATTTGTAAGAAAATACAAGATTTTCCAGATAAAATGGAAGAAATTAAAACGCTTAGATCCTTTTTAGGACTTTTAAACTACGCAAAAAGTTTTATTCCTAATCTAGGAAAATACACATCCCCTCTATATAATAAAACTTCATTAAAAGGAGAAAGAAAATTCAACTCTGAAGATATAAAATTGGTACAGAAAATAAAACAATTGGTAACAAATCTACCAATTTTACAATTACCATTAGATTCAAATTACTTAATAATCGAATGTGATGGATGTGAACTTGGATGAGGATCCATCCTTAAATGTAAGAAAAATAAACACATACCCAAGATAGAGGAACAAATTTGCAGATATGCCTCTGGCAAATATACTACAAAGCCAAAAATTTACAAAACTAGTACAGACTATGAAGTAAATGTTATTATACACGCAATGGATGCATTCAAATTATTTTTGATAAATAAAAAAGAAATAACAATCAGAACAGATTGTGAAGCCATAGTTTCTTATGGTAAAAACCAAATTAATAATGATAAAAAGCCACATAAAATATGGTTGCTTTTTAAAGATTACATAAATTTTTCAGGAAAAACTATTTATTTTGAACATATAAAAGGTTCTGATAATACTTGTGCTGACATACTTTCCAGGTACATCAAGTAAAGACCTGATCTTCCACAAAGACCTGTTAGGTCATTGAGATAAAAGTCCATATGATGGAAAATACAAAGAAGGGAGTCAGTCGCCCCAAACAAGTAAAGTCCCCTTTTCAGGCGAACCAATTTACAAAATATGGCAAACAAGAGTTGTCAATCCTCATAAATATTTTTCAGTACCCTGGAAGAGATAACACAAATGTCAAATTAAATGTTTTAATTGGTAACATTCGGAATATTCCAAAATACACAATACAAAATGAACTCCAAGTCACTAAGGTGAAACAAAGCATCATAAGTGCATTATACAATTTCTGTTGTCATGACAATAAAGGAGTAGTATTGACTTCTCCGGCCTCTCCTTCTAGGAAACGTTTCACACATTTTGCTTTGATAACAGGCAAAAACAAGGGTGTTTATACATCCTTCAGAGACCTCAATGAGGCCAAACAGGACCAGTTTTGGTGCACATACAAAGGTTTCTACTCATTGGAAGAAGCCGAAATGGCAGTACGATTGGAAACAATTGATGAAGAAAAAATAAAAATTGCCTTACAATTAGAGCCTCGTGCTCAAACACAAACATATGTTACTGTTGCTTGCAGTATCACACAACAAATAAATCCCAACATCCTTCTGGGTAAATTTGGGATAATACAGGACTTTCTGTTTGAAGTCCATTCTGAAACAATAAAATACGATGGTTTATTCGTAAAAGTACACACATATTTCAATAATAGAAATCCTTGTTTTGAATCTTCTTATTATTGTAAAACTGTGAACAAAGACTGCACGTTCCAGTTAAAATTCATAATAAGAAAGACTCAGATAAATTTGAGTTCTTTCAAAGCACACTTATACAGGGATGTTTTGATAACTCCCATGCTACTACTGGAAGCAGGATGTCTCCATTCTTTGGTGATACCTCCCACAGACAGGTTTTCTGCCTTCTCCCCAACACTAAACTCCGTCGTAAATGATATTCAGGCGGAACACATGCAGCAGATGGCTCTACAAATCACTACTTCTCATAGAAGTATTCACACTCATGATAGTTCACCTACTCATGTGATAAAGTTATTTACTGAGGTAAATCCTGAGATACATACTCTGACCCTGTTAGAGCATGATTCACTCAAAGGATTATCCCTAAATAAAGACAAAGCCTACCAGTATAATCTCTGGAAAGCATACACTGAAGGATCCAACTGGAACTTCTCCAAACAAGACTCTGAGAGTTTTATATTGTTGAAGGAAACGTCAAACACAAAATTATATTGGAAAAAGACAATGGGTAATAAATTTCACCCATTTCCAATAGAGGCTAACCTTTCTCTCGTCAAACATTTTGAAAAAGAAAGGTTATATAAAGAAATATATGAAGAAACTGGTTGTTATGGTCAGAACACTCCCGGATTGTCCTCCTTTCCATCTGACTGTGACGACACTGAAGATCAGAGTCTCCCAGAACAAATGGAGGAAGAAATACAAGACCTGACTACACTTGCTCGAGTGAGAAGAGCAAGCTAAAATTTTACCTATGACAAAGTAATTTTACTTCTTTCTCGAAGTAATAAACTGAAGGGTAAAATTTACCTTGAAGACAAGTTGCCAGTCATGGAGAAACCTACACAGCAGGTCACTAGTCAACAGGTCACCTTCTCAGCCGGTTTCCAGTTACAAATTTTGTGTATAAAAAGACCATAAGTCTCTTATGCTGAGCAGGTCCGAAAACACTCCTCTCTCTTGCCTCCAAATACTCTCCTCCTTCTCTCTAGACTTCTCCTCTCTCCTTCTTCTTGTAAATCTTTATTCTGTGCAATAAAATCAGAGGTTTCTGCAACCCCTCCTCTCTCTTTCCCCCTCTTTGTAAGTCTTTCTTTCAATCTTTTATGCGTTTATCTTTTTAAAACATGGAGTAGTTCACTCTTAAGGTATCTTCGGATGCCTAAAACAATAAATATTTAAAGATGCGATTATCATTTAAAGGCTTATCATATGTTAATTAAATTTACTTTTCATCAAGTTTATAAGCAGATGTCTAACCGGCTCTGCCAGATTCAGTAGCTTATAAACTTGGTTTAATCAATATTATACGAGGATGTCTAACCAGCTCTGCCAGATTCAGTATCGTATAATGTTGATCTGTTAATATGAATGTTTTCTTTAAGTTTTCCTCATATTTCTCTTCACCTTCTTTCTCATCTTCTTCTCCACTCCTTTTTTTTTTTCTCTTTCTTTTCACAATGTTAACTAGGAGTTTAGAATTCTATAAAATATAGAACAATTTTTTAATTTTATAAAATAAAAATATTTATTATAGTTAAATATTAAATACTTAATAATATTTATTTATACTTTAGAATTCTATAAAATAGTTTATATATAAATACCTAAATATATGATAAATAAATTAAATATAAAATAAAAGGAAAAAAGAAATTAAGAATGAAATGAAAAATGCAAATACAAAATATATTTAATAAAAAATATTTTAAAAAATTAAAAAATTTAAGATATTTTTCAAAATAATTTAAAATTATTTTTAATATAAAATATATTTAATAAATTATTTTTTAATATATTAAATATATAAATATAAAAATAAAAATAAAGATAATAAATAACGGGAAAAAACACAAAAAGTAAAAAAATAAAGTAAAATCTTGAGACCTTTAAAGATAAAACAATTATATGGTTTAAAAATTTCTACAAGTATTTGAGTTGTTTTTTTTTGTGAATGTATAAGTATTTAAGATAATTGCATATAGTTGAATAATATTTATTTATACTTTAAATTACTATAAAATTATTTTAGTTAAATATTATTGATGAAGCTATAGATGTATTTAATTTTTTTAAAATAATGTATGTGTTAATTAAAAATATAAATTTATTTTTGTGATTAAAATAATAATTTATTTTAATTAATATTGATTTAAATATTTTTATCTAATTAAATTAATTTTACGTTTGAAATTATTCAAAGTTTGTTTATAAACTATAATGTTATAAAATAAAGAATTTTAGACATAACATATTTATAAAATAATCAATTTATTTTATTATTTCATATTTTAAATTATAAAATATAAATAATAGAACTTAAGACCAATTTTAATTTTTCTAATAATTTTTAACAAAACTATTATTCAGTTAAATAACTCATGCATATGAAAAGATTTAAGTTAATTGTGTTCTTTATCTTTTTTTGTGAAGAATTATGTTCTTTATTTGAATACTCTCATTATCTAAAATATATTTTTACATAAATATTTAATAAATATATTAAAATTATTTTATTAAAATAAAAAATTTTAAATTACTTACTCAAGTGACTCTTTCTCCAAATATTTCATACAAATGCATGTCAAAGTCAATAAAATTATAAAGTAGTTGAAATTACAATGCAAATCATAGTTATCGTTTAGGGAGACAATTCTACTTTACTACATTATGGATTATAAGTTAAATTGGTTATAATATTATTGTAAATATTAAAATTTTCATTTATTGCTTAAATAACTAAATTACCAAAATAAATCATTTTAAATATCATCGAGCATGAATAAATTGATAATGGTTGTTTAATCTTAATGAGAGTCTCAAGTTAGACTCCTAGACATACAATTGTGTTGTACCCAAAAGAGAATTTAATGCTTGAATAGGATTACCACCAATAAAAAATATAGTAATTAAACAAAAATAATTATTTGAAATGTATATCAACTTTAGCAAAAGAGACTTTATTTGACCAGATAGTATTAGAAGTATTAGATGATTCTTAAAATAGGAACCCAAATAAGTATCTAATTACATACCCATAAATAATTTAATAATTATAATATAAAGTAATTGTAATTAAATTGAGAATAAAATTAAATAGTTTATGATATTATTGTAAATATAATATTTAAAGTTTTATTTATTGCATAAATAATTCAACTACCACGATAAATAATTGCAAATCAATTTTTATTTTAACAAAAATTACATTTTGGATACTAATATAAGAATATTATATTATCCTTAAAATAATTGCATAACTAAGTACATGTCCGTTATCTATTATATAATATCTTATTTAAATATATTTATTATAAAATTTTGGACTTTATCTTTAATTATTTAATATAAGATAATTACATAAGTTAATATTTATATAATAGTATTGAATCTTTTTATATAAATACATAATACTATATATTAAAGCAAATCTCATGAAATATTTTTACTAGAAAATAAATTTAATTTATTTTAATATTATAAATGGAATATTTTAAATTCTTTATTTATTGCATAAATATTCCTCAACTAAACAGAAAAAAAAACTCAAATTAACAAAAATTTGCTTGAATCCATTTTCGTGCTTATATAAAAATAAATCATATTATAATTCACATTTTAGATAACATACTATTCAAACAATAACAAAAATACTAATCTAATTAAATAACATGTGCGTATGCATAATATATGCTAGTTTTATGGAAATCAATTCCGTCTAACTTTAAAATAAACAAATTCTTTCACTACGATTTTGTGATCTAAAAAGATGTGAGTCATAAGATAGTTTTATGGCAAGCGAAGTGCATGTGACATCATTCTTAAAACAAAGATTATTCACGACGAATTCGATTGTTTGTTGTCTTGTGAAAAATGAAATAGAAAAAAATCCCGTGACAAACAACGTAATGAAGTGAGGCTATTTAAAGCGAGATTCCCTGCTAGAAAGGAAGTGATATATTTTCTAATTAGTAATTAGCCAACCATTGTTTACCGTACAAAGATAAGTTGACTGAGAGAAGACTTGCTGTCACTTGAGTTGAATACGGTTAGAGCTTACTGAATACTGATGGACAAGGATTGGGTGAAAGGAGCACCCACACAAAATTGTCCTTCCGATGAATCAAAATGTAATAATGATTCAGAAGAATAGGGAAAAGTCGTCCAATTACTTCTGGGTAAACAACTCACGCACGCCCTAAACAAACAAAAAGCACCATCATTTTTTGCAGGACTGGGCAACGCCTAGTCATTGTTAAAGCAACTATAGTCCATTTCAGCTTCACTATTAAAAGTATACACACCACTCTAACCTTTTAGAAGGTCCCACAGCCCACTACAAAAACTAAGCCCCACTATAAAAGCGCTTACATCATGGTCCACTACCCCCACCCATTGTTGACATAAAAAAAGAAGCGCATATCAATTTAACTTTTGACAATTTCTTCTTCCCTACTTGAAATTCGGCAAGACAAGATAGGGGTCTGCTTGTATTTTCCAAGGCATTGACATCCAACCCTGTATTGACAAAAGCTGAAAGAAAGGCAAAAAGAAAGAATTATGGCATCTGACTTTGATTGCAACCTGATGCTTGCCAATGACTTATTTATGGGGGTTTGGATAACAGACAAATAACGCGTTTGGCGTGGGTCCCAGCAGTATTAAGTGAGCCCGTGATGGGACCAATAATTAGATTGTGCAGCATGAACCTTACGTCTACGAAGGTGGATTAGTTTCAGGCTTGACTATGCTAGAAGTATCCGGTGGTTGTGACTGGTATATCGCCGATGCCAGAGAGATGGGCATGATGCACAAAGCCTTTGATTGAAGAAACTGCATGGCAGCCCCAACGTTTTCTTCCATAAGCTTAGCTACCTGTCTTTCTGTGCCATCATTTGACCACTTGTCCCAAGCTGGCCGGTTTCTAGCACCTTCACCACCTTCTTCCTGATAAACATAGTTTGTTAAATCACTTTCAAGTCCAAGATATTAAAAATAGAATTCTTTTAACAACTATCTCTATGATATTCACCTCAACTGATGATAACGGGATGTCAGTTACCAGTGGTGCCACTGCACCGGCTCCCCCCAATCTACTCATGCTCAAAACCTGAAAGGCAGATGAATTAAGTTATTGGAAGTCGCCTGCACTCTTAATTTCACACCGATACAACTTCAAATTTGGCCACATAGAAGAGCCTTTTGCTTTTTATATCGATGTCATGGTTCAAAAAGCAATCCATATTCTAACTGAAAATCCTTAAAAAACTATTGGATACTTAATCGTTAGCATGGCGCATTAAGCAGCCTGAAAATGCTAACATTTGACTGTATTAAGATATTCTCTATTTTCATCAGCTAATACGTTCTCATCCAATGTGGCAAGTGGCAACCACCGTTTTGTGGGGTTCATGACTACGAGTTGAATCCTAACTAACTGATCCCGGTGGGATGGGAATAAAAATGAAAAGGTTAACAGATATATCAGGTCATGCCGCAATACTCACAAAACTAAGATAATTATACGCCTAACTAGGAAATCAAAGCAGGACCGCAGGAGGAGTACAATAGCATTGTACCTTCACTTGAAGCCTTAAGAACTTGACATAATCCACAATTTCATCTAACATGGCTGCTCTATCTGTCTGAACAGAGTAAAAATCACGTTAATATTAGAAGAATTGAATAATTTAATATTGTTATTTTTTTTCAAACACTGAGCATTCATGCAGCAAAACAACACAGCTATCACACATATCATACAAAACATGACACACTTTGAAAGCCAGTACATCTCCTTGATACTTCAAGCATACGTAAAAAATTAATTTCCATGCATGCCATATCAGGATATATGCAGATGCTATTCTGCATTTTATATATCAGAAGCAAGTTATCGCAGATTGGCAATCCGCAAACTCAACAATAATGCCTACAATAAAATTCCTAAAATGAAAGGAGGACAAATTTGCTGGGAAAGGGGGGTCAAGAAATTTAAACTGTACACATTGCATTCAGGTAAACTCTGCACACTGTACAAAAATTGTTTCAGCTTCAACAAACTCATTCTTTAATTAGACCCTTGCGTCAAAAATAAAATTCATCAGCCAGAGATGCTCCAATATTTATGAATTGGAGCAATATTTACATGAATAGAAAAAAAAAAAAAAAAAAAAAAAAAAAAAAAAAAAACTCTTTCGTGAAACTTAAATGTTCATAATAAAGTTACAAAACCATTTACATTTGCTTTATTTTTTGTGTGTATTGTAAAAGGTAGACATAATGCATGAAAGGCAACAGTGTCAGTGAACATGGTGAAGTGCTGAACAAGTAATGTATCGAACAATATCCCCCAACAGAGAAGACAGATCAATCACAAGTATGCCTTGAAAAGGTCCACTTTGAGCACTGTTTTTGCTCTTTGGAATAGTTGTGGGTTAATACCTTTTTTATCCACAAGACAATATGAATGTTAAGCTCAAATTCGTCATAAACTGTGTTATTATCAAGTCAAAAAGCTGGAAGGTAAGGAATTATAATGAAAACACATATTTTGTAAATGTCAACTTGATACTCTCATGACTTGTTTGGGTGAGCTTCTCCAAAAATACTTCTAGAGAAGAAAATATGAAAAAAAAAAAGCAAATGAACTTCTTCATACGCTAAAATTAGCTTATGCATAAGCTAATCTTTAGAAGACCTCTCATATAGCCATTGTAAAAGACGTGGGAGTTTTACGAATTATTTTATGTATAAGTTAATTTTAACTTATGGAGAAGCTATTTCATATCTTCTTCTCCTGTAAGTGTTTCTAGAGAAACTCACCTAAACAATTCATGTTGTCAATCCCTTACTTCTCCAAAGACAATTCCACTTGCTAAAGATAAATGAAAGACCACATTTTTTAGTAATTAAAGGATATGCAAGAAAATATCACATACCTTGTTGACACTTGGAACCAATTCTTGCAATGCCCTGATTCTTTCTGCTATTCGTTCTCTGCGTAACTGTCATCAAATTGTAACATAGAAGAGCAGAGAAAATAAGCTATGAACTTAACAACAATTTAAATGTTAAACATCATATCCAGTAGTCTGTATTCAAACAAATCATAAAGCTCACCCGTTCAGCTATGCTGTGTGGATCTGTAGCCTGTCCTCGTCTGGCCCGCACCCTAGGACGCATTGCTGGAGGATGTGGAGCAGCAGGCATAGTAGTAGGCATGGGTTGCCCATGAAAAACCTTCAAGAGGGTTATGAATTATCAACAGGAGAATAAATGCTACTCGATCAACTACCTCTCTGCCCTCCCAAAGGAAGAAAATTCCAGAAACAATAACAACAGGTAAAAGAAAATTAAATATAAGTACCAACGCAAAGACATAAATACCTAACTAAATCACAATCCCGAAATGTTCAAACCAATTCATGATGAGTATAGCACTCCAACAGTTCAAACCTCCAATCCTGCACAGTTGAGATCTAATCCTTATGCAAAATTCATTCATCTCAAAATTAAGCCTCGTGTCAATTTACAAAGTTTGTACTCCAAATCACCCCAAATATCAGTCGACTCACTCCAGGTGCACATAAGCTACACATGTTATTGATGTCTTAGCAAGTTGACTAACCATCAACAACCACACACCTAACAAATCCATCAATACGCTTTTTACATACTTAAATTTGCAAAGAAATCACCATTCCACCGATAGGTGTTATTTTCCTTAGCCGGAAAAACGTTTCGTTTTGCTTTATGTAAACGTAATTTAAACCAGCAATTAGACTAAAGTAACGCTAACCTCTAACCATGCGTATCTTCCTGAAACAAACTCTCATATTAGACCGAAACAAAATTGAAGCAAGGCACAAAACTCAAATTCAATTGAAAATCATATCCAAAAAGAGAAGAATAGAAAAAAGGTGGAGTTCTTACATTCTTAGCTCTGGCATCAACGACGTCGTCGCGAAAGCGCTTTCCGCTAGCGGAAGCTTCCTCGGGCTTCATGAAACTTGCTTTGCCCTGGTCCAAGCTCAACCCTAACTGATAGACGGGCGGGTGGAAGGCGGCGGCGGCGGCGAGGTGAGGGTTGGCATCGGCGGAGTTGAGCTGCAGCATCATGGGAGCGGGAGAAGCCGTACTGGCCAGGCCGACATCGGCAGCGGCCAGACCGGAGTCGGCGGAAGCGAAGGTGGAGATGCTGAGGATTTGTTCGAGGAAGTCGTCGCCGGGAGCGTCGGAAGGGTTATTGGCCATGGGAGAGAGAGCGAGTTGGAGTATGGACTCGGGCGAGTGGCGGTGGAGTTAGGAGAACGAGTTGGAGGGTTTTGTTAATTAATTGGATTGACTTGGGACTTGGTAGTTAGCTAGCTTCCCACTCAGCACAAGGAGTGCGGGAGGCTTTATCCTGCTTGCAAAAAGCTTCTTTTTTTGTTAAAGGGCCTTCATTTTTGGTATTTACACCCACGTCCATTCCGCTTTTCTTTCTCCTTTGCCTGCCAAGTATTTTTCTTCCTATTAGCTAACATCATACATGTACTGCACGCCTCTTTTTTTCTCCATCTTTCTTTAATGTATTTCTTATTAAGAAAATTTATAGTCATTTCGTATTGGAAACAACTGCGATTTCCTAGCATCATACAATTTTTTTAACTACGTGTAAATCAAACATAATTTCAT
Source organism: Psophocarpus tetragonolobus (assembly GCA_037954015.1). Taxonomy (NCBI): domain Eukaryota; kingdom Viridiplantae; phylum Streptophyta; class Magnoliopsida; order Fabales; family Fabaceae; genus Psophocarpus; species Psophocarpus tetragonolobus. The sequence goes on along the minus strand of CM075691.1, from coordinate 59,977,335 downwards.
TTCATTTCTGTAACAAGAACACTCCGGAAATCGACACTTCTATTATTCTAAAATATCATCTGGTTACAAACATACTTCAGTCATAGAGATTGTAAGCTACAGGCATATAATATAACAAATCAAGCAGGTCACTCCAAGTGATTAGTAAAATAATTACAATAAGACAAAAACAAAGTTAAATTTAAGGCAAGATCAAGCTGTACTTGGACCTCAATTAGCAAAGTGCATGAGCGAAGACCCATCATAAAGCCTATAAATAGGTCGTAGGTAGCACAGGTAAGACACTACTTACTATTCATATTTATTATGGGTACTTATTTGAGATAATCTCTAACTTGAACGTTGGAGTGGTTGCAAGTACGCCCACCTCGATTGTCAAAATAGGACATCTCAGTTCGACACCAATTTTATACCAAAGAACGGGGAAAAGGATTAGCGGGACCATAGATAATTTAAATAATCATAATCTAGTTCTTGAGACAGGAACATTGGCACCCATTATGGGACCTGTTAAAACTTTTTCTCACTCATATGGTGACCATGAGGAGGAATACCGAGGAGGTAGTAGTGCATGAAGTCGGACATATCTCGTCTCATATGGAAAAAACCTCGGGCGATACCAACATCACCACTGTGGTTGCCTAACTACAAGAGGAGATGGAACGAATGAGGAAACGCAACGAGGAAGAATTAGAGATCATACGAAGACGCAATCAAGAGGAGATAGAAGCACTCAGACAAGAAAATGCTAGCATCAGAAATAGCCTAGATAGACTGAGCAGGACCCGGGATGATACCTACCAGCTCTCGACCCAATCAAGACCACATTTCCACACTGTAGCCCCAAGCATGCGCTTAACTAGTACAATATGGGAAGGAACTACTCCTTCGATAGTGCCCCGCAGGCATCCATTTGTAGACAGAATCATGAAGGTTCCCTTACCAGGAAATTGGAAGGCTCTTACCATAGATAAGTATGATGGCACTACATATTCAGACGATTACATCGATGTTTATGTGACACAAGTCAGCCTATATGCCACTGATGATGCAATACTCTGCCGAGTTTTCCCGACCTCGTTGAAAGGAGGAGCATTGAGCTGGTTCACCAGACTACCCACAAGCTCTATTGATTGCTTTAAGACATTTGTGTCCAAGTTCAAGATTCAATTCGCAACAAGTTGATCTCATCATTTGACATCCATAGCACTAGTTGGGGTCAAATAAGAGAAGAAGGGACCCTTGAGGACCTTTATGGAACAATTTGATAAAGTAGCTCTCAATGTAAGGAACCTCAACTCCAAAGTGGCCTTGCATGATATGGTCACCACTTTATGCTCCAAGAAGTCACAAACAGCCTTTGCAAGAAACTGGCAACAACGATGGACAAGTTGCAAAGAAGAGTTGCCAAGTATATGTAAATGGAGGAACTGGTGGAATTTAGAAACCAAACTCGAACAAAAAACTTGGAGAAGGACTGAATGGACGACAAGAATAGAGGTAAAAGGACAAGAGAAGATTCTAGAGAGCGACGTGGATCGAAGTTTGCCCAGTATACCCCCTCACCATGAACTGAGCCAGGATATTGGAAGAAGCCCTCAGCTCTGAACTTATACCACCACAGAGGAAGGTCCTTACACCTCGAAACGCAAACCAGTCTAAGCATTATAAATACCACCGTAATTATGGGCATACTACGGAGGAATACATAGCTTTGAAGGACAAAATTGAGGAACTGATACAAGCAGGACACTTAAGACAATTTGTTGGCCAAGGCCAGAACAGAGAAAGGCTGAAAGAACCCCAGCATAGCAAAGCTCAAGAATGAAGAAGGAGATGAAGCAGAGAACCGAGGGCTAATACTTGGAACTAGGTCGAGGAAGTACCCTTGCAGGCGGGGCAAGCAGTTTGGCCAGAAGTCAACATCTACGAGTCGTCCAGAACATAAATAATGATTGGTCTACCCCAGCCCTATCCCGGCCATTGCACTCTACCATTACTTTCACTTATAAGGAATTTTGGGGTGTGGATTGGCAGCAAGACGACCCCATGGTGATCACCTTAGAGGTGACAAATTTCTCCGTCAAGAAAACACTCATTGATCAAGGAAGTTTCGCAAACGTGTTGTACTAGTCCACATTTGAAAAGTTGGGTATCCCGAAAAGCTATATCCTACTGTTCCATGATCAGCTAGTTGGCTTTGCAGGAAAAGGGTGGACACAAAGGGCTACATATTGGTGTGATACATCATCGTTAACGCCAACAGGTCCTACAACATATTGTTAGGAAGATCGTCACTCAACAAATTAGGCGCCATAGTATCTACCCCACACCTGGCCATAAAATTTCCCTCAATGTCAAGGTGTATAGTCACCATTCATGCCTATCAAAGGACCGCCCAAGAATGCTATATGGCAAGTCTCAAAATAACACCGTTGGTTGAGAACACCCTGGAGCAGTGAAGACAGTGATAACTGACATGGTGGCCACGATGGAATTGGACCTTAGAATCAGTGAGGAGAACAGAGTAGAACCCATGGAGGAAACCAAGCTATACAAGTTGGATGGAAAAGAGAGAAGTATGAACTTCAGCACCAACCTTACAAGATAAGGAGAAGCCCTTATCACAAACATCCTTTGGAGCAACACCGACCTGTTCACATGGACGACAACTGTCATGTTCGGTGTCGATCCTAAGATCTTATGCCATAGACTCTCTATATATCCCTAGGCCAAACTAGTATCCCAAAAGAAGAGGAAGATCGGTGAATCCAGAAGAAAGCTCGCTATTGAGGAAGCAACCAAACTCCTAGACGTCAGATTCATCCGAGAAGTACACTATCCGACGTGGTTGGCCAATGTTGTTATGGTCCTAAAAGGGAATGGAAAATGGCGCATGTGCATAGACTATACTGATCCCCAACTCGCGTAGACATCACCTCCATGGAATTGGAGACTTTGCCTCCTTGGAAGCTGCGAAACCGGTATAGGACGATGTGTTAGAATTTTTAGACATGGTATACATCTGCTTCTTCAACAAATAGTAGATCTTGGGTTATCAACTCTGTTATAGCTTGAAGCATCAAGAGAGGTCACTGCAAAACATGGCAAAAAGCATTGTTGTTCCCCCTATTTATAGACAACAGGCCCAAGGAGCTAACCAATCCTAACCGTCTAGTTACAATTAATCAATGATGCTTACGCGACCATTTGTCAAGGCGTGAGGCTTACCCTAAATACCCTCGACTATGGTGTTCTCTAAGGATGTAACCATTCACGTATGGCATACACTTTATCTCCCTCAACAACATGTACACATCTATTAGACATGTTTTCTCAAGTATGAGACTCATCATGATCCCCTCCATTTCCTAAATGATTATGGGGGGCATGTGTATAGGGAACACCCTGGAAGCAGACACCTCGATGATATCCAAAATACCACCTCGGTTACGGACATACCTCAGCCATAGGGATTGTAAGCTATCAGCACATAGTATGACAAACCAAGTGACAACTATGGACACCCCAAATGATTAGCGAGAATGATTACGATAAGATAAACACACAGTTAGGCTTAAGGCAAGATCAAGTCGTACTTGGGTCCCAATTAGCGAAGCCCATGAGCAAAGGTCCATCACAAAACCTATAAATAAATGATAGGTAGTACAAGTAAGACACTATTATTCACATTTATTACAGATACTTATCCGAGATAACCTCTAACTTGAACGTTGGAATGGTTGTAAGTATGCTCACCTTGGTTGTCAAAAAAGGACATCTCGTCCCATACCAATTCTATACTAGAGAACAGGGAAGAGGATTAGCGAGACCTGTCAATAATATAAATAATTATAATCCAGTTCTTGAGACAGGAATAATTTCTAAACAAATTATACTATAAAATATTTTTCAATTTTTTTTTCAATGTATTATTTTTGTTAGCATGATTATAAATAATTTAACGTGTCTTTGTTTTCGGATTACCTTATAATGAATGTGAACTTATGCTTATATTTCCTTCTTTGTTTCCGTTTTAAAAAGTGACAAATCAAGTTGAATATCATACCCTTAATCCATCTCTCAAATCATTATGCATTTAGTTGAAATATTCTTTTATAAAAAAAAATTATATTTTACCATTAGCAAAGTAGTCCCAAAAAAAAAAACACTAATTTACCGAAATTTTTAGGATCGTTTTATCTTTTAATGACCACATGTCAATTGTTTTTAAAATTAAAATTAAATGGTTTACTCATTTTCCATAGCCAATGTTCTTTATTTCTTCCTAATCTTTTAAGAACTTTGTAACTTAAAAGTATTTTATACTTATTATGTAACTTTAAAAAATATAAATACTCAAACAAACAACTCTACAATTTTGCTTTTTGAGATACTCTGAGCTTTATTTGTTAAAATTTTTAATCAAAATATTGAAATATATTTTTAAGTAATTAGGAAATATTTTAATAGTTTAGATTTTGATTCTAAAAATAATGAATTCATAAATAAATATATAGAAGAACTTACTTAAAAGTTATTCTTATAAAAAAATATCATGAAATTAATAAAATTCATAGCAAATTTTGACATGTTTAAGATTTTGCTCATTTCATTTGTTTACTTTATTTTTCTCACTTATATTATTTACAAATGATTAATTTTATCAAGATAGTAAATCATAAGTATTGTTCAGTCCTTCGAAGACACAATCCAACATATTTATTGGTTATTATAAATTATTGGTGCACTAGTGAGATCATTAATGCACATTTGAGTTGCAGCATACATTTCACCATTGGGCTAGTTGTAGACTAAAAATGATCTAATGGTGATCAAATAAGTGTCCATTTTATATAAAAATATATATCTTTATGACACTTATCTAATTAGAAATTAAAAAAAAAAAAATTTTAGTACAATCCAACTTTATTTAAGTTTATTTTTAAAAGAGGGATAGATTTGTGCATTTAACCCTTAATCCATGGTGTTTATGAAGAAATTAGATTTTACTTTAGAGTAAGCATGAAGCAATAGATAAAAATATATATGTTACTATTAGGAATTCGTTAAGCAAATTTGCCTTGTTAAAATGTATTTTTAAAGAGGAATTTCGCCAAACAATTTTATATACCCAAATTATCTACATTAAATTATCCCTTTAATGGAAACAAATCAAAATCAATTCGATCTCTATTTTAATTTCATGCCAATTTTTCAACCTCTCGTTAATTTCATGTCAAATATTCCACAAAATAATGAAATAAAAAATCTCTTAATTTATAACCTAACAAAAAAATTAACTTACTAAATTATTTATTGATGATATGTAAAAATGTAAAAAATTTTGTGGAAAATGCTGAATGATTTGATTTGGATTTGAAAAATTAAAATGACAAACACTAAAATTACCGCTTAGGAACAAAAACACAATTAAGTCCTTTAATTATTAAATGATTTTTGAATCACAACTACTAAATCATTTTACACTGTAATTTCATAGTACTTTATTGTTTATATAACTTTTAATATATTAATTAATAAAATTAACTAATATATCATATATAATCAAAACGTTGTTTTAATTGAATGGTTGTGTAATTTTTTTTAGATTTTTAAAATATTTTTCTCTAACATTTAATACTAATGTGAGCTTCTACTACTTATATATCCTATTTTTTTAATGATCTTATTAATATAAGCTTTTAATACTGATATTATAAATATTTTTAATTAAAACTTTTTTATACATTATCAATGTTCTTTTTTAAAATAATAAACTTTACATAGATTTTAATTATTAATATTATAGTAAAAATTTCAATTTCCAAACCTCATTTTAGAGAAATGCACCCATATGTTAGTGTTACATCATTAGATATTTTACAATGAATTAGTTATTGGTTTGAATTTCATTAGTTCTTTTTTAGATGTTTAGTTAAAAAATCTAAAACCAGTCTCTCCAACTTCTTAGCACGTATTTAAAAAATAAGATTATCTAAAATAAAACTAAAGTAACTAATTTGATACATTATATGAAATAAAAATACACTGAATCCTTTTAATATTATATGAATTTAAATAATGTTTAATATTAAATGTGATTTTTTACTCCTTGCTTAGTTGACCTAAGTTTTAATAATTTTATAAATATAAAATTATGGTATTATAAATAATTTTCATTTAAAAATTTTTTATTTTATATTTTCATAATTTTAAAAAATTTATTTATTAGACTTTATTTAATAATATTAGACTATTAAAGTTTAACATTTATATAGTAAAAGAATTTATTATATAAAAATAAAAAATTGTAATTAAATATTATGTAAAACTTTTTACGTAAGTGTATAAGTATTTTTTTCATAATATTAGATATAGAACTATAATCAAATATAATATAAGGAATTAGTTTTTTCACAAATGACAAATTATGATTAAAAAATTTTAAAGAGAAGAATTTATATCTAATGTCCAGGCATAGATGATCTCAAGAAAAGTTAAAAGGTCATGCACACGATAACTCAGTAAAAAATATAAAATCATTATGACTCTCAGCGGCATCAGAAGCATCCACGATCCAACATCAACTTTATCCCATTCCCATGTGTAAAAATTTCATTGCCCAACTGAACAGAATAGAAATAAACAAACAAAGCAAATGAAAGAGAAGAATTGAAAGTTTCAAGAGACGGGATTTTTTCCTGAAAAGGGTGAGAAACCTAACAATATTTGTAAAAAACATTTAATATATACCTTATTTAAATTCCAATTAGTGAAGTCTTTGTTCTGGCCCACGTGTCTGGAAAAACAAAGAGAGAAATAGCTGAATACTAAGGAAAGGGTTCAAAACAGACAGAAAAAAGGAGAAGAAACCAATCAGGCCATCCTCTCACTCTGCATCTTTTTCAATTTCATTTTCACTTATTTCGATTTCTAGGTACCAAAAACCTGTTTCTACTTGCGCTGGATTTAATTTTCTCTTCGTTTATAGAATACATTGTATTTTTGGTTAGGATGAGTTTGTGAAAATGCCAGTGTTGATATTGTTTGCTTCGTTGCTTTAATATTTATCTAATGGGTTATGGTTTTTATAAAAAGCTTTGAGATTGTTCATGGTTTTCTGGAATGTTCTATGAATAACCCAATGGCTAGTTTAGTGCTGTAAATGTTGTGTTGTGCACGTTGATGGGTTGGGTTTGGGCATTTTTTGTTTTCCATGGAGATTCATTTTTCCAATATCCGTAATGTTGTGTTCAATTGGAAACCCTTATTCTTAATTTCTTGTAAATTTCAGTAACTCTCATTTTTATGGCTCTTGCCCTGAAGTCAAGTTGCTTCTTGCAATTGAAGAAGCCCGAGGGCGGCTTCCAAGTTTGTTTTTCCTCCAAGAGGGCTATAATCTCTGTGAAAAGATACACTCCAGTGGCTGCTATCAGGACCATGGAATCAGCGGGACTCTCTGCAACATTCAAGAGACTGAAGGAGCAAGGAAGAGTAAGTGCTTACTTTTCCAGTTGTATGGGTTCCTTGCTTTCCGTTATGTTACATGTCATCTTTTTTTTTTTTATGGAGTGTCACATGTCATCTTTAATAGCACTGTGTTGCGTCGCCTTTGCCTAGTTTTATGTAGTTGTGATTAATATAATTTCTGATTCCTTTTTCTGTGCCATTCCAAATCAATGACTTTTCTCTACTTGATTATAAAGGGTTGGTAATTATCTTTATATGGTGGTTGGTTATTTTTTCATATTGTAATCAGTTTATTGCAAAGAGATACGAATCGGAGTACTATTCTTGAGTCTTGACTGCAAAATGAATATTTTCTAAGAAGTGTACATGTGTCCAGGTGGCTTTCATCCCATATATCACTGCTGGTGATCCCGACCTTTCAACCACAGCTGAAGCACTGAAAGTGCTTGATTCATGTGGGTCTGACATAATTGAGCTAGGTGTTCCATACTCTGATCCTTTGGCAGATGGTCCTGTTATCCAGGTTTGTTGCTTTCTACTTTTGTGGTGATATATAGTAATCGCCTGATTCCCAAACTAATGTGTCTTTCTCTCCAGGCTGCTGCCACAAGATCTTTAGAAAAGGGGACCAATTTTAATGCAATTATTTCTATGTTGAAGGAGGTATATTTGTTGAACCCCTTGTCATTTATTAGCTCTTACTGCCAAAAGCTGCTGCAGTAATTAATTTTCATTTCTTCAGTTTACAAGTTAACTATGAAAATATTCAAATTGCTAGTTTGTTATGAAATTTGGATGAGCAATGCCTATTCATCCCTACGTGTTGTGCCTGTTGTTGCTTGAAACACATATTCAAAGTTGCTGGTTTGTTATGAAATTCAAATGAGCAATGCCTATTCACCCCCTATGTGCTATTCCTGTTCTTACTTGAAACCAGAACAGAGGAATAAACTTGAGTAACTTGTATGGTTTCAATTGACTTATGCAATGCTTAATGGTACATCAATATATAGATACCGGAGATAACAGAAAATCAGGAAAGAGTATACCTAAATTTATGAGATATGATACAAGCATCTAATTTCCTATAATATAGTAAACTTCCTAAATTGTAGATATATATCAAATACAGATGATATCAGATACTAAATTGACCAACAGTAATCAACATTCCTAAAGGGAAAGGAGATGCTGTTAGACCCTACACTACACTTCCCTAAATTATAGCTATCAAATACAGATGATATCAGATACTAAATCGGTTGATCAATGGTAACCAACATTCTTAAAAGGAACGGAGATGCTGTTAGACCCTACAGTCTTTAAGCATTATTATCATAGTCTGTTATCTAGCTGTTGGAATTTGTTAGGGAAAAATAACTTGAATGAGTTCTACTTTTGTAATTATGGTGCTCTTGTGTCTCATAAATTTCTGTAAATCATGATGTTTTTTGTATAATATAATTGATAGATTGATAGTTAATATCTGGTGCTATTTCTCATAAAGTTGCACACTGGAATGTTCTTTTTTATATCATATTTCATATTGTCTTGCTTGCATCTTTACATTTCATTCCATTCTTCTTATTTGAACATGAGTTCATGATGTATTCCATCAATTTGAACCTGTGGAGGGATATCTTTTCTGTCCATTTTTACCTAGTTAAAACAATTATTCCTATATATAAGGCAGGGTAGTTCAGAAACCTTCTCTTATTGCTTTGTCAGGTGTATCTCCTTCTAGTTCTGTCGGTGGCATGTTGATCCTTTGCAATGTTTGATTTGGCAGGTTGTTCCACAATTGTCATGTCCAATTGCACTGTTTACATATTACAATCCAATACTGAAGCGTGGTACTGATAGGTTTATGTCCACCATAAGAGACACTGGTGTACATGGTAAGACTCATCACAAGTAATGACTTGCCTAATAGTTTAGTATTTGTGCCCTCTTGGGTATTTATTCTACACTAGTTCTATGCAAGAGTAATGTTGTAAAATGCATAGACAAGGGCTGAGTTTGTTTAAACTTGTTTTAAGAAAAAACACTTATTTAAACATAATAAACACTTATTGCAATTTTTTAGATGTTTGGGTGAACTTTTTTAAAAAGGCAGAAGTTAAAAGAAGTTGAAAACAACTTATTTTGAGAAGCTACTCGAGCTTCTACAGAAGCTGAAATTTAAAAAACATGAATGTTGGAGATCTCACATTGGCTAATGATATGGCTAAACAAGAGTATATAATGAGATGCAAATCTCACCTTATAAGCCGGTTTTATGAGGTTGAATTAGGTCCAATTACATAATTTCTAATATGGTATCAGAGTCTATCCTAGAGGTTTGTTGTTATTGTTGGGCTTACCAGGTCGCTATCGGACAACCTACAAATGTTAAATTCATTGTTGTTGAGCCTATTGTGCCATCCGCTATCAGGTTGCTATTGGACCACCCACGAATATAAATTCCACGCTCGAGATGTCCAGTCCTCGGCGTGAGCGGGGTGTGTTGGAGATCCTATATTGGCTAGTGATATGACTAAACAAGAGTATATAATGAGGTACAAAACAAACTCACCTTACAAACTTGTTTTGTGAGGTTAAAAAATGTTTTTTATAATTGTACCTAAACATAAAAAAGTCTCTTTTATTAAAATCACTTATTTTTCAGGTAAAACAAAATCAGGAAGCAGTTCCAAATACTTACACTATGTCCTATATTTGAAGTTAGAGTTTTGGGTTTTGCTAAAATTTAAATCTTTATCATTATAAAAGAAAATGTCTCTTCACTATACTGCCTAGTAATGATGATAATATTCTTTTCATTGCTATATGTATTCAGGACTTGTAGTCCCAGATGTGCCTCTGGAAGAGACAGAATCTTTAAGGACAGAAGCTAAGAAAAATGGAATTGAACTGGTTTGCTTATCTTTACAATGATATCTTGCTTTTAGTTCTGGATTTGAAGTGAATTTTTTTATAGCGATGCTCATAATGATAGAAAACTTGTGGTAAACTTTCTTTTTTTTTCATAATATGAATTTATAAATAGGAAATCTGCAAGTTAAGCGATACAAATGAGACATGATGATTGTGGATCAATGGAGTTTTGTTATGATTATCATCATTCGGTTCTATTGTGTTGTACTTTTTGCAGCATTGTTTAAATTTTTTAGTATATATTTAATGTTTTCTAGTATGTTTTCTTTTTAATTTTGTTTGGGTAAATTAATCTGTCTACGTGTATATATCCAGTTGATTTGGTATATTTTCTTTTTTTATATCATGAAGGTACTCCTCACAACACCCACCACTCCGACAGATCGAATGAAAGCCATTGTTGATGCAGCAGAAGGATTTGTGTATCTTGTAAGAGCTTCTTTCTTGGGGCTCCTCTTCTTAGTTTTCATATAACTCCATTGATTTTCACCTGCTAAGGTCTTGATTTAGAGTTTGTTTGTGATTTCCTAAATAATTTCTCTCACTATTTAGAGTATGTCTGTGATTGGAAAATAGTGAGAAAGAGATTATGCAGAAAATCACATGCATACTCTAAATCACAAACTGTTTATCAGTGTACTGTGTGGATTAGAATTTAGGTATTCACCAACTGGCTGCCATCCTGATTTAGAAAAACATATTTGCTCCTGCTTGTAAGCTAATGAAATCAGAATAAATTTAGCTTTTCTTTTCTGTCATTTTCTTGCATTAGGCATGTTCCAAGAACTCGACTATTTATTGTTGCCTCATCTCCAAATATACCAATGGTGAAGCTAAAGGGCCAATAGCTTTAGTTATGCATCATTATTTTATTAACTTTCTCCTTGTAAATGTGTGTTGATGACCAAACAATGTCTTTATATATAATGAGTCATTATGATCAAATAGGATCAGTATTTATTATATAGGAACTCCTTAATAATGACTAAAGATCAATCTAATCTAATAATAGATAATAAGGAATAAATTTTTAATTATATCTAATCATAAATAAGGAAATAATATCTAATATTTAACACTTTTTAACCTTCTTTTGTTCTCCAAGGAGACAAATATTGTTTGTTCTGAGTCGGTACAATTGCCTGTACTATATTTGTCTCTATTCTATTTGTGTGATGTAATCTTAGGTGTATTTGTGAAATCAATATAATAATTACAAAAAGTGAAGGTCTTAAGATGAAACCCGACAAAATCTTTTAGGTGTTCATATCTCTTGTCTTGAAAATTGAAGGTTGCTTTCTTTCTGAAGTATTTCTATTCAGTACTCTGGATTAGGACATTTTTTGGGGTAGTTTGGTGTTTTCTTATAATTTATATTTGCTTTTTATAATTCTTTTTTAAGTTGTTCAAGTTTGGTCTCATTACCGCATGTTGATCTGTTGAAGTTTCCAAACATTTAATTTTGATATATTTCGAGACTAAAGCTTGGAAACGGCATGATTTTCCTAACAATTTATTTCGTTTACTAGACAAAGTACGTTTAAAAGTTGACAGTTATAACAATTCAGCTTAATCCCAATTTGTTTAAAAATACCGAAATAGGATACAAATATATATAAAACAGAAAATTATCTTGCACAGCTATCTCAGGCAAACATCCCCTGGTCAACGTCATTAACCATTTGTTGATTTTTATAGGTGAGCTCAGTGGGGGTCACTGGAGCTCGATCATCGATTAGTGGTTCTGTTCAGTCTCTTCTGCAAGACATTAAAAAGGTTTGTCTATTTAATCTTGGTCTCCAATCTAGTTGTATCTTGTATGATGTGGATGTCTTGTAATCAATTCATAAAAGTTCAATTCTCTGATTGCTAGAGCTGATTCTGTCAAATATGATAAACATAGTAGTCTACCATTGAAACTTGGTTAATCTCTATATTTAGACTTATTTAATCTTTTCTTTAATGCAATTAGGCGACAACCAAACCTGTGGCAGTTGGTTTTGGAATATCAAAACCTGAGCATGTTAAACAGGTTAGTTCTCAGTCCATATGTTAGTAATTGTATGCTTCTACCTCCCTCAATTTGGTTAATAATCAATTATATATTTTGTTACAGGTAGCAGGATGGGGAGCTGACGGTGTTATTGTTGGCAGTGCTATGGTGAAGCTGCTCGGTGAAGCCAAATCTCCTCAAGAGGGACTCAAAGAATTGGAAATTTTCACCCTCTCCTTGAAGGAGGCACTTCCTTGAAAATAAACCTTAAGAGCTCCAACTTTTGTCCTCGTCATTGATGTTGAATTAAATAAGAGTATGTGGTTCAATTTTATTTATTTCTTTCTGTTCATGGTATAGTAGTTTTAACAAATTTTGTTTCGGTTTAATTATGATATTGTGCTGTGCCTAGCGAGTCGCCTAATCATTTCATCGCTCAGACCCCCACCAATCACTGATAAGTATGATGCTGCCGAAATGTTAGTAACACACTACACACTTTTTTAAATGAGAGAAACTTTCATACACTCTTTACACTTAAAGTTAATAACAACCCTTTATGTCCTTTTTATGTATGTATGTTAAGTTTGTTGACTTTATCAGTCAATACTTTAAAAGTAATTTAAATAAAGGATTGTGATTAACTTACAGTGTAAAACATTTTTACACCTGTAGTGTATAGGTGATAAACTTTTTTTAAATATATTTTCATTAGTTAAATGTTTACAATGCAGACTTTTAATTATAATTTTTTATTTATATGATTTTTAAAATATTAATTAATAAAGTAAATAAATTTATTGTAAGTGAAAGGTTGTAATTGAATTTCAATATAAATTTTTTTACACTTACCATAGATACTAATTAAATTTTAAAATAATAAATAAAATATTCAACAGAAAATTGTGTAAATAAAATATTAAACATAAATTGGAGTTTTAAAAAATAACTAATAAAAGCACATCAGTCTATTAGCAGTATATAAAAGATCTATTTGTGAGAGTGAGAGTTGAAATGTTAGACTGTAATAACAGTTGGGCTAATTGAGCTATAGGCTTGTTTTATTTTATTGATTTTTTTTGTTATTTACACCGTCGTCGATAAGTAAATATTTAAAATAAAATAATAAAATTAAATAGGTTGAAACGGTTGATAGATTATCAAGTTGTGAAGTGCAAATTTGTAAACTGAATAAATGTAAATCTCTTTTATCTATATTTTTATGTGTAACATTATGATGTCATTTTATTTTATTCTAATTTCAAGATTAATTAAATAGAAATTATTTTTCTAAGTCAAATTAGTGTATTTCTACTTTTATTTAAAGATATCATTTGGTCCAAAGTGAAGCATGCATGTCCAAATACGTGAATTATATGAGCATCACCTTGGTTCAAAACATGTCCCAACTTAAAAGTACCTAAGGCAGGAGCGAAGAGAGTGTGAGTTATGCGTGGGCCGTGGTGAGGATAACTATGAGGTTTTTTATTTAATACTTACTAATTTTTCATTTTCTACTTATCAGTCAGAAAAATATGATTTTGTTCTTTGTTTTTTCTTCTCCGGCAGTGTACTATCAGAGAAGAAAAAAAATTTGCAAATTTTTTTCTTTTCCAGCTGTGTACTGCTGAAGAAGAAAAAAAATTAGCAAATTTTTTCTCTGGCTGTGCATTGCCGGAGAAGGAAAAAAAATTGCACTTTTTTTTTCTTCTCCGATGATGCACTGCCGGAGAAGGAAAAAATTTGCACTTTTTTTTTCTTCTCTGATGATGCACTGTTGGAGAAGAAAAAAAAATTGCAATTTTTTTTCTTCTCCGGCAGTGCACCGCCGGAGAAGAAAAAAACAAAAAAAATTTCCATTTTTTTTTCTCCGGTGATGCACTGCCGGAGAAGGAAAAAAATTTGCAATTTTTTTTCTTCTCCGGCAATACACTGCCGGAGAAGATAAAAACAAAAAATATTTATTACTCATAAATATTATTAGAGTAACAAAAATTAAATGTTATCATTCTTAGCTTAATTATAACGAAAAATTAAATTACTTATAAGTGTTTTTAGTCTCAAATTAATTATAAAAAAAATAATTAAAGTAATTAATGTCAGTATAATTATGGTAATAATAATAATAATAATTAGAGTAATTAGTGTCAGTTAGAGTAATTAACATGAATTATAGTAATTAGAATAAAAGTAGTTAGAGTAATTAACGTGTCATGTAAGTAAACTCAGTCATTATAATAATTAGACTAAAAGTAATTATAGTAATTAACGTCATATATCAAAGTAAGTAGAGTAATTTGCAAAGAAAAAATTAAGAGAAAGTTTTGTAATAAATTTTATATTTTATTTATTTTTATATTTTATCATATAAATTTTTTATAAAATGTTAAAAAATTATATTATAAATAAATTATATTACTAAAATATAAAATTTTATAAATATAATATAAATATTATATATAATTTTCTAATTAAAATAATAAAATATAAAATTTTATTAGGAGAACCTTTTTCTATAATAAAATTTTATATTTTATTTATTTTATATGTTAAAATATAAAATTTTAATGAAATTTTAGTAAAATTTTAAAAAATTGTGTTATAAATAAATTATATTATTAAAATATAAAATTTTATAAGGATAATGTAAATAATTAAATAAATTTTTTAATTAATTGTTTTCTTTATTCGAAAGCTTATTTCATAGAAGAAGCTATTTTATTTTGAAATGTGAGTGAGTGAGGTTAATTTGTTAGAGTAGGTATTATGAGAGATAAGGCTAATTTATTATGGTAGATGATAGGATAGATAATTAGGTTAAAGGGTATTTTTAAGTTTTTAAAAAATTATTAAGGTTGGTAGGTGTTAAATGAAAAGAAGTATGTGTGAAATGAAAATTTCTAACTATGCTAATTAGAAACACACATTATTTGTAAAGAGAAAAGCATGTGGGTACTCGCAAGTATATTCATGTGTACTTCTCATTTTGCTATTTGTACCTCTTAAAATTCAAATTAACCAACATACCCTCCACAACCTCTAGACCCACCCTGTCGACCTTTGTCACTCTCGCCAATGCGATTAATATGTTTTGAATCAAGTTATCTGAATCATAAAACCTAGTGTGTTTTAGTTTAACTTATCTAGAATACTTAAAATTGAACCTTTTTTACATTTTGAATAATTTAATTTGAAATATATAGATAACGTTGTGAATTATTTTATCCAAAACATGCAATTAATTTTTTCTAAATCAAATTGTCTGGAAAAAACTTAAAGAAAATATTCATATTAACATATCAACATTATACGATACTGAATCTGAAAGAGCCGGTTAAACATCTGCTTATAAACTTGATGGAAAGTAAATTTAATTAACCAATGATAAGCCTTTAAATCATCTTCGCATCTTTAAATATTTATTGCTTAAGGCATCCGAAGATACCTTAGGAGAAAACTACTCCATGCGTAAAATAAAAATATGAGCAAAATTTAAAAAGGAAATACTTACAACAGGGGAGGAGAGGGAAGGGGCTGCAGAGAAACTTCTGATTTTATTGATGAGAAGAAATTTTTACATGTAAGAGAAAGGAGATTTAGAGAGAAGGAGGAGAGGACCTAGAGAGAGAGAAGTATTCAGGACATGCTCAGCATAAGAGACTTATGGTCCTTTTATAGACAAAGTTGGTAACCGGAAACCGGCTGAGAAGGTAACCTAGTGACTGGTGACCTGCTGTATAGGTTACTTCATGACTGGCAACCTGCTGTGTAGGTAAATTTTACCCTTCAGTCTATTACTTCAATAAAGAAGTAAAATTACTTTGTCGCAGGTAAAATTTTAACTTGCTCTTCTGAGTCGAGAGAGTGTAGACACATCAGTTATTTCTTCCTCCATTTGTTCAGGAAGACATAGGTCTTCTGTGTCATCAAAATCAGATGGTAAAGAGGATAGTCTCGGAGTGTTTTGGCCACAACAACCAATTTCTTCGTATATTTCTTTGTATAACATTTCTTTCTCAAAATGTTTTAAGAGAGAAAGGTTTGCTTCAATTGGGAATGAGTGAAATTTGTTACCTATTATCTTTTTCCAGTATAATTTAGTATTCTGAGTTTCTTTTAACAGAGTGAAAACCTAAGAATCTCTTTTAGTGAAGTTCCAGTTGGACCCTTCAATGTATACCTTCCAGAGGTTATACTTATACAATTTTTCTTTATTGATGGACAACCCTTTTAGTGGATCATGTTCAAACAAAGTCAAGGTATTTATCTTTGGATTTGTTTCAGTAAATAATTTTATTACATGTGTGACTATACTATCACGATTATGAGCACTTCTTGGTGAAGTGGTAATTTGTAAAGCCACCTGGGTCATGTGTTCAGCCTGAATATCGTTTATAACTGAATTTATTACAGGGGACAAGGTTGAGAACCTATCTGTGGGGGGAATTACTAATGAGTGAAGGCAACCTGCTTCTCGTAGCAGCATAGGGGTTATTAGAACATCCCTGTATAAGTGACCTTTGAAGGAACTCAAATCAATTTGAGCTCGTCTCATAATAAATTTTATCTGACAAGTACAATCCTTGTCAACAGTCTTGCAATAATCAGAAGATCCAAAACATGGATTTCTGTTATTGAAATAGGTTTGTGTTTTTACAAACAATCCTTCGTAATTTTCAGTTTCAGCATGGACTTCAAACAAAAAGTCCTGTATTAACCCAAATTTTCCTAGGAGGATATTTGGATTGATTTGTTGGGTAATACTGCCAGCAACAGTAGCATATGTTTGTGTCACAGCATGAGGCTCAAATTGTAAGGCAGTTTTTATTTTTTCTTCATCAATTGTTTCCAACCGAACTGTCATTTCAGCTTCTTCTTTGGAATAAAAGCCTTTGTATGTGGACCAGAACTGGTCTTGTTTAGCCTCGTTGAGGTCTCTAAATGATGTATATACACCTTTGTTTGGGCCTGTTATTAAGGCAAAATGTGTGAAACCTTTTCCCGAAGGAGAGGCAGGAGAAGTTAACGTTACTCCTTTATTATCTTGGCAACAAAAGTTGTATAATACGCTTATGATGCTTTGTTTTACACGAGTCACTTGGTGCTCATTTTGTATTGTATATTTTGGAATATTTCAAATGTTGTCAATTAAAACATTTAATTTGACATTTGTTTTATCTCTCCCAGGGTACTGGAAGATATTTGTAACAATTGGCAATTCTTGTTTGCCAAATTTTGTGTACTGTCTGCCACAAAAGGGGACTTAACTTGTTTAGGGTCTACGACACCCTTCTTTGTATTTTCGAGCATTGATATGAAAAGATCTTTGTATATGTGAATAACTTCACTTGATGTACCTGGACAAAATGTCACCACAAGTATTATCAGAACCTTTTATATGTTCAAAATAAATAATTTTTCCTAAAAAATTTATATAATCTTTGAAAAGCAACCATCTTTTATGTGGCTTTTTATCATTATTAATTTGATTTTTACCATAAGAAACTATGTCTTTACAATCTGTCCTGATTGTTATTTCTTTTTTATTTATAAAAAATAATTTAAATGCATCCATTACATGTATGATAGCATTTACTTCATAATCTGTGCTAGTTTTGTAAATTTTTTGTTTTGTAGTGTATTTACCAGAGGTATATCTGCAAATTTGTTCTTCTGCCTTTGGTATGTGTTTATTTTTCTTTCGTTTAAGGATTGCTCCCCATCCAAGTTCACATCCATCGCATTCAATTATTAAGTAATCTGAATCCAATGGTAATTGTAAAGTTGGTAAATTTGTTACCATTTGTTTTATCTTTTGAACTAATTTTATATCTTCAGAATTAAATTTTCTTTCTCTTTTTAATGAAGTTTTATTATATAAAGGAGATGTGTATTTTCCTAGATTAGGAATAAAGCTTCTTGCATAATTTAAAAGTCCTAAAAAGGATCTAAGTGTTTTTATTTCTTCCATTTTATCTGGAAAGTCCTGTATTTTCTTTGAAATATGAGGCTGGAGTTTTATAGTTCCATTACCAATTTCTGTCCCAAGAAATTCAATTAATTTTTTACTAATTTCCATTTTTTATTTTGAAACTATTAATCTGCAATGTTCTAATTTATATAAAACTTGTTTTAGATTATGAAAATGATCATATTTTGTTTTATAAAATACTAGTATATTGTCAATATAGGCACATGTAAAAGATTTATCATGTTTAAAGATATTATCCATTTTTCTCTGAAAAACAGCAGGAGCATTTTTAAGACCGAATGACATAACATTCCATTCAAATAAACCTTCAGAACAAGAGAAGGCTGTCCATTTTATTGATTCGAGATCTATTTTAACTTGATGAAATCCACTTTTTAAGTCGAATTTAGAAAACCATTTGGCATCTTGAATTCGGTTTATTAAAACATCTTTAGATGGAATTGAATAACCATCTTCTGCTGTATTGTCATTTAGTCTTTTATAGTTATAAACCATCCTAGATTTACCTCTTTTTTGTTCAGAAGATTTATTGACTATGAAAGCAGGACTTCTATGTGGACTAACACTAGGTGTTATTACTTTTAGTTTTAACAAATTTTGTATGTGAGTCTAACATTCTTCTTGTTCCCAATTATTAAACTGAATGTCTTTTGTCTTGATAATTAAATCTGGATTAATAATTTTCAGTTTACAAATTATGGGGTCTCTATCCAAAAATTTTGTGAGATCTTCTCCTATTATATTTGTCTTATTCAACCTATCAAGAATTTGTTGAATATTTTCAAATTTTATAGATTTTGAAATTGTTATTGAGGAAAAAGCCTCAATTGTATCGCTAGTATATTAGATAAAAAGGAATAATCCTTTACTGTTTCATTTAAAATATTTTATACATCTATAGTACAATTACATGTATCAGGAGATGTTGAATTTTTACAACTACACTTATCAAGGGTTGTATCTTGTTTTAATAAGTCACCACTAACTATTGGTGTCATTTGTGTTTTGTCACTGATCATAACATAATCTTTATTTATTGTAACTGATCTGTTTTGGCCTAAAATAAAATCTAAGCCAATTATCATATTTTGTTTTGATGGAACTAGGTTTTCTACCCTCATTTTTTTTATAAAAATTTTATGGCCAAAAAGGTCACAATTTGTACTAAATTGAAGAATAACATTATTAACTTCTTCATCGTTTATCATAATTTCTCCAGACATTGTTCTGGTTTTTTGGATATGTTTACTTTTTATTATGTTGTGGTGTGGAGTTATAGTTTTACATATAACTGTTTCTGAGCATCCTATATTTAATAATGCTTGTATAGTTTTTTCTGTTGATGGGTTATTATTTATTTTTGAAAAAGTTAATTTAACTAATACTTTTAAAGTTATTAGTTGTTGTTTATTACAAACTAATGGGATACATTCCATTGTTCCCATCATATTATTTGTTCATATGAGTAACTAGACTCTGAAAAATCTATTTTAGTTTTCCCTTTTATTGTTTTTTCCAAAAGAATAACCTTTTCTTCTAGATAATTTATGCGAGTTTCCAATACTGAAATTCTAGTATTAGTTAAATCTTTGTTATAGATTTTATTTTTGTTTTCTTTCTTTTCGTAAGAAGGTATCTCTTGTATATTCAGGTGTTCTTTGACACTTTTAATACAAAAACTTTTGTAACAAAGTGGACAATGAGCCCTTTGAGATATGTGAAAATATCTTTCACAATATTGGCACGGAATTGATTCAGTACCAGAATAGAATTGTATTTTGTGAAAACAGGGGTTTGTTTCTATTGTCTTCATAAAACAATATCCTAAATCATATAAAATGTGTCCCATTTCATTGTATGCATCCCCCATTGGGAAGTCATTGTCATTATTGGGATATAAATGATTGTATTCATTATTTGTAAATTCATTTATTAAATCATAATTTTTGTGAACCTTTTCTTGGTTTATTTCATCTGTATATTCTGTTATACTGATAACAAATAATATTTCAGAGTCAGTAGAAACCTCTTCATCAATAGGAAGAAGATTCATATGACATGATTTTATTAATTTCGCCTCTTTTGTGTAAAGATTGACAATATTTGGACAATCTCTTGAGAAATGTCCTGGTTGACTACAAGCAAAACATTTAACGTTTGTTTGTAGGTTTTGTTATCTCTGAATTTCCTAACATGTCTATTAGGATTTAAAGTAGGTTTTCTAGCTTTAGAAGCTCTTATGGTATATGTTTTTCTTGAATTTCTTAGTTCTAAGAATTTTTGTGTATTAGTGTTTCTAGGTTTGTTTCTAGATATATTTTTTCTGTTTTTAAACCTATTTTGTGCATACTATTGGGAAGTGTATATTTGTTTACATATCCCAGCATCAGAATGCTTAAGTTGTTTTTGTATAGCAATATGAGAACAAGTGTCTTCCATTATTTTCATAATGTGTTGTATTCGTATTGAGAGATTATTCAACATGGGCGCAACCTCATCACTTTTCCAGGTTTCTCTAATTTTTTTACCTAATTTTCCTGGAAGTTTAAGAAACATTGTGTCTCCAATGTTAACATCATGGAAGCAACCAGCTATTGATGCATACAAAAGATAATCTTGACAGTATTCTTTTATCTTCCTGAAATATTCAATAGATAATCTTTCGAGATGTCTTAAATAAATTTGTTGTCTAATTGTGTTGCCGTCGTTGGCTGATTGTGAGGTGACCAATCTCTGTATAAGGGAACAGAAATTGTAAATATTTGGACCTGGTTCAATGACCAGTGTGTTTAGATCATTAGGGAATTTTTTCTTAAAAGATTCCCAGTCAGATCTAGCAATATCGCCGAGATATGTTTCTCCTTTTGCGATAATTTCTTGAGAAGACTGTACATTTTTCTCATGATGTATGCCATAATCACGGATTACAACAGCAATCAATTGTTCAATATATGTTGGGAGGAGTTGAGGATTTATTCCTCCTATGTTTAAAAGTAAATTTGGGATTTGGAAGTTTGGTTCCACAGGTAATCTTTTACCATGAGACACATATTTGTCGTCACTAAGTACAATATCTTGTACAATTTCCCGAGAAAGAAATCCTTGAGAATAATTTTGTGTACTGGCATGATCTAACCGATAATTTGTAGATGGAGATCCTTCATATTCATTTATGAGACCTACCTTTGTATTTTCTGATGTTGTAGAAAAAACATCTTCATCTTTTAAATTATTTGTAAATTGATAAGAAAATTTTCTTCCTTCAATTTGTTCTTCAATTTGTAATTTATTTAAAAATGTATTGACTATATCATCAATTTTATCATTATCTTTATTTTCTTGAGGTTTTATGATCTCATTTGTCTCAGAGAGAACAATATCCCAAGGTTCCCAATAAGGGTTGTCTAGAATATTGTCTAAAATTTCTTGCCTAAGCATGGTTATGTTTGCTTGATGATGATTCCATTCTTCATCAGTTATGTCATCATCTTCTTCATCATCATTTTCTATGATATTCATCATACCAATATGATCATCATGGGAGTAGTAGATGTACTATCCCTTCTGTTTTGTTCTAAATCCACAAGGGGGGTATTTCTATAGTTGGTGAAGCTTAAACTAAGACCTCTAGATCTATTGTGTATAATAGCAGAATTTGGATTTGTGATGGGATTTCGTTCATCCCTTTGTAGATGTGTTTGCCATAGATGGCCCTCATTTCTTCTTGTGAATGCCTGAGCTGGCAAAAATTGTGTACCAATAGAGCTTATTGCTTCCTCTAATGGTCTAGTGTTAATTCTATACATGGAAGGAATATAATTACTTATTCTTCCTATGAAAGTAATATCTAGGTGTAGGTTATCTCCTAACCAATTTGTTCCAAAACCTATAGTTTGTACTTCTAGACTAATGTGATTAACGAAGTTTGGAAGGGTAAATGTAAAGTTTGGAGCAAGATATATTAATGATAGAGGCTGATTTAAGTCAACCTCTAAGATTTCAATGATACTTTGAGAATCATTGTTTTGAAATTTTGTATCATGGAGAACTATCAAAGCTCTCACACCAATCATATGTCTAGCTAGGGATCTGCCTCCTATAGTAATTAATCCCATGTGGACATATCTCCCATGTTGATTTCGGAGTTGTGTAGCTGTTTGTTGAGATATTAAAGGAATTATCTCGTATGTGTTATCAGGAAGGTGAAAATTTTCTATCCTCCTATATCTGTAAAGACTAGTTCTTTCAGAACTTAACCAGCCTATATTGTATAGTTGTCTAGGATTCAAAGAATCTATCCTTGAGTTGGATCCTATTTCTATATTTTGATGTATGTCTACTAAGTCTTCTAATCTCCTGACATTAGTAGTTCTTCTTCTATTTAGAAATTTATCTAAGATTCCTGGGTGTTGTATGAGATCTTGTCTCTTAGTTTGGTGTTCTCTTAATCTGCGAGAAGTTCCTGGAAACCTCTCTGTTGTTTGATTTCTATTGGGTGTACTATCCATAGAAACATCTTGTAATTGTGTCTGTGAACTATTATTTGGTCTTAAATTCATATTTTAAGTAACATTTTTGTCTTTGTTAGAGGTATTATCCTTATGTTTAGTCTGATTCCTATTACTTGATTCAGCTATGTCTGTTTTTGCTATTACTGTGAAAAATTTATGAGTGTTTTACATACTATTTTAGTTTGTATATTTGTTCCTAAAGATAGTCTAGAAACTTTATTAACTAGATCATTTATATCTTCGGATATATTTTCATTTTTGTTTGAATCTATAAGATTAGATAATTTTCTAGAAACTTCTTCTAGTAAAGCTATTATTGTGTTATTTTGTCCTATTAGAACTGTATGAAAAGTATCTGTATCAGTAGTAGGTTTTGTATATCCTACTGGAGGGGATTTTGTCACAGATTCTACAGTTGTAAGAGTTGATTTGTAGTCTTTTCCTTTAAAATGTTGTATGTTAGCCATTTATTTGTAAAAATTTGTTTATAGTGTGTTTGTAAAAGTTTGTTTATAGTGTGTAGTGAGAAAACAGGTGTACAGAAAGTGAAGAGAGCAGAAAAAGAAACAGAAAATAAGCAGAAGCAGAAGCAGAAAATAAGATATCCACGGAATACACTGTAAAACAATAAATATTAAAGAATATAGAAGATCATAAGGCTTATCAGAAAAGTAAAAACAACTCTTTTTTTTTTTCATCATGAGAATATATATCTGAATTTGGTGTCGCAATATGCATGTGTTTCTCAACCCATCAGGGTAGGAATCTAGGGACTTACAAAGGTTCTCCACTGACCCATCACTACCCTTCAACTACCATGGGTATCCCAGCAAACACTATACACCCTTGCCAAATATATATATTCAGTCAGAAAATTGAGATTTACATGATAAAAGAAACTGCCGAGGAAAGAACAGGGCTCTGATACCAAAAAGAAGAGAAAGAGAAAAATAGGAAGAAGATGAGAAAGAAGGTGAGAAAACTTAAAGAAAATATTAAAAGGAAAGAAAGAGAAAAAGAGGAAGAAGATGAGAAAGAAGGTGAGGAAACTTAAAGAAAATATTCATATTAACAGATCAACATTATACGATACTGAATCTGGCAGAGCCAGTTAGACATCTTCGTATAATATTGATAAAAATAAGTTTATATGCTATTGAATCTAGCAGAGCTGGTTAGACATCTGCTTATAAACTTGATGGAAAGTAAATTTAATTAACCTATGATAAGCCTTTAAATCATCTTCGCATCTTTAAATATTTATTGCTTAAGGCATCCGAAGATAACTTAGGAGAAAACTACTCCATACGTAAAATAAAAATATGAGCAAAATTTAAATTTTTTTTTTTTTTACATTTTAGATCGATTGATCTGGAAAATAAAACTAATTTATTCTAATACTTATTCTTGAAATGGAATAATTTTGTAGGAATGATGAAAAAAAATTAAAAATATAATAATTTTGGTAGATGATAAAAGAAAATAAATAGGTGTATAAAGAAAAACTCTATGTTCATTTGATTCGCAGGCCTAACTTACAAGCTCATAAAGTGTAGACTGTGAGTTAAATAATAAACTCGTTATGATCTCGATCTATATCCCTAGCGTTTTTTAAGGGAATCTATATATATATATATATATATATATATATATATATATATATATATATATGACTATCTAAAACTGCTTTACACTTTTTTATAGGCAATTGTTTCACACTTTATTAAATGAGATTAATTAGTACACATTGAAATATCTTTCTTGATTTATAGATTTTTAAAATGTACTAATAAAGTTAACAAATTTATTAAAGATTATAATTGAATGTTAATATAAAATTTTTTATCATGTAAACGTATATCAATTTAACTCTTATTAAATGTGAATCTAAATAACAAATTATTGTCATTTTTAAATCTAATATTTGTTTTATAAATATGCATCTTGATTAATCTAAATGTAAAATTAAACAAAACAATACTCCCCTATGAACGACTCTTCTATATTACCTTGTTCACATAAAAAAAAATTTAAAAATCCGTAGCGGATGTCTAGTTCAATAGGAATGTTTTAAACTTTAATCAAAGAAAATATTCATTTAATCTTTTTAGTCCCTGCTTTTCACATCTATGTTTTAATTTCTTTTTTTTCTTCTTGCAATGGCTTAAAATTTAATTAATGTTTTTTCTCAAATATATCATTGTTTAATAGTCATTACTAATGGTTTACATATAAAACTCAATGTATTGAATAGACACTTTAATTTAAATATTATAATATTTTAATTTTATTAAATGCTTTTTAATTTATATGTCATAATCTTAAACATAAAAATATATGAAAATGAGTCATTTTTTTTAATTAGTATTTTAGTGTGTGTGTTTTTTTTTTTCAAGAAAAGTCTTTGTTCAAACTATCCCGATTTAAACAATATAATTTTACTTTGTGCATTTTTTCCTTCGGTGGAGGGATGTGGTAAGGTTTGGTTGGATGGGATACATATATTATATAATTGTAACTAACCGGTTGGTGGTTTGATTTGATTTGATTTTGTGATTTTGAAAATATATTATTAAGTATTATTTATTATAATTTTTAATACTCAATAATTTATTGAAAATCAATATCACTTTAAAACCATTTAAAATATAAAATTTTATCACATCTATTCATCTAACTAGTAGAAATTAGAATGATATTACTATCATAATTATGTTTATAACATAAGTCTTGTCATGTTTATTAAGTTAGAAATTATTTAAAAGAAAAAAATAGGAGTTTTACTATGTTTTTTTATCAATTTTTTTATATTTAATTTGAGTTGGTTCTGTTTCAAATATCCTAAAAATTGTATATTATGACACACTAATGTAAGAGAATTCTGATACTTTTATGGTACACGTCCAAATGACAAATAAAATTTTGACTATTTTCAATTAAGCTTTTTCGAAAGATTGGTAGAAAATATATTGAACATGCAAAAAAAAAAAAAAACAGTTATTGAATTCGCTTATAATCATAAAAAGATGAGAATAATTTAGTAAAATAAAATCTATTAATTAGCTTTTTTTTCTCTCTTCCAAATTTTTTCAATATTTGAGAGAAGTTAATATTTGCTGACAAAGGGTTCTGCTCCCCTTCATTCCCCTCTCCCTCCTCTTAAAAATTGATGATAAAAAATTATAAACAGGAAAAAAAATTTAGTACAAGCTATATAAAACTAAACTTAAAAAATAGTTTGATTTAATGGAGTTCAATTTAGTTATCAATTTAGGATCCATTTGGTAAGCATATTAAAATTAGGAAAAAATATACAAAGAAAAAAAAAATTCTCCATTAACTTTTCAAAAAGATGAGACTTTTCAAAGTTAATTTTTGCTAATTTATATCTCATAACTTGTGGTACTTTCTTAAAAAGATCTGTAACTTTCTAAAAATTAACACATAAATATAAAAATTTCATGTTATTTAAAATTCTTTTATATTTTTTTCCTCCTAAAAGTACTTGTGAAGAATATAATCTAAACAAGTCCCTTAATGCAGTTGAAAGTAGCTTTTTGAACCCCTTTGTCAAATCATGACTTTTTGCGAATTTTATAGAGGTGTTGAAACTTGAAATTTTACGTTTGTAATATTAGGGTGGAGGGGATTGCACTAGAAGATCATGTGTACTAAGATGAAATTCATATGAAACTGAATGCAAGTTTAATCTACAAGAAAAATGAAAATTACAGTTTGAGTGACTATTAACAACCAACCTTTTTTTTCTCAAAAGAACAACAACCAGCTTCTCACTGAGTTTTATCCCACGAATGAATTTTGATATGATATGAATCAGCTGACTATTTGGCCAACCACAAGACGTACAGCGAATGGTATAACGCAATCCATGCGGCTACGCTTGCATTGGCTAAAGTAACTACTACAACCATGAAATAATGAATTAGTGACGTAACCATGGGAAAAAAAATCTATATACATGAATAGTAGCATCTTCTTCACTATTTAAGTGCCCCTACTGAATTTTGGAACCAGACTGGAGTCCAGCTTGCACTTTGCTTTGAAAATGGGCTTCTAACCTGCATTAAAAATCTATGGACGTAAGATACATCACAGGGAAGAACATCTACGAATATATGAAACATCACATCAAGGAGGTAGAAGCACGAGCACATGCCTTGTAGCACATTTATAATAAATGGTTTCTGGAGAATTATAGGTACGTGCATTTGCAAACATTCTTCTGACATCCGCAACAAACATCTCAAATGTTACATAATATTGCTCTGAATCCACCCTCTTAGACATTGTCTTCAAATCTGTGCTCACATTGCGAATAAATTATAGACATTAATAAGACTTTTTGGCTTCTATGCAAAAGAATGAATGTGATTAATGTAAGTAGCAGACAGCTAAAAGCTATTATCATGCTTCTAGACAAAAGTGAACTAAATATGGAACATACTGGTCCTTCTTACCCATTGGATCTTTAATGATGTCATAATAATCAGGAACATCCCGTGCATCAACTGGTTCCTTGAATGGCCAGACATCAGCATGATCGTTCATTGACTGCTCAAAGAGATAAAACCAATTACAAAAATTAATTTCTTAACCATGTATTTATTCTAGTCTTATGCATATTTTGATTTGCCAAGAATAAGGATCTACTAATCAATGATCTTGCGGAATTTGTAATACTTCCAATGGAAATTAAAGTCAAGGTGAATAACATCTAAGCAACTTGCCTTCAGAAGTGAACGCATAAAGCCAGACAAATGTTTTTGATTAGTAGCATTGTCAGTAGAAACATTTAAACTTCTGAATCGTGAATGACCCCATTGATCAGGAGTCCATCCAGCCTCTCCTGTAATTGCATTCAGCGATTCAAAATAAACATTTGTTTGGATGGAGGAATCTGAATATCTAATTTTATCTGGCACATTTTTAATTTAAAAGAAAAAACAGAATTGGAGAAGATTTTGCAGTTACAAAGAAGATTTGGTCCTTAATTCAGTTACGAGAAAATAAGGACTACAGAGGGATAGGATATCATCGAAGTCAGTCAGTGGGTAAAGACGTAAAGTGATTACTAAGAGATAAGATCATTATGTCTATCTAGTATTTAATACCCACTTATCCACTCAGAAGACACACGGTGGAGTGTTTCCAACTTAGTACATCTTTGGTTTCCAGTCAATTCGTTGCACACCACGTTTAAGATGAAAAAATCAATGGTTTACAAAACTCATTTTTCAAAAGGAAACGTGGAGATCCTTTTCGAAACTCATTCTGACTCAAGTTTAAAACAAACATGCACTTAAATCCTAATTCTAGAGTAGGACAGAGTGCTACTTACGTTAAACAAAAAAAAAAATCACACTCACGGCAATGCATATTGGAATGGCAAATAAAAGGGATTTTTGTTCAGAGGTTCTTTTCTCTCATCTCATTATACCTTATACATGTTCAGTGGTTCACCAATTTCATTTAACATACTATGTTTTCATAAAGCCGTGATTGTAAATGCAAACAATGAAATAAATGGTTCAATTATCTATTACATTTCCATTGCTGTCAGTCACGCTTTTGTTTTCTTCTTCTTTTGTTTTTTTTTTCTTTGTTTCTTATTATTTATTATGATTTCGTTTTTTTTTCCTTTTGCATAGGTTTTGTTTTATCTATTTAGATATTTGGTACCTGCAGTCTGGTTAGGTTCATGTGAATTGCTTTATATATATGTATGGCAAATAATAAAAAATAAAAGGCTTTGGGATAGTTAATAATTTGCTTTCTGCCTCTAGCGTGTTTCTATTTAAACTTTAATTTGTTTCTAAAAAATAAGTAAAATAGAAAAGGAGTGTTGAAAGCTTGTGGCCTCAAGTTGTACATGGATATATACATTCGGTTATTTATTCTATCAGTAAAAAAAAATTACAAAATATAAATAACGAAATCTGAATCTGTTGCTTTCTCTAATTAACTATTAAATTATGTTTGACATTTTCAATTTCAAATAAAAATAAATATCTTATTCATGCAATGATTTGTGACATTGAGTGGTAGATTCCACCTTTAATGTTGCTTAAATCATAAAAGTTTATAGAATAACCCTTTGTTATCATAAGCTTTGTGCACTGAGAAAAATAAATATATTCTCTTTTGAAAATATAATATAAAATGTTATCCAAATACGCAACAACTGATGAGGTTAATTATATAACAATTACTATCTTTAACATCAGTCGGTTCGAAAGACTAATGAATAGCCATTTGCTATGGAGCAAGGATAAATTCTTTTAAATAAAACTACAAAAAATAACAGTAATAAAAAATCAAAAAATATTTTTTATTAGTAAAATAAATATTTATGAAGTTATATAATTTTGCAGAATTAATCATATGTAACTTTTTTACAGGTACTATAGAGTGTTAATATCTTTCATACATTTGATTTCAAAAGAAAGTTTTAAAACAATTTTCTGATGTTGTCCATTTTCAAATATTTTTGTGGCATAACCCGGTTGTAACAGGGAGATAACGAAGGGATAGGAGGAAAAGTGACCTAACCCACGTTTGGAAGAATTTTGAGGGAGTGGGATGTAGACATGTGGTCTCCCCATCCTTATCTCTGGAATTTCAGGTAGCAGGGAGCATGGGTACTCTTAAGTTGAAAACAGGAAAACAGCGTCACTCTACTACTTTAAATTTTATCTCCCAAACAAGGGTCATTCCTTTTGCTCAAAGAGCTTTCCAACCTAGCACCGGTTTCCTAAATAATCAAACACAGGAATGCTGATCTAGATGTGCAAACTTAACCCCACTAACAACACTGAATTTATGACAAATATATGAGACAATGAAAAAGTTAAATAGTGAGATGCCATCAGCATTAAGCAGCAAAATGTTTAGACACCAAACACATTGACTTGGATAGGAGGTGGAGATCTCAATCTCATTAGAAGTTAGCAAACTTAAATTAAGATAGAAAAAGATTGACAAAGCATGATATCTTCAAAGATAGGTAATGCATAATTTTTGCCTCAGATACCAAACTAAAACTATTGATTATCTCAGATTGGGAAGTACTTACTCAAACCAGGGATGTCATCAATAATTTTTTTAGGAATACCAGCTTCTTTCTGCATGTTGTATTGATCAAGAGGGAGAAAAAAGTTAACAGTTCATAGATTTTACTAATATATGAAATGGGAAGCAAATGAACTGTCCAAGGTAGAAAATCATGCATGAATCCTCTACCATAGCCCCACACAACTTTTTAAGATAGTATATATGCATTTTTTTTTGGTATGCCAAGAAGTCTCATAAATAAGAGGTACAGCACAAGTAATGCTGACCTGAAACAGAACAATACAAGGTTACATATGCATACAAAGTTACCCTAGCCCCACACAACTTTTTAAGATAGTATATATGCATGTGATAAATGCAGTATGTCAAATGCAATCTGAATTGAGTTGATAATACAATCCAAATTTAACAGAAATCATTAGATATATGTAAAATTTAAATGCTCTACATGAATGATGGAACATACAAAATTGAGAATGCCTTGTACCTTCTGAAAATCAATTCCAGTATAAACAATGTGACAGTTTGACAGCTCTCTGATCTTTTCATCAATGGCCTACAATTATAACCAATAATAACTTAACACCCCATGAATTGAGAAAAATGTTAAAAATGAACAAGAAAAAAAAAATTAGACAGATGCTACACATCAGATAGAAATGAGGATAATGCATTAAGGTTGCATTCTGTCATAGTTCTCAGCTGCTAAGTTATTGACAAACTCCTACACACTCTTAGGAAGTGGAATATGTGATGAGAGAAAGGCAGCCTATATAGCAAAGGGAGGAAACTTAGGTCTGTTTTACACAAAAGAAAAATTCAATTTAAGGGATATAAAAGTTAACACATTAACTTTAACTGAACGAAATATATAACAAGTTTTAAGAACTTTCATTAGTCCTATCATGCACAAATCTTAAGTGTATCTAAAATAATGGAAAGAAAAAAACCTAACAAATAGAAATTATCTTACCTGCCTCTGACGACGGATCATAGTTGACAAATCAGTGTAAGGAAGAATTGGATCTATCTTGCATTCCATAAGAATTCCTCCATCATAATCCTTTATGTAACTGAAATGACAAGTATTCAAAATGAATTCTCATAGATAGTATATAGAATACAACATACAAAAGTATATAATTAATTATGAAATTATTATTCAATGAGATATAAAAAACAAAAAACTAAATTTAAACAAAAATCCTTGAACCAAATAAAAAAATTAAGTACAATCATACCCTTGCCATCTATCTTTCTCCAAGTGAATCTCTTTTGTAAATCCCTGAAAACAGAATTACATATCATCACAATATCCAAAACAGAATCCAGTTAATTCCACATGACAAAAAACAAAATACCTTCAAGATTATCAAAAGATGAAACCAAATGAACAAGAAACATATTCCTATATCACTGCTGCTGTATCTGGGAGAAAGATACAGATTCCTATATCAATTAGATATAAGGTAAATTTTTTTATTTTTTTTTAATAGGCAATTGTTAGTTGTTAATATGTTAGTTTTTGTTAATGGAGGGATTCGAACTCACAACCTCTCCCTCCCACCTTCTTTCCACATGTGGACATTACCACTAGACCAACCTTATCAGGTAAAATTAACAAGGAAATACACATATATTTGTGAAAGTGTCTTTGAGAACTAAAATTGATGACCTCCACTAGGCAGAAAAGTCAGTCCACAGACAGTGACCAACAATTATTTTCCAGACTTGGGAAACAGGACTTAAAATGGGTCTGTAGGCCTAATGGTATGCATTCCAGTAAATGATAGGTTGACCTTTATACTAAGGAACTTATACTGTATACTTTCCAACTGGTGAAGTCCAGATGTATCTCTTTAACCAAGCCAACAAGGACCGCGTAGAAAATCTCCATTGTCAGACAGAGTACAGTTTTTAAACCTAAATTAGGCATTTGTCTTATTAATCCTGATAACAAAATAATACATTTCCCAGACAATTCCCCAAAATACTGCCCACTCCTTTAGCCATGTCACTTTTTTCTGTAATACACATGGCAGAACCATCCCTATTGGCACAGGTGGTGCAATCCACATTGCACCTATACATTTTAGAAATATGCATAACAGTTCAATTTATCGCAGCCGCTTGAAATGGCACAATCCAAGTGGCAAAGATTGTAGCATTTGGGAAAACTACTTGAAAAATGTATTAATTCTGTAACAAATTTGAAATGTGCACTTAGGAAAAATAGACCTGAAAACTTGTTTTCAAACCCAATAAACCTGTTTTTAGAAACATATTTCTCTCAGAATCTTGCTATCAGACTGACTTAACAGAAGAGAAGTAACATCTACCAAGATGATAAGGGTCTTAAATATAAATAACCAAACCTGCTTGATAAAATAGCCAACAGCATTATTGTCAGCGTATGTGAGAAAATGTGTCAGTCCATCCACATCCCGTGCATATTGTTTTAAGTGATTCATCAATCTGGTACCATAACCCTTTACTTGCTCATCAGCTGTAATTGCACAAAAGGCTATCTCCCCAAACTTCTGGCTATCAATCATAATGCATAACAGCACAGTATTAACAAAAAAAACCCATAGATTAGCCTGGCAGGTAATGCTTAGAGGTGGGGTGTTGTCAAATGAAAAAAGGCAAAAGAAAAAAGAATGAGGCAAAACAACGGAATGTAATATCTATTGATTATTTAGTTCTACTCATAGTAGTTCATAGCAAATAGCGGCCTAGAGCGATCACCCTCCAAAAACGCTATAGCAGAATGGTGGAAGCGGGATGCCCGCTATTTGGATCCCTATGTAAATGTATATTACTAGATGCATATAATCTATGTGTTGCAAAATAAAGAATTGATTGCAAGAAAATATATAATATATGTATTTCTATTGTTTCCATAATTCCATATACAAAACAGCAAACATAACATGTATCTCTGTTGTTTTCTAACAAAAAATCACATGTTACATCTTTCTTGTTATTTATAATCCCTAAAGCTATTCCACTCCCAAGCGATGTCCAAGTTTGGACCAGTGGGCTTCACTAAACCAGTAGAACGAGAGGGCTGTGAAGCCATAGAAGGGAGAAAAGTTGGACAAAAATAAAGGTTAAAGGAAATGGGTGACGAAGAAGAGAGAGATTAAAAAAATGTTGGACCAAGCCAACAGGGCACCTAGTCGCCGACTTGCTGGAGAGCTCCAACAGAGTCATCGGAGTGCTCGTCGAAGAGTCTGTCAGAGAAGATAGTGGGTGACAAAGACCCAGCATGGAACAAAGAAGTGCTGAGTTGCTGACCCCTTAACATGCATGAGAACTTTAAATGGTAAGGATAAAAATTCATTTTTACACTTCATTAAAAATTAAAAAGCTCATGCAAAACGATGTCGTTCTGCATTTTTTTTTTTTTAAAACGCACAAAAAACGATGCCATTTCCTCTTTCTTCACCGGAAATCTGTGCACAGTAGAGCGCCACGATTTTGAATGCGCTTCTCCAAGCGAGACACCAACCACCGGAGCAGTGACTAACCGCTCCGCTTCACCCCTTTGCGATAGCACCACTTTCACACACTATTGACTATTATGGTTATACTCAGAACTAAGGTTTTTCTATAAAATATTAGTTGGGTAAACTGAATCCCATGCTAATTTATATGGACTTCAAGAAGCATTTTTATCATGTACAAGAGTACAACCAAAGCAGCAATTAGCATTAGACAATGTAAATGTAAAAACATACAAAAGTTCACCTTTTAATTATCTTTGATATAAATATTGCAAAACTTCAGTTGCCAGACATCAATACAGAAAAGTAACAAATTTGAGTCATGATATAAAAAAAAAATTGGATGAAACAGACTTCTATCATATGAAGAAAAATATATGGAGACAAATTATTACCTAGCATATGGGCGATATGTAATTCCTCCAACAACGTGATTACGCCTTATAACCATTACAGACTTGTGGCTCCTACAAATTAAAAAAAAAAAATTATTATAATGAATAAAAGAAAAGAATCGAGGATAAAAGGGGAAAGTGCTTAAAAGAACTTGTTTGGGGAAAAAATCTAGGTATTTAACACTCTTATTTCATGAATTACCAGTTCACAAAAACTGAACAAACCTGCAATAAAATTTATAAAAGAAATCACAATATATCAAACAGATTGCTAACGTTACCTATCCATAACAAGTCGGACAATGTACTCCTTCGGCATATTGGGAAGTTGCCTAGCAAATATATTCTTCAATCCAATCAACCTAGGGAACAAATAGTGAGAATGGAACTCATTATTATAGATGATTGATTGATCATTTTGCTAATAATAAAATTTTCCAAGTGTTAATTTAAAACAGAAAACTTCCAAACTGGTCTTATTTAGCCAGTTCCAATATAAATAATAGTATCATTAAAATAAAATGGCACAGTGGATAGTACAATAGTATAAAAATTAAATATAAGATCCTTTTCATCAGATTTAATTATGTAATTATAAATTTAGGCAATAGCAATTTTTCTTTTATTTATAAGAGGATAGAAGAAGAATTTAATTAAAACAGCAAAGTTAAACATGAAAGAAAAAAAAAATAATAAGCTATAAGCTATAAACTCAAACCCTACCACTGATGAGATAAGGGTCATTATAAAGCACCTCTACTTTGCTCAAAGGAACTTATATGCGAAAAGCTATCCATCTAAGCTAACAATTTGAACTTACTGAACAGAGCCCAAGTTATTTATAGATATGCTAATATGGGGACGAGTGCTACCGGCATGGCAGCATATATTAGAGAGTAATAAAGTGAAACACATACCAAACCATATGCTCATCAACACCATCATTTGAAAGGCATACAAATTTGAGCCTTCCTGCTTCCTCCTGAAAAAAAATTGCAACCAACATAGCCACAAGTCATAACCATGAACGCCTACCACCTCAAAACAGTTAATAAAAATTTATTCATCTAAAGGTAAACCAATATAAATGCCCAAATGTGAGACCATCATTACATTACATTGAACCAAATAATTATTCTCATTGGCAACCGTTTAACTACTAGGAGAAGAGGCAAATGAAGCAGAGCAAAATCCCTATTCATTATTCAACTTTTGCTGCTCTCCAATTATGGGGGAATTAGAAAGGAGGTAGGGGATTTTAAAAATTTGAAATATAATGACTAAAACATCTCTATTTGTATTCTGAAATTCTACACCAAACAAGAAAAAAGAGTCATTCCCCGCTCCCTTCCCTTTTCCCCTAATCTATTTTCTCCACTTCTTTGAACCAAACAGAGCCAATGAATAAAAGTTTAATTTCTAGAAATCATGGTCGGGATGACCTATAAATAATATTATAAATTATAAAAATATTATTGATGCCAATTTTATTGGTTGACATTGTAAAAATCGAGTCTCAAAACAATTACAAACCACAAAATAGAATATAATTAATCAAAATTGTAAAAAAATGCGTGAAAGAAACCAAAGGAGTTACCTCTTTCTTGAGACTCTCTTCCCTGGCTGTGTAAGCCCCACTCGTTTGCAAATTATCAGTAAATATCTTAGTTGGATCCTCCTTAACTACAATCCCAGGGACAGATCCCACGGCGGCAGCGGCACCTGTGGCGGCGTTTCCAGTGTCTTTGACACTGTCAGAGTTCTCAATTTTGACCGCAGAATTTTCGGTCTTGAGCTTGGAGTTACGAGGGGCGGAGGGAGGGTTGCTGAGTCTGGAAGCAGTGAAGGTTCGCATGGAAGAGTCATTGTCGTTGTCATAGTCGTCCTCGTCGTCGTCGACGACGGCGTCCTCAGAGTCATCGTCGGAGTCGGAGTCAGCGCCGCGGGCAGAGATGCTCTCGAGGTCATCATTGGAGGTGAGGGCGCCGTCGCGTGTGTCGGCGGAGAAGGAGGAGGGAGGGAAGGGAGGCGCGTGGTCCTCAGACGCGAGCTTGCGCTTGTGGATGGAGGAGGTGGCGGAGGCAGAGGCGGAGTGGGAAGGAGAAGGGGACTGGGAACTACGGGAACGGAGGGGTCCTCCGCCGTGCGACTCCATTCTAGGGTTTTGTTTTCAGTCGGAATCAAGTGATGGATGGAGTCTGCTTGCAGTGCCAACTACCAAGTGCCGGTGTTGCTACTGTGCTTGGATTTTGTTGTGATTTCTGTCAAGGAGATGGATGTAGTATCGATGGCCTTGTCCCTCTGGGCTATCCATATAAATTAAATGGCTTTCCTATTAGCACCCCATTCATTGTTATTTGCTATCATTATTAAAATACTTCAATAAATAAATAAATTCATTATATGTTGTATGTGTTTGATCATGTAGGATTGGGTACTAAGTACTTGTAATAGTAGAGAATTTGTAGTAATTGCCTCTGCCTAACCTCAGTACCATTAGGTAGGCAATCATTTATCCATCATGGGTAATATTTGCAGTTTTCCACTAGCTCTATACCTATTATCATCATTAGTGTCAAGGGTGGGAAGGAAAGGTAAAAAGGGTGGAGGATAGTTTTAACTTTTGAAGGTAATAATGGTAGGGGAATATATAAAGGTATTTTTATCTTTTAAAAATAAATAAATAAAATTCCTTCACAAAAAAATGGGAAAAGGGAAAACAAAATGAGAACATTACAAAAGAATGATTTAAAAGTTTGTTAGCTGTTTGCCCAATTAAATGTTGCTTATGATTTCAAATTTAACAAACCCATTTAAGTTGCCCCATGGAGAGCATTTTTATTCTTGTTGAATGATTAGGGTACACTTAACACATTAAAAAACAACATAGCACAAGATTATCACTAAAGTTGCAAGAAATTATTCATATTGGTTGTTGTTTGTGACCAATACACAACATAACTAAAATATATGAAATTTATTACAATATTATTTTAACAAAATTACAAAAACCTATCTAATTTATCTTCATTACACCAAACACCCATTTATTTTTTAATCCTACAAAATCTTTCTAATATTCAACTTTCATTACATCGACTTTTAAACTTTTACTTTCATTACAGTGATCTCATTAAACCTAAAAAATACTACATAAATTTTTTTTAGGACTAAAAGTAAAGTAAAAAATTGAGGTATAATAGGCAATGGTGGTAGCAACAATGATGAGGAATGAAGGAAACATAAAAAACAAACAATAAATAGCAATCACAATGCTTAAAGATTCATATAATTACACAGACACCCATTTTTTAATCATTACTTTTGACTAAGGGGGTGTCAAGGTAAAATTTGATGAAGTTGTTACTTGTTAGTATAATGTTTTAAAAAATATAAGAGGTATTAGAGTAATGTTTTTATATTTTCTAACGAGTTAATGCAGAAAAAAAAAGAGAGATTATGTGTATTGATAAAAGTTCAAGATATTTTATATAATTTACTTAAATAGAAAATATAGTTATTTGATGAGAATATAGTGTTGAGTTTTTGGGCAAACTTTTTATGTGGAGAAAGACCAAATATGTTGGTCCATTTTGTTTCACTAAACCTAGTGGAGAAGAGTCAAATTAGGGGTGTAAGAAGCTTCTTTAATTGAGAGATACAATAACAAACATAGAGAGAGAATAGAGGAAGAAAGATCACTTTTAAATCCTGTTTTCATATTGCAACTTCAAATTCATTTACCATTTGATTGGACTATTTTTTGGATAACAAGTTCGTGACTAGTTGAATTTCGTTTTGACCGGTGTGATAGAAAAGACAACATATGAAAGGGAGAAATATTATCCGCAAGTTTATGCTAAATAATTGGAGTTCTTTTCATCTCTTTATTCTATTTGGTCGGCATTGTTGCTTTGGTTTATTGTAAGTATTATTGCTCACTCACTCCAAACCTTGTTTTTATCTTTTATTGATCATAGTGAATTATTTAATTGGTTTAGACGATCCGTAGTTTTTATCTCTTGCATTAAGGAATTTTCCACATTAAAAATGTGTCTCTTATGTTTTTTTTTTTTTGGATTTTGGTTTGGTTTGCTTTGTTTGATTGGTACTCCTTATTGATTGTTGCAAGTTTGGGGGAATATTTTTACACTACTTATTGCTCATTATTTGAATTATTGTATTGGGCTTTCCTCCATAAGAGCTCTTTACTTAAAATGGCTTTGTTTTTTGACTTGTTTGAATGGTGGAGGCACAAATAAAGATGGTTTCTTTGAATGGATCAAATTATCAATTTTGGAATGAAAAGATGAGACACTTGCTACCTGTAAAGAATATGCATGTTCTAGTTTTTGGTGTAAAGAAACCAGATTATACATTTGATGAACAATGAGGCTTTTTAGCTTTGAGCGCGAACACATGTGTGATTTTATCATGTGCCATATGCTTGAGTCTCTATATGCTTCAAAACCAGGAAGCAACAAAGTGTACTCATAAAAGAATTTTGTAGAATTTAAGTATAAGCATGAGACATCTTTTATAGAGTACTTGAGTGAGTGAATTCCATACATGCTATAATCAAATATCATTTGCATGTATCACCTTTGATGATTTGGGACTATTCCTATTAATGAATCTACCATATTATTGGGAGACATTTCAAGTTTCCATGATTAGTGTCTCCCCTAAAAGTATTGTACTTTTAAAAATGAACAATTTATAATTTTTTCTTTTTTTACATTACTTTTTACTTAAATGAAAAATTTTAGGTTTTGTTCTATTTTGTTTTTTTATCGAATTTTTTTCTTTTTTTATAACTGAACATAGTATAAATTATATTAAAGGTGAGGTTTGCATAAGTGATCTCCAAAGTAGAAAAAGGTAAAAGCAACCAAGGCCCTACTTTTCCTGAGGCAAAGGTAAAAGCAACCAAGGCCCTACTTTTCCTCAGACAACAACATTTTTTGGGCAACCAAGTAATACAATTTGTAAGTAATATAACATGTTTGTTACAGAGTCCCAGTTTTGTTCAATACTAATGAATAAGAGAGGAGAGAAAAAAATATCTGAAAAATATAAGTCATTAAGACATGAGAAAGATAGATAATAAATTTGACTTTCTCCATATATATATATATATATATATATATATATATATATATATATATATATATATATATATATATATATGTGTGTGTGTGTGTATATGCGTGTGTGCGTGACGGATTGATATAAATCTCAGTCATTGAAATAAAAATTAATAGTTGAGATGTGTTTGTTTGATAATAGTTTTATAAAATTGTTTTCAGTATTTTAGTATTTAAAAACTAAAAAAATCGTTTGGGTAGTGTTTTTTGAAAACAATTTTCGAAAACAGTTTTGGTTTTTTAGTACTTATTTGACAATTATTTTCAATATTTTAGTATTTAAAAACTAAAATACTCATTTGAGTAGTTTTTTTTTAAATAATTTTGTTGAAAACAATTCTGGTTTTTTAGTGCTTATTTGACAATTGTTTTTAATATTTTAGTATTTAAAAACTAAAAAACTCGCTTGAGTAATTTTTTTTTAAAATAATTTTTTTGAAAACAGTTATGGTTTTTTAGTTTTTAAAAACTAAAAAACAAAAACAATTTAGAGTAGTTTTATTTTTCAGTTTTCTATTTTTGTTTTGAAAACTCAAAATATGTTGATTTTTGCTTTCTATTAATGAAATTTTAATAAATATGAACAAATTTTTCTATTTTTACATCTTCAAAATAATTTTCAAATGACATTTACCAAACAATTTTTTTGATTTCTTTCTTTTCAACATTTATTATTTGTTACTTTTTATTCTCTCGTTTCTTAATGGTTAATTAATAAGAGTTAAAAACAACCGATTTACAAGTCTCTTAATAGTTAATTAATAAGAGTTGAAGACCGGTTTACAACAACTTAATTATCAATCATTTCTATTCCAGTCATTAAAATAAAATTAATGGATGAATCAACCATTCATTTTGTCCACTCTTTATTTTTCTCTAATCTCTTAATAGCCTTTTTGAAAGATAGGTCATTTCTATGCTTTTATAGCTGAATTTTTCTTATTACTATATATATATATATAGAGCTACCCCTCTAAAAAGACTTTCATTTCTACTCTTCCATATATTTGGAATTGTAACCGTCCATTCCATTAATTACTTTTGCATTTCAATATGAGTTGTCACACATTAATACCTTCAAACAAAAATTTCAAATCAGAGTCACATTGAAGAAAAACATGACAGTTTGTTTTGAAATACTTTGCAGGTGTTTCAAAACATGAAAGTCGGTTTCATTCTCTTACAAAACATGACAGATTGCTTACGAAACATATTAGTTTCATATTTTG
The DNA here is from genome assembly GCA_037954015.1 of Psophocarpus tetragonolobus. Classification (NCBI taxonomy): domain Eukaryota; kingdom Viridiplantae; phylum Streptophyta; class Magnoliopsida; order Fabales; family Fabaceae; genus Psophocarpus; species Psophocarpus tetragonolobus. The sequence goes on along the minus strand of CM075691.1, from coordinate 59,937,057 downwards.
TGGGTGTACAGTTCAGTGTGTTTAAAGGCATCTATGCAACCGCACTGGCAGACCTGTCTGTCAAGGTCCATTGCTTCTTCCCGAATAAAAGAATCAGAATCAAGCTCCACTAGAGGAGTAATTTACAAATTACCTATCATTTTACTTCCCCTGAATCAAATTCAAATGATTCGTCGGAATACAAAAGGAATAGAAGACAATTCAAGCCAAGCAAACAACAAAAGCAAAATCCGCGATATCAAACACGTCAATAATCATCTGCGATATCAAATAGCTACCAATATATTTTATCTTTTAACTTATTCGTATCAGTAAAAACCCATCCCTTACAGTAAAAAGCAGAAAGGGATAGATCCATTACACCATAACAACTTACACAGCCTTTTTGAATCCTCAGCTCCTAGTTTTATAACAAAAAAGGCCAAAAAATAATAAAAAAACAAAATTTTCACGGGTTTTCATGAAACACAGCTGCCAAACCGGACTGGGAATTCTTGGGTTTGATCTTCGGTGGCTTCTCAACCACTAGATTTGACTTTGACTTTTCATCATCTTCACAGGAACTTTCACATGAAACAGCTAACAACAACGGTTTCGCAGGACGGTTTTTCTCTTGGGTTTCCTCTTTGACTCCACGCGAGCAGGTGTGAGGGGAGAGCCATTTCGCTTTGATGTATTCCACTTTTCTCCACGGCGGAACGTGCATGCCCCTTTTCCTCAGACTCACTTTTGCCGCCTCTGAAACCAGGGTCACGATACTCTGCAACCGTTCGCAGGTGCCGACAAATACGTAAGGAAGGGTTTGGAGGATCGCTTTGTAGGTCTTGGTGGGTCGAGCAATCTCGAATTCTGATCTGAAGTCAACGTCAACCACCACCCGCTCCTTTCCCATTATCACATCAATGTATTCATATTCCCCTGAGGAAAATTTTAAAAAATATATCATTAAACCCTATTTGAACAATTCCTTATGCGAATTTTCCAAACAGAGAGAAAATGTACCGGCGGGGCAGCAAGTTGATTTTTCCCAACGAGATTTGCATACGGAAGCGTCGTATCCGAGAGCTAACAACGCTTCAGTGACGATCTTCCTGCAACAATCATCTTTGCGTTTGCACGTTGCCTTGTTCTTTTCAAGGATCTTTGCAGTGTCAGCAAGCAAATTCCTTTCACTGACACTCGCACATGCCACCAAACCCTATCCAATATTAAAATAAATAATAAAAAAAAAGGTATTATGGAGTGCCAAAATAAAAGTTACAGAGCGATCTTTCATCCTGTCATTGATCGATTAAAAGTTCAAAACACACTGTACGTACCTTGAGGATTTCCTGCACTTCACAGGAAGAAGAATAATTGGACTCAACGTCGGAGTCATCGAAGTTGTTGCAGTGGTGACGCGCACACTTGACGGAAACGGAGTGATTCTCTTCCAGGAAATTCTGGACCATTTTGGCCAGACACGCCGAGCTTGGTTCAACGTGAACGGAGCCGTTTATACCGGAATGCGGCGGCCCCTCGACGGTGATCTTCTCCGCCGCCGAATTCCTGAGGACGCCGGAGAAGTGGCGCTCGAAGAGCCGCTTGAGCCGCGACTTCACCACCGGCTTAAGCCGAGTCCCTTCCTCAGGCACGAGCGAATCAATCGGCTGAATCTTCATCGTGAAAGGCATGATAATAACTAACCGTGACTATGGTTGCAGTGTACAGCTAGAGTCTCAACTCTCGATCTCGTTCACTTCCAAAGCACGAGCTTAATTTTAAATTGGAAGTCAGAACATAGAATAATACCTACTTTCAAATCTAATTAAATCTCCGAAACCACTATTTTCGATTTCAAAATAGAAGTACGCACAACTTAGCAGTAGTTGGCTAGAAATCGAAAATTGATTTTTAGCTGAATGAGAGAGACAGAAGAAAAAAAAAAAAAAAGGTTTTCTTGGTTATTTATTTTTTGGAGATAGAATAATTTGTAAAATCTGGTAAGTAAAATGGGTGTTGCTCAGGGTTTCTACCAGATAAGGCTGAGGCCGGAGCGATGGTTGTTCCGTGGGAAATGAAGATAAGCCACAATGGGTGGAGCATAATTTCCGGCGGGTGGTTTGAATTTTTCTATGAGTGTGACGGCAATAGCGAAGGGAGCAAGGAAAGAGGGTATTGTTTGCGCGTGGAGCAGTGAGGAAGGACAGGATAAGGAGCGGATCAGAAGGGATGGGAGTATTTAAAAGCAACCAGGAGAAAAAGGTACAGTTGCCACGTGTATGTGTACGTAGCAGATTATTATGGCTTGAATTCCAAAAATACCCTCCTGATTTGCGCGTTATATGATATGACAATAATGCCCGAAAGGATCAGTTCATTTGGTACGAATACCATCCAGGAGGGAAGTTCGTTGAGGGATGATTTTGTCATCTCAATCACCCCTCTTCTAAGCCGTCTCTGACTCTCTGTAACTGAACCATGGAATGCTCCTTTGACTTCACTAAACTACCCTCTCTATGACTCACTTTTGCCTTGTTTAATGTCAATTTCATGTTTATCCATCTTTTGGCAGTTAACACGGAAAATGCCTTAAAGGCTAACTCGTCCCTAGGTCACTTCCATGGTAAATTAATTAATATATATATATATATATATATATATATATTTTATTATACGTGAAATAAAATAAATACTATAATCTTATATTAAAAATTTATTAATGTAATAGTACTTGTCAACAACATAAGTACATAACAACTCATTCAAAAAACAAAAACCTCACCTTCATATTTGATACTATAAAATGATAGTAATTGTTTCTGGTAAAATTTGTTTTATAATAAAGAAAAATATTAAAAATAAACAAGTTATCACTTTAGACTCAAAAAACTAAATAAATTAATATTTATTTGAGAAACTTTTAAATTACAAAAGATATATGTATATCTATGTGAATTCTTTTCGTTCATCTTTAATGTATGAAATATTAGTTTTAGACAAAGTGATTCAAATGACCATATGACCAGAAAAATAAAAATTATAAAGTGATGTCCCAATAGATGATTTTAAAATTTGTTTCTAAAGAGAACTGATAAATGTATGAAGTTAAATAAATACAGAATAAAGCTTTAAGAAGGAATTTTATAATTCTATTTAATAATGAATAAAATGTGTGGAATTTAAAGAAAAAGCAATAAATTGTATAAAATGTAAAGGAAAAACTATAAAGAATATTTGCATAATGAACTGCCCTCAAAGAGTGGTAAGAACATACATGTTTATCTCTTTACTCCTTGTCATGTCCTAGGCATACCGAGTTTAATAAGATTTTATAAAATGCTCTCACCTCTGTTCTGGCAAGGATAAAGAGTATTGATAGAAAGAATCTCTAACAGACACTTCCCGCTAGAAATATTATTTTATCCCCAACGGTCATCGTTCATTCTCAACTACCTTGGATAGCTAGTAAGTTCCATTTTTGACTTTTGATCTTAATTGACCTGCCTATATCTTGACCTCTTTTGATAGTTTTTGTCTTTTTTATCTTTTCACTTCTGGTATATGCGTTCGAGATTTCGATCTTGATCCCTCTCTTGGCATGTAACTCGAATTTATTAGTTTTGTTGTCCTTCTCTTGAGTACTATTGTCTGAGAAATACTCGAGTTTGACTTGGGTGCTTGGCTTCTGTCTTTCTCTTCTCGAGAGATGGTTGCATAAACCTCAAGGATTTTCTTGCATTGTTTTGCATGTGACTTTCTTTCTTTCTTTTTCTTCGATCCAGGTTTTTGAAGCCAATTTAAATTTTAACTTTTGGTATTGCTCCCTCGATCAAGCCTTGTTTGAATCCTTTTTCCCCTTTTTGGCCTAATACCATAATATTTTGAGATCCAATAAGTATGGACCATTTTCCATTTTTGCTTTCAAATTTATTTTCTTCACCCCAATAGATGCCCCCCAAGATATTCATACCTCGAGAATTCGTAAAAGAGTGTGAATGTTTTGTTCTTTTGATTCTTCTGTTGATACTTTTGAAAAGACTTAGTCCCTTTTTCATTCAAACTGTCTTATTATAGGGCCTTTGATGTGTTTCTCCTAACTGGCAGAAACTTTTATTCATATGCTCTTTATGACAGGTTGTCACATCAAACTTTGAGCCACCCTGATTTCAGCAAAGACAAGAAGACGTCTCTTCATAAAACCTCAAAAGTTTCACTCTTTCTTTACTTTCTCGCCTAAAAGACGCAATCTTCCAGCTTTCTCTCCAAGCGACACTTTTTTTTCTGCTAGAAAAAACCCCTATATATTCCTATTATCCATTTTGTCTTTCGTTCTTATGGTTTTTCAACTAGTATTTGGAAAAAACTCATAACCTCCTCTTATTTTCTTTTAGCCTTCTTGATCAAGATTTCCCTTCTTCTCTTCTTTTTTCACCATCTATGGTTCTGCAACGTCTACTCAACAAGGAGCTCTTGCTCCAATTGTCGGGGTGGCTGATCGACTCCTTATTAATGGGGTTGAATTTGCCCCATTGCCTCAGGTATTAATTCCCTTCTCCATCGCTAACCACTTTTTTGCCTTTTTGGGACCTATTCGTAGGAATCTACAAAGTGTTTATGGTTTTTTCCCCACTCCTCAAGACAAAGGGCCGATGGCTTCTGGAAAAGAAATTTGTCTAGACTTCTTTCATGGAAAGAAGATTTTTTGTGTGTCACCGCCTGTCAAGACAAGAAAGCAATATGTGGCTTGGTTCTTGCGTGGAGTCCAAATATGGCAATCATTGGAAGAAAGTCAGTATCTTTAACGCTATTCAGATGAGTAAGTTGGACCATGGTTCGTTAAACCCTAGTATGATTTTCGATGATATTAAATCGGATCAATATCACGAATAACAATATATGATCTATCAAATCGACTCATCGTCGAGAATTAAATAGTATAACATAGGGAGATCTTTTATCCATACTAAATAAAACAAAAAACTTTTCTTTTTTTATTCCCTTTCACACGAAAAATGAATTTATGTCTTTTTTATTTATTGGATTTGTATCCATCGGGACTGACGGGGCTCGAACCCGCAGCTTCCGCCTTGACTGCTACGAGCCTTTTGTGGAACCCAAAGATGAACACCTTCGAGTTACCCTATGGTCCAGTTGGCCCAACCGTTCTTGATATTGCAGTTATCATTGACTTGAAACCTCTAGGCAATAAATACGTGGCTGGGTTGTTCAAAGACACTTTGGATAAGAGCCTGATAAATTGATCGAAGAAGTCGTATCAAAGTTTCTTCAAGAATCATAAGGATGATGAAGGCACTGAAGTCTCTAAACTAGAGCATGTAGTTTTTTTGTTGTACTGGTTAACCAACCAATTTTTTTGAAGTAAGTCTGTCCAATTTACCATCGCATACTTCAATCTGTCTCAATTATTGCATGTGGCGGCTGTTCGAATAAATCTTTCCAGGATTTTGCTTGCCCATATTTATGCGACCATGAATGAAGTAGTTTCGATCTTAAGACGACTTGCCCCGATTGGGAGTATTACTGGCCCTTTGTGGTTTGTTTAGCTTTGGCTTAATTCTCTCTTTCAGTTTGACTTAATCTCGACCACTGCTAATAGTGATCTTGAAGTTGAAAGGGTATTATTGCTGACTCTATCGCCATCTCGAGATTTTTTGAATTTATCCATCTTCAAGTTATTTCTTGAAAAGCTCTTGTCGCCTTCACATTTTACCCTCGAATTGGCGCCTTTTGCCCAATTATTAGTAAAAGGATCTGCTTGGCTAAGACGTCGATTCTCTCTAACTTTTCCCATACTAGTTGCAACTTTTTTCTCGCTAGTTCGAGCTAGCTCAACTTGTCCTAACCCTTCATCTCAAAGAACCCCTACCTTCTAGTTTCCCAACCTCGGATGTTGCCCTTTTAGAATTTTTGAAAGATCGTCTCCCTAAGCATCGAATGAAGATTCAACTTGTATCTTTTGATAACAACATACTATACACGATTGATTTCAATGAATAGTGATCCAGATTTCGTTCAAATAAAAAAATTTCTTATGTTAATTGCATCCAAAAGTTGACTCATCATCCTTCGCTTTTGCAGGATCCCAAAAAAGATACCAGAGGTAAACGCTTTACTGCTCGATCATACATCTATTTGAAAAATTTTACCATGTTTGCTACCTTCCCCATAGAATCCAGTTGACTTAAAATGAAACCTTGTAGGCCCTAAAAAAGAAGGTAGATAAGAACATTAGTCAAGGCCGAGTTATAAATTCGAGAGGAAAAACTATGTTCGAAAAATATTTCTCTAGAAAATTGCCTATCTTTCCTTCCATATTGTTTACTTTAGCCAAACCTTTGGCTGATCCTAGATGGATCATTGACCTTCAAACCGTAGACCCTTTTAAGCCCAAACAAATGCTAGGAGTTACCTTTATAGGCCTTAATTATAGGATTTATGATAACATATCCCCCCAAAAGGCCTGCCCTCTTGGCTAACTTATATAAGTCAAATAACTGACTTCGACCCAATTCGCTTAGGTAAGCTTCCGCCTTATAATTTGTGAAGTTGGTTTCCTTCTTTTTTATTTCCTTATAATTTCATTCTTTCTTGCAGCCACTCCTACCCGCATAGTTAAACCCCAAGAAAATTGGGATGATGATGTAAAGGAAGTCCCTTTGAGCAGAAAAAAATCAAAGTATACTCCTTTACTGGAAGAGGTGTGTTGATCTTACCCTCCTTACTTATACTTTGTTTGTCGAATTCTTACTAACTTTGTTTCTTTGTTTATATAGACTTGTTCAAGACCAACTTATGGAGGACAAAAGAGAAAGCATACAGTCACATTGACTACACCCATCATCCTCTCTCCTTCAATTGAAGAACTTGCTCCTCTTTGAAAACAACCTCGAGTTGAAGACGTAGTTGAGGGGGGCTGCCGTTAGTGCCCCTTAGGTCCCTGAATTTGTTCGAATTCCTTCTTGACCTCCATCTCCCCAATTATAAGTTGGACCTGCATATTGTGATACTAGTCATATCTTGCTTATCTCTTTATAATGCCTTTTTCATGGGTCAAATGAGTCCAAAAAAGGTAGCTCTGTAGTGCCTCAAAATTATAATGTTGCAACAAATTTCCCTGCCACCACTGCTTCTATTGAAATGCCCTATTTGACTCCAACAATTCCTCATGCAACTCCGGTTAAAGTCCCACCTTCTGAGCCTATCCCCCACTTGGCAAGTGAATCAGTTGACTAGCGCGAGGAACAAGTTTTGGTCAAGGAGCCGGGAGCTGTGAATTCCCCAGAGGTTGTTGTCCCTGCCCCTTTGATTGAGGACATGTTTTCAATCCTAGGTCGATTCCCGGATGCCTCCTCAGGATCTTAAAGTCAAGGAGTGGGCGTCACCCCTCTATTTATCCAGGAAAAAACCTTAACTGATTTTAGACAACTGACATATCATTCAAACTTCCCAAATTGCCTAGACGATACCCCTTATCGAAGAAAGGTTTAAAGGGTTTTAAAACAAATGAAGAGCTATGATTGGGATGAGAACATGGCCTTGGAGATGCTTGAGTTTGTCGAGATATATAACAAATCTCGCGAGCACTGGAACTCCATCAAGAGGTTGAATGACTAGGCCAAGGAATTAGAGGACAACATTCAAAATAAAGTAAGTGTGTCATCCACTCATAAATTTGAGGTGGAAAATCTAGAAGTTGCAATGTTGAATTTGGAGAAGCAAGCTTAAGCTCAAAAAATAGAACAACTTGACAAAGAGATCGCTGAGCTTGAGGAGGAATCTGCCAATGATGCAGCTGGACGTGCTAAATTTAAAGTAGAAAAAAATACAATCATGGGAAGATTCAGATCTCTTTCCGTTTTCATTAAGTGTAAACGAGGAAGCTGAAGTCAATCTCAAAATACAAGCTGAGGAATTTTCCTTAAAAGGATATTGTGCGAAGCTCGAGAATCTAAAACAACAACACCTATAATTTCTTAGTTTCCTCCAAATTTATTCTTGATTTGGTCAATCCAAGATTATTTGACCTTTTCTATAATGAATCTTATCAGCTTTTGGTTGAGCCTTTTGGCTTGACCTATTCTTTGTAATTACATTTCCTTGATGAAAAACTAATTCTTCATCGATATTTATTATCTTATTTTTACTTCCCTTATAGTAGAATGATAAGATTTTAAATACTTTCTGTTGATAGATGATATTTGAAGACCTGATTTGGGGTGCATTAACATGAACGCTTATTAATAATGAAAGGTCTTTTCCAATGGGGTGACTTTTTGCCATATTCTCTTGAGTTTTTATCAATTGGAAGAATCAACTTCCATACTAAGTTTCCTTCAGAGAAACTTTTCCTTTTTACTCTTTGATTATAGTATCTTGCAATTTTTTCCTTTTTCCTTGTAATGTTTTCCAAAGAAATCATCCTTTCTTCATTCAAATATCTTATTTCATCATACATTAAATTCTAGTAGTCATTAACTGGTATCTTGATATGCCTTTGTAATCTAACAGATTGCAAGTTGATTTCTATCAGTAATACTTCGTTGTGACCGTATACTAACCTATAAAGGGTAGTACCAGTAGCCTCTTTAGGAGAATTACGGTATGCCCAAAGTACTTGTAGTAGTGTTTCATCCCATTTTTTGGGCTTGACCTTCACACATTTCTTTATCAGTCCTATTAGAATCTTGTTCGCCACCTCGACCTAACCATTTGTCTAGGCATAGTATGGTGTCGTTCTTAACATTTTGATGTTTCTTGTTTTCGCGAAACTTAGTATCATTTTCCCTGTGAAGATTGTCCCTTGATATGTAGTTATAGTTTTTAGTATTCCAACTCTGTACAGGATATATTCCTCTATAAAATTTATCACGTTGATTTGCTCTACCTTTTTTAAGGGAATGGCCTCAACCCACTTAGTGAAATAATCGATGCCTACAATGATGTACATATGTCTTCGAAAGGAGGGTAAGTGAATTTCTCCAATGAGATCTAATGCCCACCCACTGAAAGGCCACAATTTTATTATCGAATGAAGCTCTAATGTTGGTGCATGTTGCTTTGGACCATTTTTTTGACATTATTTGTAACCCTTAGCGAAATTGATGCAATCTTTCAATATTGAAAGCCAGTAGACACCTTGCCTTAACAATACCCATTTCATTCTTTCCCCTACCTGATGGGCTCCACATATCCCTTCATGCACTTTTACCAAAGCTATATAAGTTTCTGTCTCTCCTAGACATCGTAGGAGCGTTCCATCAATATTCTTCCTATGAAGCTCCTCACTCATAAGGAGGTAACTTAATGCTCGAATCCTACTTGCTCCTTTATTGGGACTTTTAAGGTAATCGATCAGTTCCTTTCGTCAGTCTTCATTCAATATTTCTCCTATGACGAGGACTTCAAATTCATCCTCTATTTTCCTTTTTATTTTTATAATATTTTCAAATTTTCCGAATACATTTTATATCCTGAAGCTATTTGAGCCAAAGAGTTGACTTCTTCATTTTCTCCTCTTGGGACGTATTCGAGAAAAACTCTTCAAATTCTTTTAACAACGTTAATGCTCAAGAGAAATATTTCAAAAGGTTACTGCTTATGCATTTATACTCTTGATTTAACTATCTGATGATGAGTTGGGAGTTCCTTTGAATCACAACCTCTTAGCTTTAAGATTTAACAAAGCTTCTAATGTTATGAGCAACGCTTCATATTTAGCCTCGTTGTTTGAACATTTGGGTTGAATTTCGAATACTATCTTAGTGTGTATGTCTTTGGGGGAGATGATTAACACCTCTATTCTTGATTTATTTAAAGTTTGAGAACCATTAAAATAACGCACCTAGGGTCATACCTCTAACCAATTTTGGGAAAAAATATTGTTCGAATGATCTGCTATAAAATCGACCACAACCTGACCTTTAATTGATTTGAATGGTCGTATCTTAATGAGAATTGGGTTAAGACTAATTCCTATTTTCCAACTCGATTGTGCATTATTGAACGTGAAAGCATATATTTCAAGATATTTTTTCTTGAGAATATTATTACATCATGAGACTTTATATAGTATTTAAGTTTACAACAGGTGTAATACAAACAAAGACATAATTTCTCTAAAGGAGTATATCGAATTTCTGCATCTTTAAGGATTCAACTTAGATAGTAAATAGTTGTTTCATCCTCATTCTCGTCTTCCTAGGCCAACATGCTTGCCATAGTGTTTTCAGATGCAGAAAGATATAATTTTAGTTATTTCCCCTTTATTGGTGGAGCTAATATTGGGGATTCGATAAGTATGCCTTTATTTGATCAAATGTCTCTTGATGCTATTTTTCCCATACAAACTCTAACTCTCTTTAGCAAAGGTGAGAAGATCTAGATCTTCCCTGAAAGATTTGAAATGAACCTTCGAAGGAAATTTATTTTCCCAATAAAAAACTATAGCTGCTTTTTATTCTTTGGAGGAGTAGTCTCCATTTTGGGCTTAGCCTTATTTTTGTCAACCTTTATACCTTTGTTGTGGATTATAAAACCCAGAAACTCACTTTTATTTACACCAAAAGAATTTTTTAAGGGATTCATTTTTAACTTATGCTTTCTCATTCTCTTGAATGTTAGCTTCAAATGGTCTAGGTGATCTATTTTATATTTTGATTTAACGAGTATGTCGTCTATGTAAACTTGTATAAAATCACCTATATAATCATGAAATATCATATTCACTGCTCGTTGATATGTAGCACCAGCCTTTTCCAAACCAAAAGGCATTATGATCCATTCATAGGTTCCCAATGCCCCTGGACATCAAAAAGCTGTTTTAGACACGTCTTCTTGAGCAATGAATATTTGATTGTAGCTAGCATAGCCATCTAATAGGCTTAGTATTTCATTTTTTTATGCCAAATCGACCAACATATCAACCATGGGAAAAACATATTCGTCTTTAGGAGTTGCAGAATTAAGATCTCTAAAATTTATACATATCCTGATCTTACCATTTTTCTTTACTACCAGTACTATATTAGACAACAATTCAATGTACCTAGTAATTTGGATGAACTTGGCGTTCAGTAGCTATTCGATATCTTTCTTAATATTATTGATGATTTATGGGCGAACCCCTAAGGAGCCTATTTCACAGGTTTCCTTCCTTCTAATATAGGTAACTTATGCTCGACCAAACTTCTCTCCAACCCTAACATGTCATCATACTCCCAAGCAAAGCAATCATTGTTCCGCTGTAAAAGCTTGATGATCTGCCTTTTTAGAGGTTCTTCTAAGTATTTTCTCATATATGTGACTCGAGGCTTTTCTTTACTTCCCAAGTTAATTTCCTCTAATGGGTCCTGTGCCTCAAGCTTTTTATGTTTTGAAGAGACAAAGTTTTCAAAACCTAGAGGTGCATTGTCATATATTCCATCTAGAAAACCCTCTTGAAGTTCCTTAAGCTCTTCCTAATTTTCCTTATTTAGTGTACTTTCATTGCTCTTCCCTTGGGAGGGGCTACTTGCTTCTGACTCAGCTTAGGTAGCCACTTTTATTTTACTTTCGGCTACGTAGGTTGATACTCGAGCTAGATAGCTTGAGTAATGATTTACAGGTTCTATTAGGCATTATTAGCCGACTTAGCATCAACCTAGGCATTATTGAAGCAAAATCCAACTTGAGGGTTCCACTTGAATTCTAAGGGTGTAGTTCTATTATTGAAATCCTTAACATTTTCTATTAAAAATGGGGTTGTGACAGCTAGGGGTTTGGTGGGCTCTTCTTCCATGGATACATAAGCCTTGTATGTGGCTTGTCTGCCTTGACCATTTCTAACTTTCCTTCTTCCTTCTAGAAATAGACTTTCTGATGCACTTTCGACAGGATAACCCCTACCCTATGTATCCATTCTCTTGCCAATAGGACGTTAAAGCTTGCATTCAAGGGAACTACTATGAAAATGCTGGGTCACCAAGAACTTCCCACTATTACTTCCAAAGTTATCATTGTATCTGAGTTTGAATATTTTCCACTAAAGTTTGAGACTCTAATATTGTGTGGTACCAAGTCTATCAGTTTTTTGCCAAATATTATTAACATTGATCTCAGCAAGATATTAATGGCAACCTCGCCGTCTACCAAGACTCGATTCACCTTTTGTCCTCCAATTATTACTGTCAAAATCAAAGGCTTTAAATGTCTGGTCTCGTTATACGTGGGTCTATTGAAAAAGGTTGAGTTCCATGAGGGGTTCATACAAGTCACTGACGTAATCCAAATAGACTCATGCCTCATCTGTGTATCCTCATAGAATTCTTCCTTTTCTTTGGCCTCCTTTTCCTAGGATTCTTGGATTTGGTCCTCAAACTCTATCGATAAGATCGAGTCAATGTCAATCATACCTCTAAGAAGTTCTTCAAACCCTGGGTCCAAACTATCTTCAACTTCACCTAATTCTGCTTTCAGCCCCTAGGACAAATCCTCTGGGATACTTAGCTGATGATTGATCTTGCCCTTCTCCTATTGTTTTTCCCTTTGGAATCTTTGATACTAAGTCTTGGTCATATCCTTCGACCATCTATTAGGGATTCTCCTTGTATTAAGTGGATAAGGAAAAACCCTTATTTTCTCATAAGGAGGATTGACATCTCTTACCCATGAGTTTGGCCTGGGAGTTCCCCTTTTTACCCATTGATTAGGTGGGATTTCACTTTTGGCCTGAATGAGAAAGGTTGTCCCTTATAAAATGTCACTACATTACCATGTTGGGTGTAACTTCCTTCTTTACTTTCGAACATCTCGATTGTGCTTTTTCATTTTTCTTGCATCTTGGTTTTAGTTACTCTTTCTTGGTATTCTAACTCTTTGAAGTCTCGTGCCACTTTTCTATCAAATAACGCACTGCATTTGGGACACATAGTTACTTTGGAGTTGTCTCCCTTTTTTTTCGAGGAACTCAAACAAGCTATCGTCTGCCTTGGGATAAATTTCCTCAACTTCATAAAAATCAAGTGTCTCCTATATTATTTCCTCCAATACTGGTGCTCAAGCATGTTTTGGGTCAACATCATCAGTAATGGCAACCATGCAAATCTGAACCGGTTCAACATACGGCAGTTGACTCTCAAAGGGGTTTGTATCCACTTTCAGCTCTCTTTCTTTGAACTTTATCCTTCCATCATCCAAAACATCCTGAATCATATCCCTAAAACACATGCAATTATTAGTTCAATAACCATATACATTATGATACTTGCAATATTTTTTACCCTTTCTCTGTTCTGCAGAGGGTAGTTTATATAATCTTTCAAAAGGATTTGTTTATCTTTTAGTAAGATATAAAAAAATTTATCTATCTTGTTGGCATCAAATGTATATGTTCTTTTTAGTCATCCTATCTTTAGTCTCCCCTAGCTTCAGGAGTTGACAGATATAAGAAGGTCTGGTTTTATTTAGGCTATATTTATCACTTCCTCCTGATTTTCAATGTTAGAAGTTTGGTCATGATCACTATCGAAGACCTCCATGTACACTACCTTTTCCTTTCTAGGGAACTTATCAAATTTATTATTTATTTCTTTATCAAACTTTAGTTGTTCAACTATCCTAACTTTCTCTACAAGTTGGGACATATCTCCTAATAGGTTGGTTTATTAATTTCTTTCTTATTTGAAATTTGAGTCCAGCGGTTTCCATCTTTGTCAATTCATACTTAGGTACTTAGGTGTTACACCTAGCCTTTGTCTGCCTAAGTCTATTAAGATAACCATCTATGCTCTTAGTGTGACACTCTTTATATTCATTAGGTCGACTAGGCTCACCTTGGTTTCCCTTCTAAAGAATTGGTCATGGAACGCTCTTTCCATTTGCCCCCAGGTATAAATCGAATCTGGAGGGAGGATCGTGAACCATGTGAATGCATTTTTTGTTAATGAACTTGGAAAGTATTTCATTTTTAAGTTTCCATTGGCCCTTATGCCTCCATACTCGATTAAATATCGAGCAATGTGTTCTTCTGTAGATTCCTCAATTTCCCTTGAGAAATTAGTAAATTTGGGGACCTTATGCCCTCGAGGCATCTTGATCTGAAGGATTATATCTGGAAAAACAGATATAAATCGAAGGTGATTATTTACCTTGCCTATATCCTAACCGATTAAAGGCTAACTCTACCGCTTGATCTATCAAATGCAAATCCTGGTTCCTTACCACCCTTCTTACGTATCAATCATTACCGAATCTATCTTAAGGTTTGTTCTCGAGATATTGTCTAGGTTGGGGGTAATTATCCTTGTCCCTTATTGGAGTTTGATTTTCAATGTTCAGCCTAGGTTGGATTGTTGTTTTCCTGATTTATTTTGAAGTCCCTTAGCCTGATATCTCATACTTGAATCCCATGTCTATTGGCATCTTGGTTTCCATAATCAAGGTGATTAAGGATTTGTCCATTGTTATTGATGTGAGGCATATGTATTGGTCTTTGTGAAAGTTGGGGTATGGCAAAAGCATCCCCTACTTGACCCATTTGCTCCATCATAAGGCGCAATGCCTTATTCATTATTTGTACTAATGGATTCAGTGTGGTATTTATTTGTTGGGACATCATATTAGCCATTTCATGGTTGCTATGGTCCATTTGTTGCCTAAAAGCCATTAGAGCACTGGTCGAAATTCCTGTATGAGAAGATTCATTATCAATATTTCTGCCAGTATTTATTTGCTCTTGGTTCATTCCATATGAAAGGGGCTAGTGGTTTCCCCTCACCCTAGCCCTATTTTGTGAATCTATGGAATTCTGTCTAAATAGCGGAAAATGGGATTGAGGCCTCCAATCTAGCATCCCCTATGGATAACGAGCGTTCGACATCTCTCCTACCGGGTTTATGGTCATTTGATTTGATGGCCATTCTCCCTGCATAGGTGCCATAGAGGATAGGGGAATACTGTTGAGTCACGTACTTCCTATTCGAGGCTTGACGTGTGTGGCATCTATGGGATTAATTTCACTTATAACTAGATCTCTTACAAGGGAAATTGTATTGGTCCCATTTAGACAAGCACTATCGCTATCATCCGATTATGGGCAAAACTTAGTGAACTTCTGCCCCCAGCCCCATCTTGGAGACTCATTTTCAGAATGTGATTTGGTTTGCTTCTCTGAGCGCTCTCGACATTTTCTTGTTGAGACTACCTTGAATCATCTTGAGAATTGTGATATTCACTCATTATGATCTTACCACTCTAGAGTCTCATTCATTATTGGTTTTTGCAAAACTTTTACAAAAGATGGTTTCAGAAAAAGATTTGATTTTTCCAAAGTCCCACCGAGCATGCCAATTGTTTTATTGTGAAATTTTTTTTGTAATAAAGAAAAATATTAAAAATAAACAAATTATCACTTTAGACTAAAAAAACCAAACAAATTAATATTTATTTAAGGAACTTTAAGAATACAAAGGGTGTAAGTGTGTGGGTTCTTTTCATTCATCTTTAGTGTATGAAATATTAGTTTTAGGAAAAATGGTTCAGATGACCATGTGACCAGAAAAATGAAAAATTAAAAAGTGACGTCCAATAGAGGATCTTAAAACTTATTTCTAATTAGAAGTGATAAATGTATGAAGTTAAATGAATATAGAGTAAACATTTAAGAAGGAATTGTATCATTCTATTTAATAAAAAAAATAAAATATGTGGAATGTAAAGAAAAGCAATAAATTGCATGAAATGTAAAGGAAGAACTACAAAGGAGATTTGACGAATGAACTGCCTTCAAAGAGTGGTAAGAACATACATATTTATCTATTTACTCCTTGCCATGTCCTAGGCATACTGAGTTTAATAAGATTTTATGAATGTTCTCACCTCTGTTCTAGCAAGAGTAAAGGGTATTTATAAAAAAAAATCTCTAATGGACACTTCCCCCTAGAAATATTATTTTATACCTGATGGTCATCGTTCATTCTCAACTCCTGAAAACCTTCAATAACTACCTTCGATAGGTAGTAACTTCCATTTTTTACTTTTGACCTTTAATTGACCTGTATGAATCTCGAACTCCTTTTATTGTTTTTGTCTTTTGTATCTTTTCACTTCTGGCATATGCGTTTGAGATTCCGATCTCTATCCCTCTCTTGGCTTGTCACTTGAATTTATTTGTTTTGTTGTCCTTCTTTCAAGTATTGTTGTCTAAAAAATACTTGAGTTTGACTTGAGTGCTTGACTTCTATCTTTCTATCACCGAGAGATGGTTGCATAAACCTTGAGGATTTTCTTGTGTTGTTTTGGGTGACTTTATTTCTTTTTCTTCTATGCAGGTTTTTGAAGTGAGTCTAAATTTTAACTTTTGGTATTGCTCTCTTGATAAGCCTTACTTAAATCCTTTTGCCTTTTTGACTTAAACCATAATATTTCGAGACTCAATAAGTATAGACAATTTTTCATATTTAGTTTTAAATTTATTTTCTTCACTCAACAGTAATATACTTAATTTATGCACAGCACTTTTCTAAAAATCTTGTCTCTTTATTTTAATAAATTGAGACATTTTGCTTCTATTTTTAAAATTTAGAAATTTATGTTCCATGAGTTAAATTAGAAGCATTGATGAGAAATTTATTTTTTATAAGTTAAATTTGAATCATTAACTGTGTGATGACAGTAGTCAGTGTAATTGTTAACATAAGTAATCAAATAATGCGTGGCAATCAACTCTAATTTTTTAAAGGTTATTGATTATAATTTTTAATGTTTAATCATCACATGTGATTCGATTACTAATATTGATTATATAATATATAGTGGTCATCATATAAATGGTTTATTTTTAAAATATGAAATAAATGGTTTTGATTTAAAAATCTGGGACAAGATTTGAATATTTGGTAAATGAGAAATATATAGTATAATTAAGTCTAATTTATGCATATGATATGATACTTACGTAAATTTTTTTATAAGCTATGATACTTATGTAAAATTGAAATGGACAACAATGAGATGATAAATAAAAATAGTTGACTAAAGTGTAATATTGGATCACTAGTTTTCTTTAACAAAATGGGAGACTAATATTATGTTTTGTTGCAATAAAAATTAAAATAAATTAAATAAGACGAAAGCATTGTTGAGAGAAAATAAAGTTGTTTCCCCTAGTTGGTTAACTCATAAATAAGAAAGGGAATTTTTTTAAAGGGTGATTTACATGTTAAATTAATTACAAATATATTCCTAGTTTATATGTGAAATGAAATAAATATATGCAATATATTATTGTGATATTATTTTGTATATAAAATATAATTTAATTATATTTTTACTTTTTTAATTTATCAGATTTTCTAATTGTACAATTTTCATTTTTTAAATTTTAATTGTACTTTTATTTTTTTAGCAATCAAATTTATTAATTTTTTTATAAACCAAAAAAATTATTAAAAATAAAAAAATACAAGATGTGTATTTGTCAAACTACAATATGAAATGCAAATCATAAACAAAAAATAAGCTAAACTATTGCAACCTCTCAATATTCATTATCTATTATCTGTGAGAGCGTGAGTTAATTTTATCTGTGACACAACTTTCAGGACACAATACTAACATACTCTTTTTGTCTCAAAAAAACTATAATTTTCATATCTAAAAATATTTTCAAAATGGTTTATGCTATCACTTTTAATTTATATTAATTTTTAAATTTATTCTTGCATTAATTACATCAATCTTAATAAATTTATTGAAAAAATAATATTATTTAGTAAAATTGTATAGAAAAGGTCATATTTATTGTTATTCTTACGTGTAAAAACCTTAAATGACATTCATTTTGTGATATAGGAGGTATTAGCCTATGTATATATTAAATTATTAATGTGATACTTGTGTAAAAATTATAACACGAGGAAGTTACGTTAAAAAGCAAAAAGTTTAATTAATATGTATTATTAGTGTAACAAGTCTTACAATATTTAATCACAATCATTTATTTATAATAAATTTTACTTATTAATACTTTAAAAATTATATAAATAAAGAATTATAATTAAAAGTTAATATATAATTCATTACCTTGCATACAAATTAATAAAAAAAAAAGTATGAAGGATGAGGTTGAAACACTTGGCATTTAAGTTTCAAAGGAAAAATTAAGGTCACTATTTTCTTCTAACATAATGTGAGACCAATGTTATGTTTGGTTGAAATGAAAAAAAAATGAAGGAAATGAGAGAAAAGAAAATTATTTCTCTTACTTGCTTGACACATAAATAAAAAAAAAAGAGAAAAAAATGTGGTGAATATTATGTTTAAATTGGTTTCTTTTCGATAAAAAAGAAGAAGAAGAGAGAATTGTGAATTTGAATTAGAAGAAAAATTACTTTTTATTTATAGAATATTTTATGAACATATTTATTTATAGAAACAACTGCATCTACTAACTTTACAAGCAGTATTAATTTAGTATAAATGTATCAAAATAAAAAAAACTAAAATATATTAATTTTATTTGAAAGTTAACCAATTCAAAAGTTTCTAAAATTTAAAAAATAATAACTAAAAAATAAAGTGACTAATTGTTTAGACATAGTGTATAGTTGTCTTTTGTATTATATTTACAACCTCATAAGCTTAAGCTTATCATGCATTATGGTATGATCTTATGATGTGGTTTCCCATCCATCTTACTGAGTTTTTGTAAGTATTTAGTAATAATAAATAAATAAAGTTAAATATCCATGTTAATATACGCCACTACAATTGTATCATCAAGAAAAAAAAAATCTCTATTTACAAAAAGAGAATATTTTGATATAAAAAATCTGCTAATTAATGTCCAAAAATTCATATGTGGAGAGATAAGAGGAGGAGATAGTGAGTTCGAATTCCTCTTTTAATAAAACTAACACATTGACAATTAATATTTGTCTAAAAAGAACAACGTCAAAGAAAGTATTGAATTAGCTTGGCAATACTTTTAAAGATAAATGGAAACAAACACAATATCGGTCAGTAAGTTAACTGTAAAAAATTATATTCATATATAATAAATTTATAATTTTTAATATAAAATTTCAATAATTTTAATTATATAGAGATATTGTTACTGAAACAAAACATGTTAAAAAAATCATAAACAAATATAATTATTTCTTTTATCTCCTTTTATATGATACTAGGGCTCGAGCATGTGTGCAATCATCTTGGATATTGTTATGATATATAAATTAATATTAATATAATTTTAAATTAGTTAGATATCATTTTTAAATCATCACTTATAAGAAATTATCATACATAAAAAAAAGTTAATATATATATATATATATATATATATATATATATATATTCATAATGTTAATTTCTGCATTGACTTATAAAAAAAATGTTAATTGTTGCATTGCCATAAGGTGTTTGTCATTACAGTAGAATAATGATTGTAATAATTAATATATAGTAACATATTCAATTTTTATTTGGAAGAGATGGAAAATTGGAAAGATATTGAATTGTACTTATAAAAGAGTAGGATATTGAAGTATATGACATTAAAAAGGTCAAGTGTAGAAGAAGTTATTAAATTTTCATGTTGAAAAAATGCAAAAGCTGTTTATGGCGATGTGTGCTTTGGCCTTCGAATAGAATGAATCATTATCATAGAAAATACATAAAACAACTACTCCATTGCATACTTAGTGCTAAACGAAATCTCTGTTAATGACTACATGAGAAATGAAATATTTATTAAAAATCTTATACCAGCATGCATTACATTAAATGACTAGTACATCCTATTAACATAACTAACTTAACAGTGTGTTAGGTTGGTAATTTTAACTAGTTGAAAAATAAGTTAAAATGATTTCAGTTCTATTTAGGTAACAATAAGTTAGAATTTTTTTTAGAAATTATTACTTTTTTAAAAGAAAACTACTCAAAGTAGCTTTTACAAAAGATATTGTATTTCTAGTTATTAGTTTATTTTCTTTTAGAGTGTATTTGACAAAACTAACTAAAAAGTTAGCTGAAAGTTGAAAAATTATTTGTATTTGGTAAAACTAGTTGATCAATTAGTTCAAAATTATAAATGAAAAATAAGAGTATCATTAATCATTAACTAGTTTTACCACTTTCAACTAACAAGTTGTAAAATCACAAATAAGAGCATCATCTTATTTGTCATTTTACAACTTTTAACTAGTTGATCAATTAGTTTTACCAAACATTTACACTTAGTTTTTTACCTAGTTTTGCTAAACACACCCGTAAGTGTTTGGTAAAACTAGCTGATAAAAGAGCTAAAAGTTATAAAATGACAAATAAGAGCATAATAAATTATTAGATCAACAATGAACTATTTAAAATAATTATAACATATTTTAATAATATAAATTAATTACATATTTAAATTATAAATTATTATAATTATATATTTAAATTATAATTTTCTATAACTAAATATATAAATTTTAAATTACATATTTAAATTACATTTTTCTTTAATTATATATTTAAATTATAAATTACTATACTTACATTAATGAATGAGAGACATATGAAAGAGACAGAAGTTATGTCATGAGAGGGAATTACTAGGTGACAATACATTAATTAATGAAGGGTAAAGTTGAAAAAAAAATCAGTTAGTAACTGAAAAGAACGTATTTTTTAAAAAGCTACTTGAAGTAGTTTTCTTGAAAAAACTAATAATTACAAAAAAGTTCTTAACTTTTTGTTATCCAAACTGAGTTAAAACCATTTCAATTAGTTTTTTAGCTTTCAGCTAGTCTTAATGGCAAAACAAACACACTCTCAATGTGTGTTTGATAAAACTAGTTGAAAAGCTAACTAAAAGATAAAGAATATATTTGATTTGCAATTGCAGCTAGTTGAAAGCTAAAAAAATAACTAAAATGGTATTTAAAATAAACTAGGTGATCAAATAACTAAAATTATTATAATTATATATTTAACTAACAGTTTTCAGTCATGTGAAATTGCAAACTAATTGCAAACCAAACACATTCTTGCTTTAACCTTTATTAATTAATTTATTGTCCCTTAATAATTTTTTCTTTTCAGATGATACAACTTCTCTCTCCTTTATTTCTCTCTCATTTATTAATATAATTATAGTAATTTCAAATTCAAATATATAATTATAGAAAATTATAATTTAAATATGTAATTTAAAATTTATATATTTAATTATAAAAATTATAATTTAAATATGTAATTTAAAATTTATATATTTAATTATAAAAATTATAATTTAAATATGTAATTATAGAAATTTATAATTTAAATATATATTATAATATTTATAACCTAAATATGTAATTAATTTAATTATTAAAATATGCTATAATTATTTTAAATACCCCATTAATGATCTAATGATTAATTATTACTTATTTGCCATTTTAAAATTTTCAGTTAATTTTATCAAACACTTATAACTAATTTTTCAGCTTTTAACTAGTTTTTAACTTTGAATTACTTTTTTAGCTAGTTTTACTAAACACACCCTTAGAGTTGTTTGGTTTGTCATTCAGCTAGGTAGCTGAAATGATAACTAAAATGGTTTTAACTTTGCTTAGATAGCAAAAAGTTAGGAGTTTTTCTAGAAGCGGCTAACTTCTTAAAAAAAATTACTCCAAACAGCTTTTTGAAAAAATATCCTATTTTTAGCTATTAATTGATTTTCGTTTACAACTTTACCCTTCATTAATTAATGTATTGTTCCTCACTAATTTTTTCTTCTCACATGATACAACATTTTCCTCCTTCATTAATGTAATTATAGTAATTTATAATTTAAATATATAATTATAAAAAATTGTAATTTAAATTTTATATATTTAATTATAAAAAAATATAATTTAAATATATAATGATAGTAATTTATAATTTAAATATATAATTAAATGAATTTATAATTTAAATATCTAATTATAATTTAAATGTGTAAGTATAAAAATTTACAATTAAATATATAATATAATAATTTATAATTTAAATATATAATCAATTTATAACATTAAAATATATTATAATTATTTTAAATACCTTATTATTACTCTAATAATTAATTATATCCTTATTTTTCATTTTAAAACTTCTTACTAGTTTTACCAAAGACTGAAATGGGAGTATGAAATAATTTACTTAAGATTTTTAATATTGAGCTACAACTATTAATTGAATAATCTATCATACAACGATTTTTCAATAACTTTTTCCAACACCTAGCGTGTTTTAGTCTAAGAACTTTTTCGTTTTTCCCAGGTGTTGCGGGTTACATTAACACGTGCACGACCAACTTATAGGCTGGGAAAATACTTAAAAATAATGAAATTAATAGAACTTGAACCCTGACTCTAAGATTAAGATAATAAACACTTTCTACTAAGCTATTTTAATTTTTTAGAATATTTACAACAAACATATATATATATATATAATATAATATAATATAATATAATATAATATAATATAACATAAGTACTGGAATATATATATATATATATATATATTAATTTTAACAATAATATTAAAGAATAAAGATAATTTATTTAATTAATTTTTAGATTGTTTTTATAATTTTTATTATTTGTTATGATTTTTAAGTATAGAATTATATAAATTATTTTATATTTTTTAATGTAAGCCGAGTCATATGAGTCAACTCTTGACCCCCCAAGTTGACCTGTGACTCTGTGACTCCATGACTTGACTAAGTTGATAATCGAGTCGAGTTTGATAACAATGTATGCATCTTCCTTAAACCAATCATCCTTATTTGCTTTGCATACAATTTCTCAAGTCACGCAATTCACGTTCCACAATCGTTAGTACTGGTCCATCAACATTTTTTAATTAGGGTCTTAAGAGTGAAAATAATACCTGTTGAAGCTTTGAAGAAGGACAGATAGTATAAAAACAAGGCAGTCAAGACATATTTAATGAGCAGAACCTTTCATGCCAGTGAAAAATGTTTATGTTTCCAAGTTGATATTCTTCTTTGTACAACATCCACCACAAACTTATACATGTCTTTCTTTAACGAGAAATCCTCAATTGGAAAACTCAAATATTTGAAAGAAATTTCACACTTTTTACAATTCAATAGATTAGGTGCCTTGTCCAACACTAATATGGCATATTTGCATTGAGGAGTTTATTCT
Organism: Psophocarpus tetragonolobus; assembly: GCA_037954015.1. Classification (NCBI taxonomy): domain Eukaryota; kingdom Viridiplantae; phylum Streptophyta; class Magnoliopsida; order Fabales; family Fabaceae; genus Psophocarpus; species Psophocarpus tetragonolobus. The sequence goes on along the minus strand of CM075691.1, from coordinate 59,913,883 downwards.
TATAGAAGTTCACCTTTAGCCCTAATAGTAATTCAAAAGTCTAGAAAATGACTTTGACTAGTTTCATCGATGCTCATTTCAGTTGTCCTATAAGAATAGTATCATATGCAAACTGAAGGTGGGATATACATAACTCATCTTTCCCTACCTCATACCTCTTCCATAAGTCCAAGGCCATTGCGGCTTATATCATTTGACTAAGTTCTTCTACTGCGATGAAGAATAAAATGGAGATAAGGGATCACCCTGCTTCATTCTGTGACCAATCTCAAACTCCTTTGTTGGTCTACAATTTAAGAACACAAACATTCTTATCAAACTCACATATTCCTTAATCTAATGCATCCACCTATCACTAAACCTTGTTTTTCCCATAACATCCGACAAATACTACCAACTAACAAAATCATAGACCTTTTCAAAATCCACTTTTAAACACACCATGTTGTTTATATTTCTCTTAACATCCTCCACAACCTCATTGACTATTAAGACACCACCTATAATGCCTTTAATTCATAACTAAAAGTATTTATAAAAACCAAGGATGATAATTATGCTCACCCCTACAGGTACCTCCCCGTCCCTGCCCAAATTTTGACAGGGATTACTCATGTTGTTGGTCCCCATTCTACCCTACTTCTATGTTTAACATATAATTATATATTAAACAAAATCTCACATGTATGTTTATAAATCCACACCCATGTGGAACATCAAAACTAAAATATATTTTTTTATAAGTAAAACTAAAATATAATTAATAACTTAATATATAATTTATTAATTATCCACAACCACAAAGATGGAGTCTACACCTCATTGGATTCTTGGGAGACTAAGGACAAAGTCCATGCTAATATCCACCCAATGTGTAGAAGGAGCTAGTAAAGGTGTGTATAATCCATGAGGTATTATTTTATACTTAACATGGAGACAAGCTATGCATTTAGAACAATGTCTTTGGACATCTCTTTTCATCTAGGGCCAAAAGAATTTCTCTTTTAAAAGCATCAAGGTTTTCTGACTTCCAAAATGCCTCATAAGCCCACCTTTATGACTTTCTTTTTTTAGAAATTTTCTTAAAGATCCTTGGGGTATACAAGTTTTCCTTCTTTGAATAGATACCCCTCATTAACAAAGAACCCATCATGGGCTTTGGATGATGAAGCAGCAAAGAGGGGACCAAAGTCCTTGTTAGAGGGATACATGACCCTAATGTCATCAAATCCTAGAATTTGAGAGCTCAGAGTCAAAGAGAGTGTGCCTTCTAGATAAGACATCAGCTACCACATTGGTTTTTCCTTTCTTGTATTTGATGACATATGGGAAGGATTCAAGGAATTCAACCCACTTTGCATGCCTTTTGTTTAGCTTTCCTTGCCCCTTTAGATGCTTAAGTGACTCATGATCACTGTGAATGAAAAACTCCTTGGAAATAAGCTTCCAATTCTAAAGGGCACTTATCAAGGAATAGAACTATTTGTCATATGTGGGGTAGTTAAGGGGGGATCCATTAAGTTTTTCATTGAAGTATGATATTGGATGCCCTCCTTGCAACAAGACAGTTCCCACACCTACTCCAGATGCATCACATTCTAGCTCAAAGGTTTTAGAAAAGTTAGGGAGAGCTAGAACTGGTGCATTGGTGAGCTTTTTTCTTACTTCTCACCCCAAAGGAATGGAACATCCTTCTTCACCAAATCATTGAGTGGTGAGACAAGTGTGGAGAAATTAGGTACAAAACGCCTATAGAAACTAGCGAGATCATGAAAGCTCTTAATCTCTGTCACACTTGTTGGAGTGGGCCATTCTTGGATGGCTTTCATTTTCTCAGGGTCCACATGGCCCCCTTGTGCACCAACTACAAAACCTAAAAACACCACACTCTCAATGCAAAATGTGCATTTTTCAATGTTTTCAAAATGGTGTTTTTTTCTAAGAATGCAAAAGACTTGTCTTAGATGTCCTAAGTGATCATCTAGGCACTTACTAAAAATGAGAATATCATCAAAATAAACTACACAAGATTTATGCAGACAATCCCTAAGGACATGATTCATTAAGTGCATAAATGTACTAGGAGAATTTGTGAGCCCAAAGGGCATCACCAGCTACTCATAAAGTCTAAACTTAGTCTTGAAAACAGTTTTCCACTCATCACCCTCTTTAATCTTTATTTGGTGGTAACCACTTCTAATATCAATTTTTGAAAAAAGCTTTACTCCATGTAGTTCATCTAACATGTCATCAAGCTAAGGTATTGGGTGCTTGTATTTGATAGTGTTGTTATTAATTGCTCTACAGTCAACACATATCTTCCACTCGCCATCCTTATTAGGCACCAACAAGACAGACACAACACAAGGGTTGAGGCACTTTTGAACCCAACCCTTCTCCCAAAAATCTTGAACCTGAGACTCGGTTTCTTTAATCTCAAGGGGGTTTGTCATATATGCAGGTTTATTGGGTAGGCTAGTACCAAGAATAAGATCTATTTGGTGTTCTATTCTCCTTAGACGAGGTAACCCCTTAGGGATTTCTTTGGGAAATGGATCATCAAATTCTTTGAAAAGAGTTTGAACCCCTTGTGGCAGAGACTCAATCTAAAGATCTGTGGCAATGCAAGAAAGTGCATCTTTGCAAAGGAGAAGATAGACGGGTTTATCAAGGAGGAAAGTTTCTTTTAAGTCCTTTTTAGTAGAAAAATGGTTTTCCTTTGTAATAACCTTCTTGGAAGGGGCACTTCCTTCCAACTCAACCTCCTTACCCCTTTCAAGCTTTAGGGGTGAAATTTGGTCTTTTTTTGAGTTGTTTCTTCCTCATCCCTCTTACACTTCATGAGAAGCTAATCCTCTACTACCTGAGCAGGAGTAAGAGGATACAACTTAATCTTTCTATCCTTATGGATGATGATGATCTCATTAGAGTGACCATGATGGATGACTTTCTTATCACATTGTCATGGTCTCTCTAACAAGATGTGTTCAACTTCCATTGGAACAATGTCACATATGATCTCATCTTCATATGTTCTTATGGAAATAAGAACTCTGACCTGCTGGCTGACCACCATCTCCCTTTGCTCATTGAGCCATTGAAGTTTGTAAGGTTTAGGGTGGGGAGTTGGGGTCAAGGTTAGCTTGTCAACCAACCTAGAGCTACAACAGTTACAATAAGACCCACTATCCACAATGAGAAAACACACTTTGTCTTGCACCTTACACCCTGTGTGAAAGCTGTTTTCTCTTTGGGATTGGTCTAGCTCAAAAGGTTGGCTTCCAAGAATCCTTCTTACTATGAGGAGGTCACCCTCACAAGGATAGAACTCATTCATGTCATGATTTGATGCATGAACCCCTTCTTCCTCACTCTCATTAAAGGAAGAAGCTAACCTATCCTCCCTGTTATAGATGTCTTGGCCCCTCATGATCATGGTTTTTTAGTAGGGCATTGAGAAGAAATGTGGTCTCTCCTAAGAAATTTAAAGTATATGATGTTACTAGTTTTAGAAGTAGAACTAGTAGTAAGGGGTTGTTATCTACTATGTAATGGCTTATGCTCTTTTGATGCTTTGGGTTGCTCCTCTATAGGGAAGCTCTTGGAAGAACTTCCCTTAACTTGATCCCTCTTTGTATAGGTTGGATACTCTTTCTTTGAACCCTTTTCTTTTAAATTTATTCTAAACCTTAATACAAAGTTGGAGTAAGTCATCTAGTCCCTATATGGTAAAAGCTCAACTTTGTCTCTAATGTCTGAACTTAAACCACATAGACACCTAGCAACGATGGCCTTAGGCTCTTCAATGATTCTTGCTCTCATTATGAGAAGTTCTATGCATTGACTATACTCTTCAACACTTAGGTTGTATTACCTAAACCTTTGGAGTCTGTCCAAAAGCTATCTCTCATAATAAGAAGGGATATGTCTTTTTTTCATAGCACTTTTCAAGTCATTCCAATATTCAATAGATGGGCTATGAGTTCTAAGCCTTTCATTGACTGTACTAGTCCACTAATGCATGACATGATCTTGGAAACTAAAGGTTGCCTAGGAGAATTTCCTCTCATCTCTTACATTAAACTATTTGAATAATTGTTCTACCTTGACTTTCCAGTCAAGATAGGCTTCTACATCTTCCCTTCATTAGAAATGAGGGAGGTCAAATTTTTGCTCCCTAGGAGGGGGCACATGTTCATGCATGTTATGATTTATGTTGTTGTTCCTTACCCTAGGTTTCCCTTCATAGTATTCACTCTCACTTTCACTATAAAAGGTAGAGGGAGACCTATGACCTTTTCCTTTCTCCCTTTTTCTTTCTTCTCTCTCTCTTTTCTTTTTCTCTCTTCTCCCTTTGTTTCTCCTCTTTTATGTCTATCTCTTTCATCTTTTCTTCTTTACTCTTTCTCTTCTCTTCTTTTTTCTTCTCTTTCTTCCTTCTCTTTTCTCTATTCTTTTTCTCTCTCTTTTTCTTTTCTTCTTCTTTCTTCTCTAGCGTCTCTTTCTTTTCTCAAATTACTCTCCTCTACCCTCCACTCTCTAAATTCATGGACAAACCTATCAAGAGAGTTCACCTTGGGGGAGCCCCTTTGGTTCACACTATTGTTACTACTTGTGTGTGATTCAAGAGCCATGTGTAAGGATGGTTGAGCAATCTAATGATTAAGGCCAAAACAAACAAACACACACTCCTCTTTTTTTGTGTTTTATCACCTAGGAGACAGTGAGTCTTTGGAACTCTAGTCTCACTAAGCATTGACAAGAAAGTAAAGGCAACAAAAGTAAAAGTATAGGGACCTAAAATGAGCTCCTAAGGTGTGAAGAAGTGTACCACTTCCTCCTCACACCTACAAACAAAAGGAAGTGACCCTTATAGGTATCCAACACTTCCTAGAAAGAGGCCTTTTAATTACAAGGAATTAAGTGAAAAAAAATAAAAACAAAGGAAGTGACCCTTACGGGTATCCAACACTTCCTCAAAGTGTGTATCCTCATTAAGCCCTTGCTCCTTTTCTTGTTCAAATTCCTTTGGCCTTTATAACTCTTCCTAGAATGCTACCTTTGTGATAAGTCTTCTCTTCAAGCCTCTCTACAAAAGTGGCACCAAAACACCAAAGAACCAAAAGGAGAAGGAATGCAAGAATAGAAGCAAGAAAGCAATAAAAGCACCACAAGAAAGGACACTATCCAAATGGAAAGAGCTAATATAACAAAACTAGAAAGATTATGAAATAAGACACAACTAGAATTAAAGGTAGGAAAAAGGTAGGCACACAAATGAAAGTCCTAGAAAGAGTAGGGACTAAAATGCAATATGACTCAAAATATTTTCAAATATTGCACTAACCTAAGCAAATATAGCTGAGAGCTTTAGCAAGGCTATCCAAGCAAATTAACCAAAATTTATACACTCTTTTGCAATTTTCTTTACTTAGCTATTAGGTACATCAATCTGACTTATATTTCTTTTTACTTCTTTTTTTATTCTTTTTTTATACTCTTTTTCTTTCTATTTTCTTAACTTTTTTTTATATACTTATGCACCTAATTACTTCTTTTGATTTGCAATTTTATGAGTGAATTAGTGGTAATATTCGCTTGGACAAAGAATTACAACAAAGACACACAAATTTTGAAGTAAAGTGCAACTAATGAAAACACCAAACAAGTAGCTCAAAATGTACTAAATGAAGAGTAATTTTAGGTATAGCTTTTATAATGTTTGGTTGTGTATGAGCTAACTTGATTAGGCAAGTTTTTGAAGTGCACATGTCACTGCGAAAACATTAAGCAACCAATTCAAAAAATCACCTTAACAATTTAGCACAAAGAGTTACTAAAATTCAATAGAACACAATATATTTAACATGAAATTGAGCTAGAATTTTTTTTTTTGAGAAAATTATTTAAGAGACTATGCTTGCTAAAAAGCATAAAAGACTTCTTAAGAGACTTAATCAAGAGGAGACACTCCTCTTTGAAGCTCAATTTCAAGAAGTAACTACACACTTTTTTTTGTAAAAATTTTAAGAGGCTAAACCTATTGAAATTTAATATGACAAAAAAAGACTATACATGACTACTAGTGACAAAACAAAGATCATAAAATTAAAAAATAAAGCGCCTAAAATAGAGAACAAAACAAAGTACACAAAATTCAAGGAAGAAAATGCAAAGGATGAATCCAAAACACCTATATAAGTGGAAAGTGGAAGGTTTTGAAAATGGAAGAAGTGGGTAAGGAAGAGTTTATATAAGGGGGATTAATTGAAATTTGAAACAGAAAAGCAAAGCTAGGGATGGGACCCATTATGAAATGTGTGGTGGTGTTAGTGAAGTGCACTATACGTTGGTTAGTTATGGAAGACAAGAAGCACTTATCACTCCTTCCCAAAGCATCTCACCAGTCACCACTATAGTCAAAATTCAAAAAAACTCAATCGCATTCACCGTTCTGCTTCTGCAAGTGCATGCTGTTTCTTTGGGTTTTCTCTAATCCCTATTCCCTTCTATCAATGTTAATAATATTCCTTATCTGCTTTCTTTCAATCAAATCGATCAATCCCACTTTTATGTTTCATTCATCAAACTTGTGCAAGACGTTTTCCTACACATAATTTAAGTACTTCTATTATAATAATTTTAAGATTTAATTTAATATTTTTTTATAAATTTTTATATTATAAATTATAGACTAGATAATTATGTAAATTGGATATAAATATTTTAAAGTAATTTTTTATTTAAAATTATAAAGTTAATTTAGAGATAAAATTTATGTTATATTAATAAGAAAAAATTATATTTGCAAAAGTAAAAACAATTATAAAATGTTTAGAAGTTAAAATAATTATAAAATGTAGCCCATTATATAGTTGGACAACTATATATATTGAATCTCAGTATTTTAAAGTCATTTTTGCTTAAAATCATTTTTACGTATTTGGAGAAGAGTAAGATGTTGTGAGTTTGAATCTCTCTTATGACAAAGTATTTTATTTTTTAAGTTTAAAATATGTGTAAAAGTATAAAATATGTATTTTAAAAAGTTGACCTAAAAAAGTGTATTTCTTTATTAATAGTATAGATTTTTATTTTTTAAAAAATTTTACTTATTATTTTATTTTATTTTCCTTTTTATATTATTTCATCTATTGTTTTTATATATTTTATATATGTATATTTAATGTATTTAAAATTAATTTATTAAATATATTTTAACATATTACAAAATAAATTTTTATTTTAAAATATCATTTACGAAAAACATATTTTATTAATATCTATAGATTAATATTTCTCAAACACGGTTAGCAGATAAATCTTTAACTATCATGACATTAAAGTTTTTCTTTAAAACGTCATTAATTTATTAAATTTATTTTAATGTAGGTTAAATCTTGTCTATTATGTTTTAGAATGTTTTTCATTTTACTATATCAGTTTTTAAAAATAAGTTTAATTAATATATATTGTAAATGTAAACGATTTTGATATTTAATTATGACTTCTTTTAGTGATCTTTAAAATAGTAATGTAATAAGTAAAGTCAATAAATTTACCATGAATGAAGAGTTGTGGTTGAATGTGTATACCAATTAAACTCTTTACAAATTTTGTTATGGTTATTTATATTTTTAAAATTTTTATTTTAGTCCAATTTTTCGTATTGAGTTAGATTTTGATAACTTTAAAATAATTTTGAAATAATTAAATTAAAATAATAATAATTCAAAATTTTCATTGTCTTTATTTTAATTTCATTAATTTTCTAAAATCACATTTATAATAACTTTTACCATTCTCTAAATACAACTCATTTTTAATATTATAGTCATCCTAATTGACTGCAATAATCATGTCATTTATAACATGTAAAAAGATATGACTGACACACATAAACTATAAAGTGGTTAGGGTCAAACTTTTGCTAATTGGGTCGAAATAAAAATTTAAAAATATGAAAGATTAAAAAAAAATTTTAAAATTCAATGTACTAAAATGAAAAAAACACTGAAATATAATTGAACAAAACTAACTTTTAACCTTTAATATATTATAAAATAATTTTAAATTAGTTTTTTAATTTATGTATAACATAAATATCAATATCATTCACAAAATAAAATATTTTAAAAAAAATATTTCTAAACACTAGTCCGAAAATTTATAACCATTATCATGTTAAACTTTTTTACGTCCTTCCTTAGAATTTTACAATGTTTTTATTACTGATTTTTATCTTTTTTCTGTTTCCTTTATATGTTATTTAATTTATTATTTGTATATATTTAATATGTTTAAAATAAATTTACTAAATATATTTTAATATCTTATAAAATTATTATACATTAATTTAAAATTAAATTGTTTTCCTTTTTTTGAAATAATCTAAGAGAAAATATCTTAAGTTATTTTATTTGATTTTTTTATTTTATATTTAGTCTTTATTTTATTTTTTGTATGAGTTCAATCATGAGAAATTCATGAGTTAAGAATGTAATTGACATCAGTAAATTATATAAATTATTTTTGTTTTTCAGTGTTGTTCAAGTTTTGTTTTGTTAGAGCTCTTAATCTTTAAGCTTTATTCTCCTTGCTAAAGAATGAAGTGGTTGTATCTATTAGAATCCAAGGATAGAATAATGCAATTCTCACCAACAATAGAGCTATATTAACTACTTGGACATGCTCTCTAATATGACTTCATCACATACTCTAATAAAGTCCTCGTTTACTCATTTGTTTATAAAAAAATCTATTGAGTCATTTAAATGTAATGTAATGTTTGTCAACTGTCAAAATATCATTGTCTGTTTTACCCGTAAGTAATAACAAAAGTAGTTTTCCATTTGAATTAACTTGTTTTAATGTTTGAGGTCCTGTTTTAGAATCATCTTAGGTGAAAAATTATTTATTACTTTTTGTCACATGAATTATGAAAAGTAAATTAGAGATCTGTCAACTTTTTGTCAATTTTTTCTGTCTTGTACAAAATCATTTTGAGAAAAGCATTAAAAGAATATGTAAATTTATGAGTTTTCAAAATCTAATGGGATTGAATATGTAAATCTATAAGTTTTCAAAATTTTTGTCCTATAATGGTATTGTCCATGAAGTAACATGTGTAAAATGTGAAAAATGCATTTCTTTATTATCTTAGAAGAAGTGTACATGGAGATCCCTCAAAGATATGAAGTTCAGGACGGTAAAGACAATGAGTGTCTCCCGAGGAAAGCCTTATATGAAATCTCCAAGAGTATGGTTTGGAAGATTTACAAAAGTCATAATTTCCTTAGGATATAGGCAAAGTTAAAGAGATTATACCTTATTCATAAAGCGTTTTCCTACGCGTAAAATCAGTATACTTTTTATCTATGTGGATGATATGATTGTTGCAGGAGATGATGATACCGAGAAAATGACATTCAAGGAAAAAATGATAGCCTAATTGAAATGAAAGACCTGGGAAAACTCAAATACTTCCTTAGAATAGAAGGTTCATATTCGAAGACAATAATCTTTATCTATCACAAAGAAAACAAGTGATACATCTCCTTAAAGAAACAAGAAAACTGAGATGTATAACCTCAAAAGTACCTATTGAGGAAAATCTAAAATTGAAAGTGAAGAAAACTTTCCTATAAAAAAAATCTCCTATTGTTATAGACAAGACCTATATAAAAAAATTGACATGAAAATTGATTTACATATCTCACACAAGACCAGCTATTACTTATGTCATTAGTGCGTGGTAAGCCATTTATGCATGACCCAAGAGACACATATCTAAGCACTTGATAAAATTCTATAATACTTGAAGTCAAGCACAAGAAAGTGGTTACTATTAATGATAACAAGTCTACTTATGGATATTATGTGTTTATTAGGGAAAGTTTGGTTACTTGGAAAATAAAAAAACAAGATAAAGTATTCATTCTAGTCCAAAAGTTGAGTATCAAGCTCTCGCTCAAGGTATGTGTGACGTACTTTAGATTAAAAACAATCCTTAATGATATCAAAATCAAGATAGATAATCCTATAGAGCCGTTTTGTGACAACAAAGTCAGCCATTAGTATTGCCCACAATCCTTACAACATGACAAGATTAAACATACTGAAATTGATAGACATTTTATAAACGGAGATCTGGTGGTTACAAATTGTTGGGTATTGGACTCCCTTCTTGTGTGGAGAAAAGACCCAAATTGAGGAGCTCACTTGATATCTCATTTAAGTTAAGTGGAGAAGGTGCTTTGAAACAAGAGAGTAGAAAAATACAAAGAGAGAGAGGTTCCTGAAACACACAAATTGTGTTTTGAGAGAAAAGAAGAGAGGAAGTTATTCCCGTTGTTACATAAAGTTGCAATCGTAAATTCACCATTGCAGATTTTTTACCGTTGGATCGGGTTGATTTTTGGAAAAAACATTTAGAATGTATGTTTCTTCATTCTGACCATTTGGATCATTGAGAAGACATCTGAGTTGGGAGATATTTAGTTCGTATGGCAGAAGTGTTTTAAGGGGTTTTCATATTCCTTGTTCTCTATTTGTAAGCTTATTGCTTTATTGTTTGAAATTGGTTTAGAATTGATATTGTTGTTGACACTTGATTGAAACTTTTTTTACTCTTTATAATAGTGGAACTATTTCTTTGGTATGGACGACCCGTGGTTTTTCCCCTTGCTTTGAAGGGTTTTTCACGTTAAAATCTTGGTGTCTTATTCTAAAAAAAGTGGTGATTGGTTAGTGTTACATTTTTTTTATTGATCCTCATAGATTCTTGCAAGATAAAGAGATTTATTTCTGTTGCTTTGTTTGCATTTGTTACAAACTTGTCTTATTGTCCCCATCAGAGTGATATCAAAGCTCTTTGGTTTTGGTCTAGGGACTATTTGACTTGCTTGAATGATGGAGGAAAATACAAAATTGGTTGCTTTGAATTCACTAATTATCACTTGTGGAAGGGCAAGATGAAAGACTTGCTATTTGTGAAGAAAATGCATATTCTTGTTTTTGCTACTCAGAAACCAGATTCTATGTCTGAAGAAGAGTGAGATTTTAAACACCAACAAGTATGTGGTTTTATTCCGAAATTTGTAGAAGACAATGTTTATAATCGTATTGTCAATGAGACATATGCGAGAATATTGTGAGAGAAGATTGAGTCCTTGTATGTTTCTAAATTAGGGAATAATAAATTGTATTTGTTGAATTGTCGGATGAATTTGAAGTACAAGGAGAGTTCTTCAAGGGTTCCTAGTATGGGTATCAAATTTGATGATGAAGTTTTGGGATTATGGCTACTGAATACTTTACGTGAGTCTTAGGAGACATTGTGGGTGTTGTTTCTTTGCAAGCAGCAAAGAGTGGCGCTCTTAATGAAAAAATGAAAATGAAGACACAGTTCTTTATAGTGAGCTATGGATGTTACAATTAGATGTGCCCATTTTGATAATTTTTTTTGGTCTTCTCAACTTCTTTTCTATTCTTTTATCCTTTCTTAATTTATTTTTTTATTTTATGTTATTTTCTTTATATTTATTATCTTTCTAGTTTTTTATTCTTTTTATAATTTTTATTTTTAAGTTATTTTATTTTATATTTTCTATTATTGTTTTATACATGTAAAATTTATTTAGTAATATTTATATAATAATATAATTATTTTTTATAAATATATGATACATATATGAAAATTAATTTTATGATAAGAGACTAAAAATAATGTATTGTCAATATAAAACAGTTTAACATTGTCAATGTATCACATCCATGGTTTATATGGATTTTAAGACATTTTTTAATTATTAATAAAGTTATATGAAATGTTTTTTGACAATGATAATATATTATCCTTTTTCTTTTATAAAAAATAATTTTAAATTGATTATTAATAATATCATAATTTAAATTAATTTTAATGTCTTTTATAACAAACACTATAATTAATATATATAGATACACTTAACGTCATTGTTATATTGTTATAGACCTAACCATTATAGTGTTAAAGTAGGTTTTTATTAGGGTATTTAATATGTGTATTTAATATGTTAGTAAAAGAATTTGAACTTACAATATCTCTTCACTCTATCTTATCAAGTTACCAAATAATGAATCTTATAACTCTACTATAAGTGTATATTTAAGATCTAACAATATTTGTTTATACTTTGGAACCTATAATTTTTTTTTATTTTTTAAGAAAAATAATTTTTACTTAAAAAAATATAATTTTCTTTATATATGCATTTTTTTAAAATGATATTTGATTATGTGATTCAAATTTTTATACTAAAAAATTAATTTAAACCAAATTAGACAATATATTTATTAAAAATAATTTGTGCTTTTTATTTAAAAATGATAATTTTTTTATTAATATTATATAATAATTTTAAAATGTTTATATAAATTATATATTAAATTATTCTTAATTTCTTCTAAAATATATAGGCATATAATTATGGGTGTCAGTTTTTTATGGTAGAGATACAATACAAATATCATTTATGTGAGATCGTTTTACTCAATTGCTATTTATCTTTTTAAATTACCTTACATATAGGATAAAATATATTTTTAATTTTTATTAAATTTAAAAAGTAAAATTTTGGTCCCTCAATTTTTTTATAATTTTAAAATATATAAGTTTTTATCTTCTAAACCATTTTAATGAAAATGTCTAATAATTTAAATAGAGTTTAATTGTAAAGGATCTTTACACTGACATTCAATAATGACTTTTTATCTATGTGTGACTTTTAAAGTAGTAATGAGGAAAGTCAACAAATCTACCATGAATGAAGGGTTATAGTTGAATGTTAGTGTAAAAATCATCTTTACACTGACAGTATATACCAATTAAACTCATTTAAATAACATGTGCATAAAAAATATTTTTTTTATGATTTTATTCTTATTTTTTATTTTTTTCTCCTTTCTATTTAAAATACATAAATTTTGATCAAATTATACAAATAATTAAGTTATATGTGTATACAAAGGTTCTATATATGCTAGTTTATATTAAAAAAAATAAAATAGAACAACATATTATTAGGTCCCAACTGTGATAGATTTTCCTATCAACGTCTTTCACCATCTCATTTTCATCTTTTCCCTTTCACACCTTCACAATACATGTAAATATAAATTGAGTTTAATTAATATACATTAATAGTGTAGAAAAGTTTTATGGATTGAAATTTTTTTCACTATACTAATTAAAATCATATAAATTTAATTCTTTGTTTAGAGAGTTTACAATTTTAATCTCTATTTAAAAATAAAAACACTTAATATTCTTATTTTTAATATTCATAATTTGATTTTTTTTTTCTCATCCTCTTATTTTGGAATACAGATATTTAATCTTAATTTTATAAAAGCTCATAATTTTGGTTTTTACATAAAATTGGAAGTATTGATTGTTAAGATATTAATTTGAGGTAATATAACTTTATTTGTTTAATATACATTATAATCAACAATAATGGACAACCATCAACGATTTCAGTTTGACAAAATGACAAAAAAATGTTATTTTTATTAAACTGATGATTAAATATATTTATTTTAAAATAAAAAACAAAATTTAAAAATTAAAAAAAATAAATTATATAATTTTTAAAAAAATTAATAATATAAAACTACTCCACAACAATTTCATAGTGATGCTAAAAAAATATTAAACAATTTATATAGATTAGAGTAGTTAATGTGTCTAATAAAATAAAATATTTTTTTAAATGGTAAAATATTTTATTCAATAATTTGCAAGACAAGTTTCAATCATAGGTACTTAGTAAAACATTAATAAGTTCAGAATGTCCTCACATCCAACCTTTATCAAGCATCACAAAAATTTCTTTAGATACTGATACTAAAATCCCCTCTAAAATCTATTACTTGCCTAATTTGTTAATGGGCTGATATAGTTGTACTGCCTATTCATAGAAGAGCATATGTTTTTCTTACAGTAATTTTTAACTCATAGTCAAGACTTTTAGATAGCATCTTGTCATACTTTTGAAGCATAGAATGGAACACCTTTGAACACCATCTCATTTCTTGCAATTCAAATTGACCAAATTACAATCATCCAAATAATAAGGATTTTCTTAATTTTCCCTTGAAAAGATGTACATGCTGCCACAGATGGAACGAATACTCAAAAGGCAACTCCTAATGTAGACCAAGCCAATGATAAAAATACATTCATACTTGATATGTATGCTTACATGTAAATAGAAAATGTGAGATAGTTTCTAGATCAACATGACAAATAATACAAATATCTTCTTGAATTACATGTCTTTTAAGAGGTTCTCTTCATAATTACAAATTATTACCACGTTATTTCTCATTACTAGTTATACTATAAATAAATTAACATATTTATTTTTTAATTAGAAGATAATAACTTTAATCGTTAAAACAATATTAAAAGACTAATATGTCGTTATCTCCATGTTAAGTATACAATATTGTTAAAGGAAACTATACATGAAATATTATCCATTTTAGTATTGATTTAATTTTATGGTTTTATCCTTAAAAAGATACTTAGAGAATTAAAGAATGATAATTTATAAATTTTAAATTTTTTTAAAAGACAAAATTGTAACAAAGTGACAAAACATTATAACAAACAATAACTACCTTAAATAAATTCTCTTAGTGATATCTGGTTGTTAACTTGAGATGAATGGTAGATAGATTAAACACTTTGATGAGTTGGAGAGGTTAGTTAGTAACTTCTTTAGACAATTGTATTCTCAGGATTGCCAATGTGCGCCAGCCACCATTCAAGGGGCTTTTCCGTCACTCTATGCGGAGGATTTGGTGCTTTTCAATAAGTCTATATAGGGGTGGAGATTAGAAACACTATCTTCTCCACAGGAAGTTTCAAGGTGCCGAGGAATGATTGTTTGCAGTCTATTTTCTATAAAAGCAACTAACACGTTATGGGGGAGGTGTTCTCAAAGATAATTAAAGATGGAGACAATGACTTCCATGAAACATTTTAAGTCCATTAGCCTTTGTAATATGTCTTACAAGGTGATCACGAGAATTTTTGCACTGCCACTATGGTAGTGATGGAGAGGTTAGTGAATTCGTGCCACAGTAATAAAGAATTTGGGGCAATGTTCAGAAGAACACCATATGGCTTATTGGTAATGGGAGGAAGGTTGATTTCTGATTTAATAATTGGGTACCTCGGCAAGGTCCTTTGGTTGACTGGTATACTGATAATAATTATACATACATTAATAATAAAGTTTGTTTCTTTATTGCTTATTTTGGGTCTTGGGATATCCAAAAGGTGGAAGCCATCCTACTAGTTGAGATTATCCGTAACATTTGCCAGATTGAGGCCCTTAAAAGGGATACGCATGTTGATTCCCTTAGTTGGGTAAGGGAGCTAAATGGTCTATTTTAAACTAGAATGACCTATGATAGCCTTATTAATCATATGTACAATCACCACAGGACCGTTTTCAATATCCTATGAAATGGAATAGACCAGAACCTATGCGCATTGTCTTTTTGGAAAGTTGTTATTGCTATCCTTCCTACAAATGATTTGCAATATAATAGACACATGGCACATAACCTCACATGTCCTCTATGCAATCAACATGAGAGATCTTGATGCATGCCCTGCGGGATTGTATTCATGTTGGTAATGTTTAGGGGCTGGTGGTGCATCCACTATCCCAAATTTCTTCAACCAGACTCAATTTGAGTATGGTTTTCCTTCAGTCTATCTTGTAGACAGAGTCATCGACAACAGTTAGAATCAAGTTTTTGGTATCACCTTGGATCAGGTGTGGTGGAGGCAGAATGAATTTGTGTTGAATGGTAAAAGTCAACATCCTGAGCAAGTTGTTGGGTCAGTGTAATCCATGCTTAGTGAGTTAAAGAACATTCATCATAAGCACGCTTTTATGAAACAAACTAGTGCACATTATGTGGATGTTGGAATAAAACATGTATGAAGGCTCCCTTCACTTGGTGCAATTAAAATCAATTGTGACGTGATGGTTTTTCATTCCCAACTGAAGGCAGTTGTTGGGAGTGTAGTTCAAGATTGCAGAGGTTCCTTCATATTGTGGTTTCCCACAGGGTCCGTTATTATACCATGGATAAGGAAGAGCTACTAGCTATCCCCTATGCCTTGAATGCGATTCTCTGAATGCAATTAAGTCAATGTTATCTATGACAGATGATAGTCCATGGCGGTTTGTAAAAAAAAATGTCATATGGTGACAGCAGATGGCGTTGCAGGAAATGGTGGACTAAAAAAAATAGTAATATATTTATATATAAAGTTATAAACACTAACATAATACTAAATATAAATTAAAAAATTACAAAAACAGAATATAAAACATGAAATATAATTAAGAAAGGCTAAACTACTACTAATTTCCTAATTAATAATTAATTAAAGTATAATTAATATAATGTTAATTTTAAAATATACAACAAAAATAGGACTTTGTAAGGTTTGAACCTAAGACCTCATATTCATAGGTTACATACCTTACCACTACACAAAATGCTTTTACTAGTTATACTTTGAAATTTAAATCCACTTAAACTATAATTAATGTTAATTTAAAAATACCAAAACCACAAATAAAAATATGCACCAATTGCACCAACCAAGAATCAAACTCAGCACCACGCAATTCCAAAACAAACAATCATACCACTACACCAAATGCTCACATTAGTTTTAACTTGCTTTTCAAATTTTTTTGTTTTCATTCTCTAGTATATTTTTATTGTAAATTAAAAAATGAATGGATAGACATTGTGTGTGTGGCATGACATGCTTGAATTTTTTAAATGGAGATATTTTTTAAATTTTAAAAAATTAAAAATTAAAAACTAAAAATTAAAACTAAAATCTAAAATTTAAAAATATATATAATATAAATTTAAAATTCAAAGTAAAAGTTAAAATTATAAGTTATAAATTTAATTTATATATTTATTAATATTTTTTAATTTAAATAAAAAATTAAATAAAGTTAAAAATAAATATAGAAATTAAAATTAAGAATTAAAATTTAGATTTAAATTTTAAAATTATAATATAAATTTAAATTTTACATATAAAATATAAATTTAAATTTTATATATAAAATATAAATTTAAAAACTAAAAATTAAAACTAAAATATAAAATATAAACTTTAAAAATATATATAAAATATAAATTTAAAATTAAAACTAAAATTTAAAATTATAAATTTAATTTATATATTTATGAATAATTTTTAATTTAAATAAATAATTAAATAAATATGAAAATTAAAATTAAGAATTAAAATTTAAATTAAAATTTGAAAATAATAAATTAAATTTTAAAATTATAAAATTTAAATTTATATTATAATTTTCAAATTTTAATTTTTAGTTTTTAATTTTTTATTTTTCAGAATTTAAAAAATGTCTCCATTTAAAAAATTCAAGCATGTCATCCACACCATACCATGTCTCTCCATTCACTTTTTTAATTTATGACAAAAATATACTAGAAAATGAAAGCAAAAGAAGTTGAAAGGCAAGTTAAAACTAATGTGAGCACTTGGTCTAGTGGTATGATTGATTCTTGATTTGTGCAATTAGTGCATATTTTTATTTGTGATTTTGGTGTTTTTGAAATTAACATTAATTATAGTTTAAGTAGATTTAAATTTCAAAACATAACTAGTAAAAACATTTGATATAGTGGTAAGATATTTACGCTATCAATATAAGGTCTTAGGTTCAAACCTTGGTAAGACCCAATCCATGAGACTTAGAACAAAAAAAAACATTTTCTTCTTTCTAAAACTTAAAACCTAAGCATCTTCATTAACTCCAACATAATCTTCATCTAAATTCAAACTCCTTTTAAGTTTAGGGTTTGTAAAATTAAAACTTTCATAAAATAAATTAGTAGAAGTTTCTTACTAGGAGAAAGAGATTTCCTTTGATGCATCGTGTATTCATGTCCAAAAAGACCAACTTTAGTTTTGCAAAGATGCAACTCGGTTAGAATTTCATGTTGGAAATCTACTTTTGAAACCAACCTTTTAATGCATTCATATAACCCATTCGTGACTTTAAAATCAAACTCCATTTCCATGTGATCATAGAAGAACTCTGGGTTAAGAAAGTGGGCAATTGCATGTAATGGCCTAGGAAGCTGACAATTCCATTTTTTATCAATAATAGCAAACACATCTTCGTTTTTGCTTCCATTGTTGTTGAATGACTTCATGATGGTTTCTTTTGCCTTGTCGATAGTTTCATAAATGTAGCCTATTAATGGTTTCTTTTCTCCATCAAGACGAAACACTTTTACAAGTGGTGTCATGACTTTAAGGGTATACACACATTTTTTCCATAAACAAGGCATGAGTGCCACTTTTATAGCTTTTTTCCTCATAGCCTCCTTTTGATATCTTTTTTAGTGTCCATTCACTTGAAACAAACATCATTCTAATATTGGCTTTCTGAACATGGAGTCTTTCCAATGTAAGATAAAAAGTAGCAAATCTAGTCACTGCAAGTCTTACCAACTCCTTCTTGTTTGTAAAACTTCTCAACGAGCTCAAAGGGCTAGAATGAGCATAGATAAACCCAACTAGTGTGATTGCCCTTCTAATTGTTTTTTTAACCAATGGAAGTTTCCCAATGTCATTTGATCAATGCAATGGGCTGTACAGGGGGTCTAAAACAAGTGTAGCCTTTTCTCTCCAGTTTCTTACTAGCCAACATACAATTACTCCTATTATCAGTTATCACTTGCACAACATTTTGCTTTCCAACCTCCTCCACAAGTAAATCAATTAACTCAAAAATATTTTCTCCATTTTTCACATAATCAAAAGTATCAACAAACTTCAAAAACATTATCCCAGCTTGAGAGTTCACGAAGAAATTAATGATGCATTTTTTCCCTATCAATCCATGCATAAGACATGATAGAACATCCATGCTTCACCCATAGCTCCCTATGGCCTTTAATCAATTCTTTAGTATGTTCCATCTCTTTAATCAGGAGTGGGTACTCTAATATCATGGTAACTAGGAATGGGCAAATGTGGTCCATATTGACCAATAGCAATTACCATATCTTTAAAACTCTTCAACTTAATTAAGTTGAATGCAATCCAAGCTTGATACCAAAAGCAAGCAATGTATTGATGAACCTTCTCCACTAGTTTCTTGTCACATGCTTCCTTTATGTTCATTTGTTGCACTTTCTCTCTTTTTATTTTATTAACTGCTTGCAGTGGATTTATGCAAAACATGTCTATTGGCCCTTCATCATTGTTAGAGTCATCAAATTTATCTGGTTCATCTTTATCACATCTAATGGAAGCAAAGTCAATTTCGCTAATGTTGATGGACAAATCAAATGAAGTTGCAAGAGTTGATATAAACTATTTATTAGTTAAAAGTCCCTAAAGCTCATCCTTTACATGTTGTGGACTTTTTTTACAAGCTGCAACATTCCTTTTATTCTCCATTATACGTTCCTTTGCTCTTGTTATTCCTCCCTCCATAACTTTTCCATAGAAATTACAAACAACTGTGTAAGTGTAAGTTATTGTTGATGATAGTATTTTCAACCACGGTCTCTTTTAGAGCTAGCCCTTGAATCAGTTAGAGTTGGTGTTGGTGTTTCAGTCATTGCAAAATTTGCTCACAGAATGTAATGTACTAGTACTAAAAATAATTAACAAAGACAGAGTTACTCATTAATAAAACAAAGCAACTTGTCCACAAAACAATTTTAGAAACAAATAACACAATCAATAATTTTTACAAAATGTAAAAATTATTTAAAACATATAATAAGTTTTAAAAAATTAAAAAACAAAGGATTGATTGCTCATTGTATTGTGAGCAGAACCAAAGGAGAAAAAGAAAAGCCAGAACGAAAGGAGAAAAAGAAAGCAAGAAAGAAGGGGAGAAGACTGACTCACGTCGGAAGGGCTCGCGTTCGTTGCCAGAGATGGTCATTGGAGTTCGCATCACGCCGAAATTGGTGTGCATTTGTTGCCGGAGTTCATGTTCATTTTCGTATGCTTCGTTTTCATTCGTGCTTCGTCTTTGCCAGAACTAGTTCGCATTCGTTGCTAGAGTTCGCATCATGTTGGACTGGTTCGACTTGGTCTTTGCTTTGTCTCGCTAGGTATTCGTGTGGGGTTTTGGACCTGATTTCTTTTCTTTTTTTTAAATTTTTTCTGTCAAAACCCGCGATTTCCTCCATGGCTGCCATGACTTGCAACATGGACACTGATAGGCAAGCACCATATCATGACACAATGTGAAAATTCTGCAATGCAATTCTACAATAGCAGTGCCATGGCCGCAATTTGACAACACTGGATTAAGTTGTTTGACAAAAGATGTGTTGTTGATTATGATTATTTTTCAATTGTTAAAAACATCTATCGATCAAGTGAGAAAACACTGACCTACATGTTCAATTATATCCCTCACAAAGTGAACTATGAATTTGCCAAACTTGATTTATATCTAACCTAAGATAATTTTATTTTTAATTATGTTCTAGAGTCTCTTTCTATGGTTTTTCATAATGACTTACATTGTATTGGTAATGTTTAAAATTCCTTCATATATTTATGTAGTTATATGGTTGCCCACTAGCCCCCTGGCATAGTAGGCTACTAACTTTGTTCCTTATCTAATAAAATGAAGGAAAGAAATAATTTATTCGAATTTATCGACTAATATTAATAGTTATTATTAATATTTTTTATTTTAAAAAATGAAATTATTCTTTCAACTGTGGTGAAACCGTTAACTAAAGATAGCATAACGAATTTAGCTTTTCGGTTGCAATCTTGATCCGGCCTACTTCAATAAAACATAAATGGTAAATTCTACTTTTTTATTACGATGTATTTTTAGAGTAAATACTCATATTAACATTATAAAATAATTTAAAAATATTATTCAATCATTAAAATATAATTGATACGAATAAAAAAACTATTATAGATAATAATTTATAACTATATATCATAATCCAAAACTATTTTACACAGTGATTTCATAATTTTCATATTTTTAAGTAATGTACTTAACAGTAGATATTTAACAAAAGGAGGAATATACCTCATGAGTAAACATCAGAATGACAATTCTACCTGTAACTACAAAAAGACTTAAAAATGAGTATGATAAATACCAGCTGCTTAATGATTCAAAATAGAATATTTACTTCCAAAATTAAATAAGTACGAGTAATATAATACTTAATCTATCCTACGTAAGTGTTAAAATATTTAATATGATATATTGAAAAGATAACTAATGATAATTATCACAACAAAAATTATATAGTGTAAAATATTTTTTACCGTTATTTAATTACAATCTATAATTAATAAAATAAGTTTATAAAAATATATTGGGTTGATCCGATTTACTAATAATTTTATAACTAGGCTGGACCCTAAATCTAGAAATAAAAATTGTTAGTGTAAATTTTTTACATGTCAAATAAGAATTCACCTTATTGTAAGATTATTTTAATCAATAAGATGATCTGATAAAATAATTTAGTAGTTTAAAAATATTCTCTACTGACATTATCTATAAATTATATTTTAAAAATAATTCACTCTACTAAAAACATTAAATTATATAAAAAATATTTTTTTCCATACATTGCTTCTAAAATATTAAAATAGCTCAAACTGTTTTCACGGTTAAATCCAAACGTAGTAGATCGTGAAATGTTGGAAATAATTAACCGTAAAACATTGATAAAAATAACACTATTTTATAAATTATATTAAATATAAAATTCACCTAAAATCTTAGAATTTTTTGTTATAAATATGCACTTAAGGAAGGTGCATGCAGAGGATGAATAACCCGGTCAAGACACAGGCTCATAAAGTTACATGTCAATTTGGGGGGTGGTAAGTAATTATCCAGCATAACCTGTCTTTTAATAAAACAAAATAAAAATTTCATAACTTACTATTATACTAAAAAAATCACGTAAACATTACAAATAAATATAATTTCACAAACTTATCCTTGAACTTCAAATTAACTAATATCAAAATAAATATAATTTAAAAACCTATAATTTAAATTCAAATTAAATTCATTCATGAATTCTAAAATTTATAATAACTTGTAATCATAAGCTTCAATAACAAACAATTTTTGTAGTATCCGAATGACAAATTTGTAATATTTGTTACTCTTCAATATATTATTATATTTTGGCTGTTCCAGGAATTTACTACGACAATGACATTTGAACAAAATTATCTTCATTTAGTTTGGATGATCATGTTCAAGTGATTAGAAACATCTAGAATTTGCAGCTGTCAAAGACATCTAGAATTCCCATTTCAAAGCTTATATACACGCATATATCCAAACAAGAAGCCCTTTTCTGAACCTGGTATACAAAGCATTTACGGCTTCGCAGGACATGGTAAGATGGGATGCCAGACATGGTTAAGATGGGATGCCAGGGATGTCAATTTTCTTTTTACATCGAATACCAAGAGTGGCATTAGTCCAAAATTGCAAACCGAACTTCAGTTTGACTAAATATACCACAATCAGAATTTGCAGGTGTTGAGTTCACAGCCACTTTCAACAACATTCATAATTTTGATTGAAAGAATGCTACCAATAGAAACACCTTTCTTGGTTGCCACCTGATGGATAACATGGTTAACATCATTCAGTAAATATAATGATTAGCAAGCTTTCTTGTGCTAGTTATCTATACAAGCGAAAATTGAAGAAAAAAGTACCATAAGGCTGTCCAAGAATAAAAAATATTATATTACAGAAGCACACAAATGGTAAAGACGAATATTAAATTACCTAACAAGTTTTGTTGTATCATATCATCTGTGATGCAAAATTCAATCTCTCACCTGAGAACTAAAGATCTGAGGCCTTCAATTTTCTAGGTCTTTTATTAGCCGATGGAGCTCCAGGTGCCTGTAAAAAATAAAATTTTCAAGATCAATAATAATGCATTAGAATCGATAATGAAGGAGAAAATAATTAGACAACACTTCGTAGTGTACCTTGCGCTTTTGGTCCTTTTTGCCAACCCTTTCCACTGAAATCACAGTCAAATGCATAGTTTTAACAACAAAAGATTGAAATTACCATAAAAAATTACAGAAAATTGGGTAGCAAGTGCAAACAAAAGTAATCTATTACCTCCGAAATTCATTGAATCTGGAACAAATGTCCGATCCTGATCACCACCACGATGTAAATGCTGTCATTAGTTCCAAATCACAAATTCAAGGTTTGAGTAACAATGAAATGAATGGACAATCACAGAGAAGAAATGAAAGCAATAAAGGGTAAATTCATAAAAAAGAAAAGATTTCTAACCTTTGGTGTCCCAGGTGTTTCACCATACGACCCATCACGAAAAGAGGAACCTTCAGCTTCTTTGTATTGCACCTGAAACAAATATTTTAAGAAGTTATTAAATTAAACAGATTGAGGGAAGCAAGGATGTTCATATTCCTATAAAAGATAAACATTAGAAAGACATAAAACCCTTTGGACATTCTAACCAGTGAAATTCTCAAATCTTGTCAGAATACAAAATTAATTAATAACATTCCCAGCAGCAAGTATATTTCTCTCAATCCTTATATACCTGTTTCTGGAGATTAAGCCAAGTTAATATTTCTTTTCTTAATTCAAGATGCTCTGCACAAACAGCTTTCGTTGGAACCCTTGGTTTCAAATTGACCTGATATCACAGTAAAAACAAATTAAAAAGGAAGTGCATAAAAGAGTCAATATAGTTTTTGCATGATTGGGAATCGCTCACGAATCCATAGATATACTTCAATTCAACACATCAAACATTATTATTGGATATTTTAAGCTTCAACAAGCCAAAAGCAACGCTTCAAAAAAAAAAAAAGCAAGCCGATTTTAACTTTATGCACAGGTATATTTTTTTGAATATAAACATAAAATATAATAAGGCTAGTTAGGTAGACACAAGGTAAGCCTAAATAGTTCAGAAACTAAAAGTACACAGCTCATTTACAGCCCTAGTCACAAAACCAAACATCAGTTTGATAGTTCAATAAGGCATAACTCCCAGAAATGAAGAATATAAGGGTTTTATACATGGGCTCAACCAAACACTATGTTTTAAAATTTAGTCAGTAATATTAAATTTGTAAACAATTTACATAATTTTCCAATAATCACCCTTAAAATTATACGGATCCCCATTCTCTTAATCTCTTTGTATCTAATTAATTAAAACATTTCCACTTATTTAACTGCATTTTACATTCTGTAAATCTATACAAAGGCAAATGAATGAAGGAGGCAGTTCTGACTAGTGATCTTCCCCTATCTTCATGAGTTCAAGAAATTAATTTACTGCTTTTATTATTTATTGGCTACAAAAAGGACCAAAGCATCCTAAAAAGCCCCATATAAAAAGGGGAAGTACTAATCAGTGCCCTAAGGAGGGTACTTTTAAGGAATAAAAACATTGAAAGTATTTAATGAAAAGTACAACAATTAATTAGAAACTTAGAGGGCTTATTTTTCATTTAATATTTTCCATTTTTTAATCCTTAATAAGTGCCTCATTCATTAACGTGTGCTTTTATATATTGTAAGTTTCTAACAAATACCGATCAGTGAACACAACTGTACCAGACACAAACAAATGGAATATCTAAACTGCATCAAAAGTTCAAGGGAGTATAGGCAAACCCCAAGATCTTGTAAAGTTTGCTCAACCCGTTTGATAGTCCGAAGTCCAGCAGATGAGTTAGCAGCTTGCACCATTTGCTCAAGTGCATATGTTCGCAAATATACACGAAGCTGAAATAATTCTCACTATCAGACTATGTTCAGATGTATAAACAATTAAGCATTAAAAAATTGTTGAAATGGTCTCAAAAAAATAGTCATTTGAAATATAATGATAAAGAGAAATTCTAAGAACATGTTCTCTAATACAATATCATTTATTGAAATTTATTGAGAAATTACAATTTTTTGGGTCTACACCTCATTTAATGTTTCTCTCATAGTTTTGTAATTTTTAATAAATTTCAACTAATAGTGAAGTATGTATTAGAAAGAGTATGTTACTAACACTCCTCTTACAATCAATGCAAGATCAAATTTTTTAACATTGGTATCTGTGTTAAACATCCCTATGATCAGGACAGAGAATGGGGTTTGGGAATTGGGAGGTGTTAACAACATAAGTGTCAATAAAGAAAAGGCACAGGATGCATCACTGGAAACGTTCTTATAACTTACCATGCGAAGAGAAGCTAGAGTTGATGCATTATCTGATACAGTGGAAGGCACAATCATTGACGGAAGTTGAGCATTTGATGGAGATAGTGTTTCACCAGGGACAGCCCTCTCTGTAGCTTCTGCACCAGCATTAGAAGCAACCAACTGAGACTCTTGAGCAACCTAAAACACAATCAAACACAGGAGTTATCTCAATGTACATAGCTCCAACCTTGGTCTCAGGAGAAGACCTCATTCAATCTCTAGAGTATACCATGGGCAAAAAAAGAGTGAAGTCTATACTACACCCCTTATGCCATATATCCCATGACCTAGATAACTACTCTCCATTGGCAACCAATTGTGGATGACTCGTTGGGACATGCTCTGTTGCCCAAAGGTACCATTTGATACATGGTTTAATATAGGACAACATGGATTATGCTGTTTTTGGTTCCACTCCACTAATAGCAACAATAAAAAAATCCTGATGACCTGCATAAAATAGTTTTCTCAGGGACCCAAAGAAAGACCCTATAAATGAATTGAATCACAACCAGAAGCAGAGTTTGGTCCACAATTGATACTAAGATGGAGGTAGAAACTAGTTCAGTCCATATGATTGGGGAATGGCATGATATCACAATGACAGGCACATAGGTGCTTGTACAGCTTAAAATGAATACATTGTATATATTCCATAAATTTTGCTGCTCCAAATTGCAATTCAATGACACCCTTCAACATGTGTTTTACAGTCAGAAAAAATGAATGTTAATGAAGTTATGACTACACAGCTCAAACAAAAAGATACATAACAGGAAAATTTTGTATGATGCATAAATACATAAGAGCATTCCATAATAGTTTAAGGTAGTGGGTAGGAATTTCGAATCATGAGTAATCAAGAAATCAGAATTAGATAATCTGAAACTTAATTTTGATATTTTGATCCTTCATAGCAATTCCTCATTCCCTCTCCTCCACAATTAATGGCATTATAGAAGAGCACTCTTTAAATTACCTTGGGAGGAAGGCGTTTTTCAGCTATTCTTTTTGCTTGAACAAGAACCTGCACAAAATAACCGAAGTAGGTAGCTATACCTTACTTTCTTTTAAGTTACACTGATTGCAGAAACTACTAATTATAATGATTTAATCTAAAAAAACAAGGTGAAAACCTCTTCATCTCTTCTTTCTTGTTGTCTTGTTTGAGAGAGAACCATGGACAGAGCTCGTTTTCGCTCCATTTCTTGTGAAACATTATATGGTTCCTACAACATCGGAGAAAAACAAGTTACTAGTATGACCATTTGGCAATGTCCTAAGGCAGATTCAAGATTTTTTTACTGCACCTTAACAATAGGATGTGTTGCAACATCCCCAGAAGATGGAGCCCTAGCAATCAATATAGCCCGTGAAACTGCATGACAAGGCATGAGATAAGAAATCATGTTAAAATACATTCTCCACAACAATAAACTAAAAGTACGGAAAAAAGAAAATGTGCAACATATAATGATTTATTGAACAAATACGTACCACTATAATATCTATCCTTTAATTCCTCCACAGTCCGAGATGATGGAAACCTATCAGCTATTAGAATAAATCGGAGATCAAATCTCTCACACAAGTCAAATAGTTGATCTGTCTCCTCCTTGGTCCACATCTGTCTCCAAACAAATTTTGACACATCAAACCAAAAATATCCCTCAAAAGAGTAGCCCTCAGCAAAATTAAATGAGAAATTTTTCCTAGACTCAATTGCCAAAACCAAAATCATGCTGTGAATATCCATGTTATGATTCTGAGATCTGATCAAATTTATAGAATCTTACTGTTGTCATCATTCCAACTTCAGACTAACTAAACTTGAGGATCAAGGATTCAAAATGAAAACCAAGGAACAGAATTGTGTAGTTGCATTATTGAATAGAGAGAAAAATGAGAACTATAACATCCCCCAACTATCCCTGCACAAGCTAGAAGCCAAAAGTAATAATAACAGAAAAAGGAATCCATGAATACATGCAGTTCATTTCCACCCTATAACTACCTTCACTGTTGGCAGATCACACAAGCCATAGCAGAAACAAAACAAGCCAGTGCAAATATATTTTATTTTTGTTTTTCTCTCTTGTTTCTCCTAGGGTCACAGAAAAATGAGAACTATAACATCCCCCAACTATCCCTGCACAAGCTAGAAGCCAACAGTAATAATAACAGAAAAAGGAATCCATGAATACATGCAGTTCACTTCCACCCTATAGCTACCTTCACTGTTGGCAGATCACACAAGCCATACCAGAAACAAAACAAGCCAGTGCAAATATATTTTATTTTTGTTTTTCTCTCTTGTTTCTCCTAGGGTCACAGAAAAAATTCCATCTTGGTCCTGGGCACATTTGCTTGGTTGATCAGTAATAGTTCTCTATCAATCCATCAATATTTTTACATAAAAATTTGTTAAATTAATGACCGAAGAAAACTTTTTTGGACATAATGGTGTAACATTTTGTCATTAGACCAGAGAAGAATAACAAGATATCCTTCTCTTCTGAAAAATGAAAAAGGCTTTTAATACTATGAGTTATAAGCTCCAACAAAAGTAACAAGCAATTTAATACTTATCATGATGAATATGCAAAAGTACCTTGCAATACTTCTCTTGCAATAGAAGTCAATGGAAACCCCACAATCACAACTTGATACAATGTACAACATACAGTTTGGGTAGCATAGAAAATAGCAACATCATAATTTGAGCAAATCATTCATAAAGTTTCATAAAATTGTACAGTTAGACAGGATACTCACAGGATCTGCCAAATACTTGTCATACTCCTCATCTGTGTACTTGATAACATCAATGGACTGCACCACAGCATGTATATCAACATTGAATCATACAAAAAGATGATGCTGACTAAGCCAAATTAAAAAATAAAGCAAAGCAGAGCATGCATGAAGACAGAGTACACTTGAATTTACCTTATTATACTTGGCAAAAGAATAGTCACCAGTAGGAGGAACACCGTTGACAACGCGTACCTGAATTACAAGAGACAAATAACAATTACTTGCATGCCCGTAATCACAGATAAGGTTAAACTATTTATTTAGTCCCTGAACTCATCTCAAAACGCCCAACTGCCTATATAAGAAAACTAAGATTAGTCCCAAGACATTTTCTGTAGTAGTTGACCGCTGCTAGGAAGTTTTCTGTGTTAACGCCATGGAGCAAAGGTTTTTTTTTTTGCATGACAGGACCTAAAACTTAGCGTACAAGGATTAAGACTAAAAATGAGGAGAAGGACAACTGTAGAGACGAGATGGATAGTTTAACCAGCAGATAAGATATAACATTATAGTGAGACAGTTACTGACCCAATGGTAAAGTTGAAGATTATCTTTACGAGCAGAACTGGTGAAAGGAAGCCACTGCCAAGTGATCTGAAGAAGGAAGGAAAAGGTTAATTACTCAGTAAAGTACTTGGGCATTGCCAAAAAAGAAGCAAACCTTTTCAAGAGGAGGAGACTTTTTCTTCAATTGAGAAGCTTCGATTGCAGGCATAAGGGGTGCCAATCCACCGGTAAGCGCATAAACCTAGGAATACAATTGAATTGTGTAAGCATAAACAAAATGTTGAATATAACATTGTAATGAATAGAGATACAGATAGCTACCTCGCGCGAAATGCCATCTGGTTTTCTTTGAGACTCTTTGGGAGGTCGAGATTTCTTCTCGTGATGTGGGAATGAGTTTTTGGGTAATCCCAGGATATCCTTCGCGTCCATAATTCACAATCATAGACCTTTAAGGGCTATTTAGGGTTTCAGAATCAATTTCCGATTTACACAACTTCCTTCTCCCTGTTCCAGTTTTCCCTCTCACTTTCTCACTGCTAAAAATTCACAATAAGCAACGCAACGACGTCGTCTTACTTTCCTGCTCATTCTTCCATCTCTCCCTTTTCCATATGAAACATAAGGTTCAATTGCATAACTTTCTCTCAATTTTAGGTTTCAAGGGAATCGAAGGACTTATATTTTGGTGAATTTTATTACTGTAGTGCATTTTAGTTTTTACTCCCAAATTTTATCCTTTAAATCAACTTTATATTTCTCACAAATTATTTAAGTACAATTTATATTAGATTTTTAACTTCTTAAAAAAATACCCTTAATTTTTAAAAAAAAATAATTATCTTTTATCATCCTGTTGATTGATCAAGAGATAATATTTTCGGGAGGTTTTTTAGTTACCACTAAATCCACATATTTAAGATAAATATTTTTAATGTACTATGGACTAGATATTGTCATAATTTATAAATAATAAAAAATAAAATAAAATTACAGTGATATTTTTTAATATTTTTTATAATTACGCACATGCTTCTTCTTTTTTTTCACTCTTATGGTAATATTTCTTATTAAAGAGTATAAGTGGAATATTTTTAAAACTTCTAATATTTTCGGTACATGAAAAGTGTGAAGTGAAAAACCACTCAGTAGTGAAGAGAAGAAAAAGAATAATAAATTATTTATCCAGTTCAAATGTCAAGAAAAGTTGTAAAGAAAAATGTTGAATCTCTTCTCTTTCACTTTTTGCTTTAAATAAATGTGAAAACTCATACTTTCAAAATTACATGCGTGCGATGTGATTGAAGATAATTGAAAATTTTGCTCATCAATTTGAATTTTTTTCCTTTTTCTTTTCAAGTAAATTTCTTTCCAACTTAACAAAACTATAAAGTGTCAATGCAATATAAGAAAACCTAAAAAAGGTATTTTATTTTAGTAATAATAAGAAAAATAAAAATAAAATAATAATTAATAATTGCGACTTTTAGTCACTAACCTATTAAAAACTCTTATTTTTAAAATAGGTACACTAAGTGGCCATTAAAAAACAAAAAATATTAATTTGTTATTATTATAATATATAAAATTCATCAAAGTAAATTGTGGAGAATAAATTTTAAAAAAATATTAGTTTTGGTGATCAATTTACAACCACATGATGAAAGGTAAAATTCGCCAAATTTTTATAAATAAGGGATCATAGTAATTTGTTAGGGATAAAATTTAGTAAAAAGTTCAAAGTTAAGGATAAAATGCGTGAAAATATTTTTTTAGGATACAAGTTCCCAAAAAAGTTTAAATTTTTGGAGTAGATGCGTCATCATAATTTGTTAGGGATAGAATTTGCCTAAAAGTTAAAATTTGGAGATAAAAAATGCAATTTAAACCAAAATATTGATAACATTTTTCTTTGACGAACTTATGATATATTTGGATTAGAAAAAAAGGAAAGGAAAAATATACGAAAAATATTTTCTAAATTGTTTAATGAAAAGAGAATAAAAAATTAATATTGGTTCTTTTTTAATTTTTTATTTGAAATTTTAACTTTTTTCCCCTTACGATGTCAGTCTTAGACATAGAAAAAACCCTACACATAGAAAATCAATAATTTTTATCTAATTCTTAGTTTTATAATTTTTTTATTTTTATGTTACCTTAAATGAATATGTTGGATCTAATCATGCACATTGAATTGAAACAAGATGAAAGAAATTAAAAAAAATGTAAAACTATAAAATTATGAATTTTCTCAAATTTAAGGACTAAAAATACAAAAATAAAATAGAAAAATCAAGATCATAGATAATAATTTAAATTCCGTCTTCTCTAATTTTTATTAAGGATATTTTGACACTAAGAATTTTCTATTGCATTTTTGTTAAAAACTAATATTTCTATTACTTTTTCTTTTAATCTCATTTATGATTTGCTTTTTCTTTATCCGCAGAAGTGTGCAACACATGTTTGAATGACATTCACAAAAAATGCTACTAATATATTTATTTTATTGTTCTTAATTTTTTAATTTTTTTCATTGATTTCTCACTTTTTTATTGAAATATTGTTAAATCATTCTAATATTCTTAAGTTAATAATTACGAATATTTATAGGAAATGTTATGTTTTGAATCATTAAAACAAAATATTGAAAGAAAATTAATGAATTCATAGTTGTTAATTGTTTTTGTTATAAACCATATATAAGTTGTTAATATGTTATTTAAGGAATTTGAATCATAACTTTTTCCTCTCCCATCTCTTTAGTTTACCACTAGATTATAAAGATTGAGAAGGATTTCTCAAAAAGTTAAAGACTAGTAATCCTTTTGAAAATTCAAAATAAAAAGGATTTGGTTTTATACATACATGAGAAAAGTAATAAAAAAAAGAAAGAAAAATCCATTCTCTTTCTTTTATCACTTAGGAGTCGTATGAGATGAAATTCTCATGCATGATTTTGAGAGAGAGAAAGAAGTGAGAAATCCACTTTTTGACTTTGATTCTCCCACTCCAGTAGTTGCTTTTCTTTCTGTTATTTTTTCAAAAGTAACTGTTTCAGCAACATTCAAATTTTTTATATCCCTTTTTATTTCTCATCAAACGAATGACATCTTTTGAAAATCCTAGTTATTCTTGGCATGATATTAACCTTATACCTACCACACTTATTAATTGTTGATAATGTAAACTCAATAGTATAAAACAACAAGATAATATACCTATGGTTAAACAAATACACAATTATTTTTTTAGTCTTTTTCAAATTAATTTATTTTTTTATTTACATTGTTTATAAGTTTTTATATATTTGGTTGCACCAAATGTGAAATTAAAGATTGAAGAGTTAAAATTGAGAAAGAAAGTGATTCACGAGTATAAAAATATGTTTTTTATCACTAATTTTTTAACGGTGTTAACCGAAAAAAAAAGAATAAAAGTGAATTAGAGAGTGAAAAAAATATTTTTTTTTTAATTTTAAGGACTAAAAATTATTGTTGATGAAACTTTAAAGACAAAAAATGTATTTAAGTCTAAATTTAGTTTTAATTAAACCTACTTACAATCATAAAAATTGTTTAATAGAATTTGCTGCGAAAAGATTGAAAATGCATAAAAAGAAAAGAAATAAAGATATTAATAAACCTACTTACAATCATAAAAAAAAAACAATTTAATAAAATCAAATGAAATTTATCAATTAATATTTATTTTTCTCCGAAATTCTCAGGAAATTGAATTTGGAGGAGTTTTGGTTATCCAGCGTCACCTCCCCTCTTAATAATTGAATCATGGATAATTAAGAATTCTCCCTTCTCTTCCATCTTCCTCAATGTAAAAGAGGTAGTAACATTTACGGAGAATTTTTTTGTTTTGGATATAAAAACTTGAGAATTTGTTATCCACGTAGTAAGCTAGGCAGATACAAAGTAATCCTTACTGCGAATTGTGAATATAGTATGGGAAGTGAAGCATTTTGAGACGATAATAACATAAATCATGTTGACTTTGTCAGAAATTGCGGTGAATACGCAATGGCATGGTCTACCATACTAATCTCTGTATTGATACACAACAAGAATAATAATATTCACATTAAATTATGACATACAACAATGGTATTATGTGCAATTTCTCATGTAAGTTACAGTAACTGACATGTTCAACTGAGAGAGGGGAATTGGACTTACACCCTACAAGTACCCATCCCTCTTATCTTGCTCCTCCGCTTCCTTGTTAGCAGCTTGAACGGACTTGAACCACAGAAAAGCCTGAATTAAACATTCACATATCATCAATTACTATTATTACTTTGTAAATGCTTAATTCATTGATATCATGAATTTGAATATATTCAACTTACAGAGGAGGGAATGCCGGTGAAGACAAAAAACCCAAGTAATGGAGCATAGAACACGCTGTCAGAGGTTAACACTCCGAACACCGGTCTTTGGTTAACATATTCGAAAATGGAACCTATCTGTGGTAGCAAAAGATACACACATACATACATATGAGTGACAAGAAACAACTAGGAAACAATTAATAATAATAAGATAAGATGTTTGATAGATAGTTACTGCGGCAATTGCGGTGATGGCAGACGCAAGTAAATAAGCATAGAATGGGATCTCAAATCCTTCCTGTTGAGAATTCTTGTTATTGGGCTCATCCCGGGCCCATGGCGGTGGTTCATCGGAATCCGGCTTAGCCCACGAAGGGATTTTTTCCTCCGACTTGCTTGATTCAGCGGATCCTTGGGTCACCGCCACCTCAACAAACCTACGCGGTGTTTTCCTCTTCCTCTGGTTCTTGGGACAAACACCCAATAACGTTGTAGGCTGTGATGATGATACATGCTGATATCGGATAGCACCTGCAGACGACAATGTTAAGAAGCTGCCACCGCTGGCTGCCATGATTTTTTTTTTTAGCACGAATCTGGAATTTTCAGTCTTCAGGTTGAGCCAGTGGAATCTTATCCTAGATTTGGGCCGGAGTGGGTTGATGGGATGGGCCCTTAATGGGCCGGCGGGAAGTGAAAATATTTGGTGGACCCGAAAAAAAGAGGTGAAATTATTTGAAATGAAAATTCCCACGCAAGAGTGACCGCGCGCGCTCATTGAGAAATGGGAATTTAAAGATATCGCTGTCATTTATTCACATCCACATCCATTATTTACGTTCTCCTTGCTTTGTTTGTTCCTCTTCATTTCTCTTTTGCTTTCCAGGTCTCTCTCTCTTTCTGTGTCCGATGGCTGGAAAAGGAGGGAAGGGGCTTGTGGCTGGGAAAACCACCGCAGCGAACAAGGACAAAGATAAGGATAAGAAAAGGCCTGTCTCTCGTTCATCCCGTGCTGGGATCCAGGTAGCTTACCTACCCATTTCCTCACATTTTTGTCTTCTTCCTCCTCAATCGCCCTACTTTTCAATCAATAACATCATCAATTCAACCATTTTTTACTGGGTATCATCACCCATATGTCTCTTCTTGTCATGGTCTCATGTTCTAATCTCGACCATAAAGTATCAACCTTTTGTTATTTTTCAATGAATTCTCTATTTCTGGATGATAATTGCTCAGATTTGTACCAGGATATGAAAATTGCCTCTTTTTTCCAGAAAAAAATTATTATTGTTTTTTTTTTCAATTTCTTGAGGGAAATTAAAATGAAAAGGGTAATTTTTTAGAGTGACCTTTTAGTTCTAGTGATACAAAGAAAGTCTCAAACTTGAGTCTTGTGGATGAAAGAAGAAGCCCTGAAAGGTTTCTTTTCCATTTAAATGCCTGACCCGATTTGACTAAAAAAAAAATTCTTTAAAAATTCAAGGTTTTTGGATTGTTTGGTGTATGATGGGGAATGAAGTTTTAGAAAAAGCAGTTGAATATCCGAATTGTACTTTGATGCATAATTTGTTGGATGTAGTTTCCAGTGGGTCGTATCCACAGGCAGTTGAAACAAAGGGTGCAAGCGAATGGGCGTGTTGGGGCCACAGCTGCTGTGTACTTGGCTTCAATTCTGGAATATCTGACTGCTGAGGTTCTGGAGTTGGCTGGAAATGCTAGCAAAGATCTGAAGGTGAAGAGGATCACACCAAGGCACTTGCAACTCGCTATCAGGGGAGATGAAGAGCTCGACACCCTCATCAAAGGGACCATTGCTGGCGGTGGTGTCATCCCCCACATTCACAAGTCCTTGATCAACAAAGCTGCCAAGGAATGATAACCGATCGCCTCTTTGCATCCCCTTTTATGTTTTTCTTCATCTTTATGTAGTCTTAGTTAGTGTAGTTTAAGAACACATGTTCATGCTATTGTGTAGATGTTCATTCTCTCGCCTTTTAACTTTCCTGTTCTTCTACTCTTGCAATCTTAATGATCTTCGATTTTAAGACTGTTTTAGCTTCGCTGTGTGGTTTAGATGTTCTGTTCTTCTTACTCTATCCGGATCACACAATTTTATTTTAATTGACCTTCAAAATCTAACAACAATGACTAATAAAGTAAAAATGTTGTGTGTATTTGGAAGATAAGAAAAAATCAACCTTTGTAATTTCGTTACAAAATGGAGAAGCAAGATTATCTTTTCATTGTGTGAATGTCCGTTTACGCTTGTGGGCAACATTTTTTCGAGTTGATGTTAAATGTACCTTTATGAATTATTTAATATTTTTTCTTTCTATTTTTTATTAAAATTACTTAAATAGTCTCATTTCTTACCTCCTGTAATCCAAATTTAAAGCAAGATTTTGTAGAATTTTCCTCATGTTTTTCAAATCTCAATTTTATTGAAGGGAATACTCAGTAAAACACAAGAATAAGGTTAAACTTTTATCAGTGCAATTTTTAGTGAGATAATATTCAGTTTTTTATGGAATGGAGGTAAGAGATGAGGTTATTTATTATCTACTATATATTCATGTATTATGCTTAAGAATGTGATAGATAGTATGTATATCGGTGAATGATTTGCTAAAGGCAATAATGTTTTTAATCACACAATATTCCCATTAAGTTTTATAGTGTATGATATTTTCATTAGATGTGTCCGATTATTCATAGATTATGAAACCTTTTACTGCATGAAGATTACTATTTCAATGAGGACAAATCTAGGGGAAGTGATTCTAGATTCTGAGCAAGTTAAATGTTCATATGACTTTATATATACAAGCTAGACCTTCTTACATATGCATATATATACAATACATGTTGTCGTGCTAGTAAGTAAAAAACACGAATTGGTTTGGAATTTTTCATACATATTTGTTGATTATGATTTTAATAGTCACCTCAAATTTCTTATAGATATTTTTCCTAGCAATTATAATACAACGAAAAAGGAATTAGCATCTAGCAAAGACAACAAGTGTCTTATAGACAATTTAATTACATCAACCACAATCTTCATTGTTTTAAGCTGTTGCCATTTAGGATGCACTGCAAATGTTGGTAAGTTTTATTACAATAATATGATTTGGTATGAGTTACTTCCAATCCTTAAATCTAAGCAATGCTATCATACATGCTTTCATAAACAACATCTAAGTACATATATTTGAAAGGAATGACAGGAAACAAGGAAGTGAAGTTTTCTTACACATAAAAGCATAATTTCATGGTAACATACATTATAAACAACCTGGTAAGAAAGACAGATCTATGTTTGTCTGCCCCATGAATAAATTAGTTAGTGTTTAATATTTTTTTTTCTTTTACTAATTTATTATTCTATTACATATATAAAGCAATTAAAGTCTCCTGTAAATTTCTCCTGTTACTTTTTGCGTCCCATTATCCTTTCATTTTATATATCCACCTTCCCCGGATGTTGTTGGCTGGTCATGAAGGACGGAGGGTGGACGGTGGTAAGGAGAAGAAAGGACGTCAGATAGGGGAGTGACAAGGGAGGAAGGCAATCAATTCGAGAGGCAGGGAAAGAAATGGGGCAAATAACAATTGTCTTTTTCACTCACTTTCCTGAGGAGTATATGGCAAAGGAAATGTGGTAGATCTTTGGGAGATATGCTAAGATACACGATGTGGTCATACCAAACAAAAGAAACAAGAGGGGGCAGAGGTTCGGTTTTGCTAGATTTAGGGAGGTAGAGGATGTGAAAATGTTGGTGGTGAAATTGGACAATATTTTCATTGCAAAGGAAAAGTTGTGGGTTAATCTTCCACGTTATGAACAGCGGGCTGAGCAGAGTAATAGGATGATACACAGGTGGAAGAGGCAACAAGTTAAAAATGACCACCATATGGACGATAGGCGGAAGGTGCAACAAATACCAACTAATGAAAGCATAAGGAAATCATATGCGTTTGTAGTACGTAATCCTGGGGGACTTAAGCCTATGAACGATCGACAGGAGGTAGGAGAGACTAAAGCTGTAGAAATGCAGATGGTGTACAAAGCACTAGTGGAGGAGGTCATTCGACTCCAAAGGGCATATTAGGGAGAAGTACGAAGCAAAGGAAGTGCATTTAGGACTCAACTTTTCCTAATGGCTCATGGAATATACAGGGTTCACACAACTCCAATGAGGGCTAACAAGGTATTGCTGGAACTGGAACATGGGGAGACACTCCAGGAGATTATAAAGGGCAAACAAGTGTCGTTAGAACAATGGTTCGCCGAGATACAGAAGTGGGAGCCTGGATCTGTTGACACAGAAAGGAGGGTGAATGTGAACTGTTACGGTATTCCTCTACATGTATGAGGGGGGGGGGAGAATTTCTTCTATAATATAGTCGCACCATTTGGGGAGTTGCTGTATGTGGAGGCAGCTACCTTAAGAAAGGAGAGGTATGATGTCGCACAACTGGTGATCTCTAGGAAGGATATGAAACAGATAAACGCGGTTATTCGAGTGAAGATTAATGAGAGGATGTTCCACATCAGAGTGGTGGAGGTGGAAGATGTGGACGAATCAAAGCTAAGTCGAGATAACAAAACCAGTTATGGTTCTGAAATGAGTTCTTGCCAGGGGTAGAAAAACTTTGATGAATCGGTGGAGGCGGAGAAAAGGCTGGCTGAGTTGAAAGAGGAGCTATTTGGGAAAGGAAACTGGAAGGTGAACGGAAAGGGTGAGGGAGGGAGCGCCAGCCTTGGTGGTCGGGTACTCCGGCGAGGCGGAGATACGGTGGTTAAGAAAACAGATGGGTCTAACTCTGGGCTGAAGGACTCAGATGTACGGATGCTAGAAATAGGTATAGAGGAAGGAACGGGATGAGCCAAAGTCAAACAAGGTGATGGAGGCCCAACTTTTTCGAGTAGGGGTATGGCATGAAGAGGAAAGGCAGCGGGAAACGGCTGGGAAGAAAGTCTGTAAGAGTAGGTCAACAAAAGAGGAAGGAGAACAACTTTATCTGATGGAGTGTGGCAGAGAGAGTAAAGACGTGCAGGTTGGAGAAAACGAAAGGGGAAGTAGATTTCAAGGACCGAAGTCTGCTGCACGGGGCTCAATATCTAAAGGTGAAATGATGGATGGAGTTGACGAAGTAATGGCTACGGTCTCGTGGAATGAGCAACACGACCAAGGGTCAAAAGGGTATAATGGGTATACAATTAACATGGGCTGGGTCAAGGCATTACATGCCCAGTTACAAGACAAAAACGAAGCAGCCGTAGAATGGGCCCAACATGCAGGAGTGGACTGGGTTGACCAGGCGAATTTGGATGGGTTAATTACGGGCTCAATTTCACATAAATACGGTAGTGACAATGGTCAAATTCGAAAAGTGGATAGAAGGGTGAATAGTGAATACGAAAACAAGGAATCTACTTCTACACAACCATATGACTACAAGAAATGGGTATTGGTTGGGGGAGAAGAGGTGTCCGGAGGAGGGAACGGGCAAAGGAGGAGGGTGGCTATATGGAAGCAAGTAAGAAGAAATAGCATTGATGGGAGTGAATTAATAAGTTGAAGGCAACAGGAAGAATTAAAGGATGACGGGAAAGGGAAGGAAAAAGAGGTGGATGAAACGGGTAAAATATGGAAGGCTATGAAGGAAATTGGAATTTCTAGTAGCCAACCAGATGAGGAGTATATACAGGAACTAAGAGAGATGGAAACGAGGGATAAGGTGGAGAAGGAAAGAAGGGATATGAGGATAGCTCGGAATAGCTAAATGAAGATTTTTTCATTAAATGTGAGGGGGTTTCGGGATAGGGCCAAGCGAAGAAGACTCAGGAGAATTTTGAATGAGAACGACATTGATATTTGTTTATTATAGGAAACAAAATACAAAATGGTGAATGATTGGGAGATTAAGGAGGTATGAGGGTCAACGGGGTCTGAGTGGAGAATACTTCCATCAACAGGGCTTAGTGGAGGGTGTCTGACAATTTGGAAGAAACATATGTTGGAGGTGGTTTGGTATATACAAGGGTAGGGCTTTCTTGGAATTGGATTCAGAGGAAAGAGTCCAAATGAAGTTAATTGTGTGGTAAATGTGTATGTTCCATGTTCATTAGAAGGGAAAAGGAAGGTATGGGATGATCTGATGATGACAAAGCGTGGATTTCCGGAGGTCAATTGGGTAATTGGGGGAGATTTTAATGCTGTGGCGGATAGGCATGAGTTCAAGGGGAGGTCAAATTATCACTCTAGAACTGAGATGTCTGACTTTAAATTCTTTAGTCAAAGAATGAGACTTCTGGATATTCCAGTCATTGGGAAAGGACTGGCGTGGATATCTCCGAACGGAGAATCATCTAGCATGGATCGATTTCTGTTTTCTCCGGATCTGATGGAAGAGTGGGGAGTCATAGCTCAAAGGGTGGGCACAAGAGAGTTTTCAGATCATAGTTGAATTTTAACAAAAGATAATAAACAGAATTGGGGTCCCAAACCTTTTAAGTTTTTTGATCACTGGCTGCAGGAGCCAGATTTTGTGAAATTGGTGAGAGAGCTTTGGACCTCAGAACAGGTCCAAGGGTGGAAGATGTATCAATTGGCAAGCAAATTAAAAGGCTTGAAGAGGATGATTAAAAAGTGGAAAGAAGAGAATTGGGGTAAGGATGAGGAATTCCTGGCAGAGAAGGTACTAGAATTGGAAATGGTGGATCAACAGTTAGGTGAAGGGGTTCAAGGAAGTAGTAAGTGTAGACAGGACATTTTGTCAGAGTATCGGGGGAAGGCAAAGAGGATGGAATAGTCCATGTTACAGAAATCTAGGGTAAAATGGGCTTTAAATGGTGATAACAACACCAAGTACTTTCACAAATGCTTCAAGGAGAGATGTTATACAAATTCCATACTGGCAATTAAATCAGAGGCGGGATGGCTGGAGGAAGCTCAACACATTCGGGATCATGTGTTAAATCACTTCTCAGAGTTCTTTACTGAGAAAGAGGAGGGGAAACCAAATATGGACGAGGTACACTTTAATCAACTAAATGACGATCAGAGGGAAATCCTGGAGGAGCCTTTTGTAGCAGATGAGATAAAAGAGGCGGTCTGGACATGTGAGGGTGGGAAAAGTCCGGGTCCCAATGGATTTGGTTTCAATTTTTATAAATCATGTTGGGAAATTATAGGGGAGGATGTGGTGAAGGCAGTACAAGAATTCCATGAATCAGGCATACTACCAAGAGGGGTGACATCATATTTTCTTACCTTGATCTCGAAGGTGGCAAGGCCAGACAAGTTAGCACAGTATAAATCAATCTCATTAATTTCAAGCATTCAAAAGATTATTTCTAAATTGTTGTCGTTAAGAATGAAGAGAGTCATGGGGGAATTAATTTCTAAGTGCCAGTCAGCATTCTTGTAAGGTAAATCGATTCTGGATGGAGTAGTGGTAGCAAATGAGATAGTTGATTGGGCAAAACAGAAAGGAAAATCCTGTTTTTTGCTTAAGGTGGATTTTCAAAAGGCTTATGATTCAGTCAATTGGAATGTTTTGGATTATATGTTGGCCAGGATGGGGTTTGGGAGTAGATGGAAAAAGTGGATGAACAACATTGTCAGGAATAGCCATGTGTCAATTCTGGTAAATGGGAGTCCTACTGCTGAATTTAGACCAGGGAGGGGACTGAAACAGGGAGACCCACTTTCACCCTTTTTTTTTCCAGTGGTAGCTGAAGCTTTATCTGGCCTATCTAGGTCAGCAGTTGATAAAGGGGTGTTCAAAGAGCTCACTATTGGTGACGAGGCAAAGTTCTCAATATTGCAATATGCTGATGATGTTATTATGATGGGAGAAGTAGATATGCAATCAATATGGTACTTAAAGGTAATTCTTCGTGGTTTCGAGATGACTTCGGGGTTAAAGGTGAATTATAGCAAAAGTCAATTTTTTGGCTTAAATGTGGATGATCCATTTAGGTGTGCTGTGAATAGTCTCTTGAATTGTGAGGTATCTTCACCGCTATTTAAATTTTTGGGGATACCGGTGGGGGTTAATCCAAGGAAGGTAGAAGTGTGGACGCCAATTATCGAACAATTTCAGAGGAAACTGTCAGGGTGGAAGGCAAAACATTTGTCGTTTGCAGGAAGGTTAGTCCTGATCAATTCAGTACTGTCAAACCTTCCATTGTATTTCTTCTCCTTCTACAAGGCGCCTAAGAAAGTACTGAAAGTTATTACGGGACTACAACGCTCCTTTCTGTGGGGGGGGAAAGACCAAGAGACCAAGATTGTATGAGTTAGTTGGAAAAACGTGTGCCGTCCTAAGGAAGAAGGGGGTCTGGGGGTAAAGTGCTTATGGAAATTTAATTTGAGTCTGCTAGCAAAGTGGAGGTGGCGAATATTAACAGAGGATAATGCAATATGGGGGCAATTGCAGAAAAGTAGGTACGGTCAGTCACACAAATTCAATAATAGACCTGCTAATTTCTCTCGAACTTCTCAGTGGTGGAGGGATTTATAGGCTATTGATGGACCGAAAGCGGTGATATCAGAGTGGTTTGAGAGCAACGTCAATAAAAATGTAGGGAATGGGAAGGACACTTTCTTTAGGGAGCATAATTGGTTAGGAATTGGAGCTATAAGCTTAAAATTTCCCAGGCTGTATGGGATACGGTAGATAAGCTCATCACCATTAACGAAAAAAGGGAGGCTTCACTACCATCATGGGGGTGGAAATGGGTATGGCGGAGGGAGTTATTTGTATGGAAAGAAGACCAACTACGTCATTTAGAAGGTTTGTTGCAGTCGGTGGTCATTCTGGACCAGGTGTCAGATGTATAGAGATGGAGGTCAAGTAGGGACAGAGGGTTTTCTGTGGCGGATGCATATAGGGTTCTGTGCGCGCAACAGACTTCATCAAGATTAATTGAGGTTGAGCCAAAACACTTGCGGTGAATGTGGAAGGATAAATTACCATCTAAGGTAATTGCTTTGTCGTGGAGGTTATTGTTAGATAGATTACCAACCATGGATAATTTATTGAAGAGAGGAGTCGACATTCCAATAGCGGATGCTTAGTGTGTGTTTTGCAGGAATGACATTGAAAGTAGAAATCATTTTTTTAACGTGTATCCAGGCTCAATCAGTGTGGAATAAAATTATCAGCTGGTTGGGGATTCAAGGACCAATTTTGGTGGATCTGACATAGCTTTTCCTTTCATCTTCTGCATGGGTGGTAGGAAAGCGAAAGAAGAGGTGTAGATATGTTTTCTGGCTTGCTGGGTGTTGGGGTATCTAGATAGCTAGAAACCATATTGCTTTTGATAGGTTACTGGCGGACTCTGTCGATATTATG
Source organism: Psophocarpus tetragonolobus (assembly GCA_037954015.1). Classification (NCBI taxonomy): domain Eukaryota; kingdom Viridiplantae; phylum Streptophyta; class Magnoliopsida; order Fabales; family Fabaceae; genus Psophocarpus; species Psophocarpus tetragonolobus. The sequence goes on along the minus strand of CM075691.1, from coordinate 59,871,466 downwards.
ATGTCTATAAAAGTAATCTCGTGGAAATGATTAATGTATTCTTTCGGTTTTAATAGGAGGTGTGTGTTTTCGGATTGGTATGCTAATCCTAGAATATGCATATTAAACATGAGATAGAATCTCAAGGTGGTGACATGCACCAATAGAATTAGGAGTCGTGCGTAAGTCAGCTTGTATACTGTAAAAACACTTTGTTTCTTTTCTATTAAATAAATTCTTTGCTCTTAAAAAAAAAATCCACCTTCCCTTCCATTGTAATTACAATTAAAGATTTCAACTCTTCCAATTCTGTAACATAGGTAAACACATTTTTTTCTGCACATTAAAAGAGTAATAAGGGTTATAAAGTTGAGTAAAAAAATCCACATGTAGGAGCATTAAAAGAGTAACTGGGGTTATAAGGTTATGAGTCAAAAAGTCTGAGCGTAGAAGATAAGAAAAAAAAAGTTTTTAATTTCTATTAACAAATCTAATACACTGAAAACTATTATTTATCTAAAAAAAAAACCTTTTAAAGAGTATTTATCTCTTACACATATTCTATTCTAGATTCGTTGCATGCTTTAGACAGAAATGCATTACCTCTTCCATAGTTGATATCATAATTGAAATATGCCTCATTGATATCAGAACAGAACCTTATGTCTAGATTAAGCAGGCCATGCGTATAAAGTCCAAATTAGTAAAAGATAACTAAAGGATTTACCTCTAACTAATATTAATTTAATTCTATTCATTGGTTTTTGTGCATTCCATTAAAATCATTGAAATTTTTTTATTTGTAATAAAAGGACAACTTATTTAATTAAAAGATACACATATTTAATTTATATAACTCATCAATACTCTATAATGTATTATATGAGTGGAAGGTACTAGTATGAAATAATATATGAATATACATATATAATTTTTCTTTAATCAATATTACTTAAAAGCCTGATTGAAAATAAATAAAGTAAAAAAAATTGTAACTACCATTCTAAATATCAATGGGATATGTTGCACGTTTTTGTGTTAGATAACTTGATACACTTATTTTTCATGATTGTTGCACAGTGTAACGTTAAAATGTTATGTGAGTAATCTGCGCAAAGGAAATAATAGAAAATGTAAATGGTGCAGACAGTTATTTAAAAAAAATAAATCAAATATATGATATATTTTGTTCCATCATTTACACCCAATTTTAAAGGAATGAAAAAAAAATAAAAATAGTGGGATGTGATCTATGGTATACCTTTCCACTTCTAATGTTAATCAGACATATCATAACCACTTTTTTCATAAAACAAATGTTATAAATTTTCAGAAAATGTTATCTTAAAATGTTCTTTGTATACTTATAAACGATTTTTTTTTATTATAAATTAAAATATTTTAAATTATGAAGTTAATCATCTGATCGAAAATATCGATCAACGGCCTCATGCATTTCATGTGTCACAACAATAGTTTAAGTAAACTTAATTAAAAACGAAAAAAAAGATATATTAAATAACTACTAAAGGTATTAACAATTAAATAATTTGAACAAGAATGTAGGATGGGTAAGTTATTATAAATTCATCGATACTCTTTTATTCCTTTGAATAAAAAAAATTCACAATTACCAGTTATAAACATCCTAAGTCTTGGTAGATTAGGAATATCAAAATGTAAATCTTCTTCAAATTGGGTGATGCTTATTGTCTGATTATAATTTCTAAAGAAAAATAATTTATATATAATCTATAGTTGTGTTTATATTTCATTTTCTATAATTTTACTCATAGGCAGTAGAAGAGATTAAAAATATACAAAGTAAAATAAATTATTTTTATTTATCGGAAGTAAATGGTAAAAGCTCAACTATAGGTAGCATCTGAATAATTTTTCTGATTTTTAGTAGCTGTGTGTTATGTAAAGAACTTTTAAATAAATGCTTTAAGAACTCATTTTGTTCTAACTGCATATTCAAGTTTGTTAACTTTAAAAAAGAAGATAAATAACTGTTATATTAAAGTTATTCCAATCGTAAGTGTGCTCAAATTTAAAATTTTATTTTCTTTGTGTGCAATTTAGTGTACGTTTTGTTTGAACTGTATCTTTTTTAGTTTGGGTTACAAATGCGAAAATGAACAAGAAACAAAAGAAAGCTATTATGTTTCTTTGTTTTTAAAATTAAAAAAAAAAGTTTATCAATTGATTTATTAATTAAAAAGTATAAAGTTATTATTTTTAGCTAAATATTTAAAGATGATTTTTTTGTTTTAATTAGTTTTAAGATAATTATTATTAAAGACAATAAATTTATATAATCTTTTAGATTATCATAGTTATTTTGTTGGTATCCTTTTTTTCAAATTAAAGATTTAGGTATTATCCTATATTATGAGGCGAAGCCGACACAAGAAAGCATCTAACATTCAAACCAACAGCCAAGACCGGAATCTAGAGCACGAACTGTGTGTGAACATGTTATTCCCACACTCTTTCTTCTTATATGTACCACTCTCACTTCTTCCCCTTTTAAAGCACCTTCCATTCCCTATTTTTCTGTCACTTGAAACTCATAATAATAATAATATGGATGTAAAATGTTTGAGGCTGAGCAAGAGTAGTTCAGCACTATGTTCAACTCAATGGAACCCCATCAAACGTAAACCAGAACATCCTAGTGTGGTTGCAATACTCAGAAGACCTTCAGACAGCATTACAGGAGAAACAACAAAAACCTATGCCTACAAGGATAACTTATTTGATCGCTTTGCAATCCACCATCTATCAAAATGTGTTCAAGAAGCCACAGGTTCATTCCTCACCCTTGTAATCTGTTTCAAGGAGAATTTCTTTTTGTTGTTTGACTCCTTAATTTGCAGGACTCCTTAACAATAAGAGTGGTTATGAGAGCTTGGTTGATGCAGCTACGATGGCTAAACAGAAATTTGATCCGATTCAGCAGCAAGAGGTTATCATCCAAGCTCTTCACAGAGCCTTCCCAAAGCCAATACTCTCTTTCGTAAGTTCTTTACTCAAAGCCTTCCCAAACTATTACTCATTCCTCACTTTAGTCATTTCATCTCCTGCTTTCTGTCTTGTCTTGTCATTGTGTATCTTTATTTTCGAGTTCATCATGATCACAGCAAATCATGGAAACAAATACACTGATTCCAATAATTAAGGAAAAAAAACGATTTAAGATACAATAAATATTGTCTTAGTTAATTGGTATTATGGAATTATAGAAAAAGGAGAAGATTAAACATAGAATGTAGGCTTGGGTGGTAGACATTCTTGAGTCTGCTCTCATGTTTTCCTTCTTTCACTTTTAAGAATTCAGTAATTTAAGGAACTTTTAAGTTTAAACAATAGAGTCTTATGATGAATGACAAGGAAATTTTTGGGAGTTATGCTTTGCTCTGTAAACGTTGCTTTAATTCCAGTCTTATGTTATCTGCTTCACATTTATTTTTTAATGCTTGGGCATTGTGATTTTCAACAATGAATATGTTAATTGTTGTATACGAGCAATGGCAGATAAAGACAGTACTACCCCCATCTAAACTCTCGCGGGAATATTTTGCCGTTTTCACCACTTTGTTCTTTGCTTGGTTAGTTGGACCTTCCGAGGTAAACAATTGAAACTCTAGTTTATTTTTTTCCCCAAAAATTGAGATATTATTCTGTATTGGCTGTTAATTATTATATGTTGTAAACTAAAAAGAATCAACATTTTGGACTCTCACGTGGGAGCTCAAAGTAAAGACTAAAAAAGGCTGTAGTATTTTCACACTTATATATCAAAATAGAAACTTGATTAAAAAGCCTGAGATTGAAAGAAAAGAGAGAAATATAAAACAGGTGCTTCCATTCAAGAAAGAAGTACTGAAGAATAAGGGGAAAAAAAGCTAGCTCCAAAGTAAGATTTTTTTTCCAGTTTAATTTTAATGTTTTATCTCTGTACTTATACTTTTATGGTACATTATCTCTATAACCAACTATTTAATAAATAAAAAAAACTAGTTAATATATAACAATAAATTTCTTCTATTTTATATATTTTTAAAAATTACCTTTTACTACTTTTCTCTAATCTTTCACAATTAAACTCATACCTAATTATTACAAATTCTCATGATTCTTAATTAATATGTTCTCTCTCCTATTTTAGTTAGGGGTTTTTTAAATGATTAATATAGAAAATAATATAAATTGAATATTATATAAAAACTAAAAAATGTTTTTAAACTTAGTATTATAAATAGGAACAGAATCAAGGCAGGAAAAGATAAAGAGAAAAAAAAAAGTCATATTTCTCTTGCTTTTTATTATAAAAGAAGATGTATAGACTATAGAGTTGTAAATATATATTTTTAAAATGGGTAAATTATGGCCCACTTCTAACAGACTTAAAAAGATTGATACTGATTCTGATGAATATTTTTTAAAGATAAAAGAAAATAAAAGTTAATCTATGTACTTATAATTATAAAAATAATATAAAAAACAGTTCACTTTATGAAAAAATTAAAATAATTTTTAATTTTAATTGGACTTTAAATCCTTTTTTTTTTCGAGGATCATATTAAATTTAAAAAATAAGTTACTTTTAAGAAGTTAAAAATTTGTAAATTAAGTTTATTTTCAAAGATTTATTTTTTTAGTTTTTTCATTTAAAAAATGTATTTTTTGTTTCATAAAAAAATTAATTATTTTGAAACTAAGTTTCAATAAATTTATCTAAAATAAATTAATTATAATAAATTTAAGATTGAAAATTCACAAAACCTGATTCGGTGCGGTAATTGATGAGTCTGAGAGCTGTTTGTTCCCATAATATAAATATAAAAATGCAATATTCTCACTGTTAAAAATTTTAAAATTTCATACATCTTTTATTAAAGTTATATTCCTATAAAACTATTGAAAGTTATTTATAATTTATATATAATTTTTATTTTTTTACTTAAATTATTTTAAAATTTAAAAATATTTTAAGAAATATAAAAAAAAAACTAAAAACACAATTTTAAATTTATTCAGATATAATATTTTTATTTTTATTATTTTTAAAAATAAGATTCATAAAAATATAATACTATAACTTGAAATACACAGCGATTAAATTAATAAAGTCTACTTAAGTTTCATGTCTTTAATAGAATCAAATGATTATGGGAAATGATTCGAATACTGAAAATAGTTAATAACATATGATAATTTGTGAAGTCATAAAATAAGTCATCAAACGTGGAAATTCTGTCCCTAATTTATAGAAAATAAAAAACACACAATTTATGCAGGGAAAAAAAAAACGAGATTCCTGATCCAATATAACAGAATAGAAACCGAGTACTTGCATTGCATGGTATGATATATGGATTTTTCCTCGTCACTTTATTTCTCTTTTTTCATTACTTTTTTTTTTTTTTTTTTTATTTCTCATCCTCCTTGTTGTATGAAAATATGATTATTGATTTGGAAATTATTCCCTTACCTAGTTCGAAACATTGTTATGCCGTCCACTGATGTCGTTATAATGTCATCCACACATTGTGCTCTATTTCAGTTTCATTAGCATTCTTTCTGGTTAATACACGTGCTGCTGTGCAATCTCCTATGGAAAACAAAATGGTTAAAATATACTTTCAGTACCAAAGTGAAATTTGTTTTCTATTTTAAAAAATTAATAAAAAATTGAAAATAAGCGTCGTTTTTACGTGCTATTTTTAATTTGTGTTAATTTGTACCAAAGTGTTACCGAAATATATTTGTTTTAATTTGTAAAAACGATTCTTATTTTCATTTTTTTAATTAATTTTTTAAAAATATACAACATCAAGACTGAATTTTTTTTAGATTTGTAAAAAAAAGAAAAACAATGCTGTGTCACTTATCGGGTTTAAAAAAATATGCATTTAGTTCAAAATAAATTAACACAACTGCTGCTTCTTATTTTGGGTTTCGTGGATAAGTTCATAAAGCTATCACTTGCAAATATTAGAATATATACAAGATTAAATTAATTAACATTTCTTGTGTTTTAGAACTTTTATAAATAAACTTGTGTTGTTTAAAAATTATAAAAAATATGCATAAATATAAATTATAAAACCTTATTTAAATTTTTGAAAACCACAAAAAGTTGCAGTACATACTAAAAACTCATTGAACGTACACATATAAATCTCATGACGGAGTGTGTTTAGAAATTCCAAAAAATGTAGCAATTTAAAATTTAGAAGAAGAAAAAGTTTGTTGTATATATTGGCCCGGTCGTGTCCTATCTAATTTGAGTCTGAATATGATAAAATAGCAGTGATCTTAAAATAAAATAAAAAGGAAACATCTTTAATAATATTACTTTGCGACCTATGTTTTTAAAAAAAATATAAAGGGATTATCATTATTTGAGCGTGGATATAGGTGAGAGAATCAGAGGTGAAGGGGCGAAAGGAAAAAAATGTAGTCCACATCGCAAAATGCAGGTTAGTTTAGTTTAGCTTTTTTTTCTTTCTTTTTTATTTTTATTTTTATTTTTCTATGCAGTGTACATCTTTAACAAAAAATGGTCCCCAATTCGCCCACCTAAGCCACATTCTGGCGACGCACAATCTGCTAATATGATTGAGCTTCTCTCCATCATCCTATTCTCTATTCTCATCATCATTATCATCGTTTTTATTGTCAATACCTAAATCATCATTATTACTAACCATTAAGCAATACTCCATGTAAACTGCGTTTTAATTAAGTAAATTATTTAAGATCATCAATCAATTACATATAACTTGTAAAATAATACAACTATTTTCTAATTATTATTATGACTTAAATAATATTTTTATCCTGAATAATAATTTTTAATTTTTGTCCTTTAATTTTTTATTTTGGTCTAAAATAGATTGTTTATTTTAATTATTTATTCTTATTGTCAATAATATGTATAATAGCAGATAACATCCTAAATCCGTTGAAATTTTCAGAAATATTACTCCCATTGTGTTACCCTACATTAAAAATTAGATACATGGAAGGGTAGGTAAGTAAATGTTTTGAATATATATTCTTATTAGGGGTGTTCATTGGTTCGGATCAATCTGACAAATCTGATAAATCGAATCAAACCAATTAATTTGGTTTGGTTTTTTCATTTGATCAAATCTGAACTTGATCCTAACTGACCAGAACCGAACATGTACGGTTCGGTTTGAGGTTTTCGCATTTCAAAATCCTAACCTAAAATATATTATATTTATTTTATATTTTTAAGTTAGTAAATTTATTTTATACTTTAAATTTATACAATTTGTTGTATTGTGTTGTTTTAATAGTTTAATTTGACTAATTTAGTATATATGATACACTTGATATTTTATTATAAAATTATGAATTTAATATACTAATCAATTAGGCTAATTTCAGGTATAAAATTATTTTTTTACGAATTAGTGAAAAAAATTGTTTTTAAATTTTTTTATCAGTTTTCTCTTAAACCAAATTGAACCAATCTAATTATCATTGGTTTGGTGGGTCAGGAAAAAATATTCCAGAAAATCGAACAAACTCAATCCATTAATATTAATTGGTTCAGTTTTCATTTTCCCCAAAAACCAAACCAACCTGAACTATGAACATCCATAATTCTTACTTGTATTGGAAAATAGATTTATTATATTTTTTATAAGACTTAATATTTTTTATTGTGATGAGTTACATTTTTATTAAAGCAACTCTAATGTTAGTTGCTTACCAAAATTTTTAACTCACTTTAAATGAATCTCACGGTTTACATCATTAATAAGTAATTTACACCACTTTTTTACAAATTTTTCTCTAATGATGATCTCTTATAAGTAATCCAAGCTTTTATTTATATATATATATATATATATATATATATATTATTTTAATTAACTTATTTTTTCAACTTAAAACTTAATTTAATTATTATATTAATTTAATACAATATTATAAATAAATATTAATTTAATACAAAACACTACAAAATATTGATTTTTACGAGCTAAGCATAAGTATTTATATAAGAATTTATGCTTATTATAAGAAAATGTGAATGTAGTGTTAGCTTCTTCTAATGTAGGTTTCTTACAAGTAATAGTCATTATTGTTAAGCAACCAGGTAATATGGTTGTTCATTGGATCAAGTGACTCGATGACTGATTTAATCAAAACATATTGGGTTGAGTTTTTCTAACGATTAGGTTAAATGTGACTCAATATAATCAAACTCAATTACTTATAAGTTAGGTGAAAGGTTCAAAACTTGAGACCTAACCCAATCGAATTCAACCAATAATAATATAAATAATAATTAAAAATACAAAAATATAAAAATTAACTGATATCTCTTGATTTTTTTTACCTTTAGTTTGAACTACTATTGGTTTTGTTTTTTGGCTTGAATTTTGAGAATATTATATCTATTTGTGGATTTTAACTTGTTTTAGCTTAATATTTTAATTGTAGTTATAATTTTCTATTTAGTTTTAGTTCACAATTTTAAAGAAATTATTTTAAAAAATCTAACAAAAACTATTTTAGAATTTTAAATTTTCACAATAAAAGTATATTTCTTAAACTGTTTGACCAATTAATTCAATCCAACCCAACTCAAATAAATTTAATTGTATCGGTGATGATTTCACCAAACCCAACCTATGTACAATCCTACTGGGTAAATAACCTACAATGGAGTTTCTCTTATAAATCATTGTATTCTTTTACTTGTTCAATTTAATGACAACTAAAATTAGTTTTAAATTTAAAACTAAATAAAGATTGTTACTTGTTGCAATGCCTACTTATCGTTAAGCAACACATTAAGTCGATTTTGGAGATTATAGATCAATATCCCTAATTCGTGTAATGTATAAAATAGTTATAAGATTTTAGCTCAAATGATGAAAAGTGTTTGCAAAGTATTATAAAGGAGAATCAAATAGCATTCATTAAAGGAAGACATTGATGGATATTGTGGTAATTGTGAATGAGTACATTCACAAAGCTAAATGATCCAAAATTCCACTATTGATTTTAAAGCAGATGTTGAAAAAGCCCATATGTTGTAGCTAGCCTTTTTCTATTATGTATGCTAAGGCAAATTGATTTTAATGACAAATGGATATAGTGGGTGAATGAATGCCTTAATCTTCACCAATTTTAGTGTTATTAAATGGAAGTGTCACTCAAGAATTCAAAATGCAAAGAGGTTGATGCAAAGAGATCCCATGGAACCTATGTTATTCTTAATTATAGCTAAGGTTATGGTGGACTTGTAAAAGAAATTGTGCATAAGAGCCTTATGACTCGGTATGAAGTTGGGACCTCAACAATTGCAACTAACAATACAACATGCAGATGATACACTAATACTTGTCAAACCAAAAAAGGGTAATTTAGTGGCTCTGAAAAACCTTCTACTACACTATGAGATTGCCTCTAGATTGAAGATCAATTTTCATAAGAGCAACATTGGTGGATGGCAGTGTTTGATAAGGAATTAGGGTGTTTTGCATGTGTATTAAATTGCAAACTAATACACTAATTGTTCTCCTATCTAGGGATACCAATGGGGTTAAACGCTAGGTATGAAAGAGTGTGGAGGTTGGTGGTAGAGAAATTGAGAAAAGAAATGAGTTCTTGTAGGCAAAAAAATTTAGCCATGGAAAGACAAGGAGACTTTTCCCAATAAAATCGATCATTTCATCCATACTATATTTTTTCTATCTTTTTATAAGATCTCAAAAAAAATTGTTCTCACTATCCAATGTCTACAAAGGAGGTTCCTATATGGAGACAATGAGGAAAGTTAAAAACTAACATGGGTTAAATAATGGGAGTTAGTATGTAAAGTTGAGGAACATGGTGGGTTAGGTATCAAAGAGCTAGATGATTTCAACAAAGCATTGCTTGGAAGATGGAATTGGAAGATAATATCTGGGGAGTATTCATTGTGGATTAAAGTCCTTCAGGCTAAGTATGGTAATGTGCGTAGAATAGGAGACAAATGACCAATATAGGAGAGACTTCCAATTATGGAGAGACATAGTAAAAGTGACCCAAATGGACGATGAGGGGAGATGGTTCACAAATAATATCCAATTTACAATAGGTAATGACTTAACTTTAGGTTTTGGGAAAATGAATGGTGCGAGAATAGAGGCTTTAAGGATGTCTTTCCAAGATTGTATGCCCTTTTTCATTAAATAGGGAAGTTACATTAGTAGAGACTATTAAAGTTAAGGCAGATGATGGAATTAGAAGCTAAATTGATTCAGGATAATGTTAGTTTGGGAACTTAGCTAGTTGGAAGACTTGAAGAATAAACTACAAGGCATAGAGATGAAAGTTGATGACAAAGTTGGAGATGAATTGGGTCATCAAATGATGAGTATGAGTATTCTGTGCAGGGGGTGTACGATGTGATTCATGTAGATGTTCAATTTCTTTACCATAAATTCTACAAGGAAACATGGAATGTAAAAGTTTCGTCAAAGGTATTAGCGTTTGCATGGAAAATTGTTTTGAATCATATCTTTTTTAAGGTGGAGCTTACAAAGAGGAATATAATTTTACCTGATGGGGATCCTACCCTATATGCATGATAGCTTCAGAGACTGTTGGCACATACTTTTTACATGTTCATCTGCCTATCACGTCTAGCAATGTTACTATAGGTGGTTAGGTATAATTGTAGTTTTTCTAAATAACAATATTTGTCACTTCTAGCAACAGATTGGGGAAGTTTCTAGAAAAAAAGTTAAAGTCATTAGAACCATTATATGATTAGTTAGTCAATATGGCTAGCTAGGAATGAAGTGGAAAGGTACTCATTTTTGTGATTCAAAATTATGGTTTGATGTACTCCAAGATTCTTGGGTTGGATTATTGCTTATTATAAAAAGTCTCTTTTTTATTTTTTTCAGTAGCAAATACATCCAAGGTTTTGGTTCATGCCGTAAGTTTATGTACGTTAACCAACCTATCATACTTTATGATTTGGTTGGTCAAGCTTTTGCTGAATAAATTTTGTATTTTATAAAAAAGAAAGCTTTAATTAATGACCTTAACATCTCATTGACATGTGGATCAAAGAGTTTGTTTGAAGGATCAATTTCAAGTAATTTTTTAATCATTGGTGACATTAGTCAAGTTAATAAGAGTAAAAATATAATTTTAAAATTTATCAAAAAAATTTCATAAAACCATTTTATCAAACTCGGTGATAACATAACAAGTGACTAAAGTATAACTTTACTTAAAAATAATAACATTAAATAAGACAAAATTAGTTAAATTTACTTATATTTTAGTCCAATATAGAGTATAACTTTTTGTTTTATATATAAATTTAGAGAATATATATATATATATATATATATATATAATAATTAAAAACCAAGTTATATTTAACTCTTGTTAGTTGTAAGCTAATATTCTCACTATATTTATTTTCTTTCCTTCTCTTTTAACTTTTAAGTTTATTAATTAAATAAAACTATGTGCAGGTTTCTAGAAGAGACAAATTGTGTAGGGATGTGTATTAATCTGTGCAAAATGCCGTCCCAATCGTTTATAAAGGACTCTCTGGGGATGCCAGTCAACATGGTTCCCAGTATGTATCCTCAGCAACCATATTATTGCATCTGCACGGTTCTCCTTTCGAGGCACCCATTAGTTTTCAAGTTTCAACCTGCTGAAAATATTCATTTTATTTAATTCTATGATGGAAATTCAATGTGCGTAAGGAGAAATTATTATAGTTGATTAATATCTATAGAACACATACTCAAAATTTATTATATATAATTGAAAAATCAGACTAGAAACCACGTGAAAAAATGATCCAACATGAGTTTAGTTTTAGATTATATAATAATTTCTCATGGTTTTATTATATTTGCATATATGACATGAACTTGTTGATTTAAGCAGAGGTTGGGTCGCTTTATGTCTGGGAAAATGTCATAGGTTCTACCCGCGAAAAAAGAAAAAACTAAATGGACCAGGACAATGCTGAATAAAAAAGATATCTAAGATTATCTTTTTTTGGTAAGGCCACAAAAAATACTAAAATAAATGTGATACTCAAAGGAGTATGATAACACCCCACTAGATTGTGGGTCAACCTCATGATTTCAATGGAGGACCCCATGCACATACCACTCAGATAACTGCAAATAAACCAGAACACAGATAAATGAAATACATGTTGCATGTTTTTGAATTTTGATGAAGTACTTATGCCTAAATACTATATAATAACCGTAAGTCAGACTTCATTAATTGTTCATTGGTATTGTTATTTTTCCCTGAATAACATTCATCAACCCACCATGTTTTAACCAAAAGCATTGAAATTGTATCATGATGGTCCAGTCAACATTAAATTAATGATTGTAATTATTTTTGTACATGTGAATTAGTTGGTGAAATGTACAGGACCTCGTATTGGACAATGAAAATTCTACAATTAAATGATTAAATAAATCCCACTAACATCTCCTAGTTGTTTTTTTATGGGCTAACATCTCCTAATTAATAATGAATGTATCTTTGATTTACAGATTTTGATGACATGAGCTGTGAGATGATATTTGGGCAAGATCCTCCTACATCAACTGATGATCCAGCACTCAAGCAACCATGCTATAAACTATGTAATTATTTTACTGCAACATTTATTTATGAAGTCTAGTTAACAGCTTTTATTTTGCTCTACTAAGTGTCATGATTAAGAAATTTCACAACTGCATAATATAACTTAATTATTTCTTAAACTAATACTGTATTTTTCATATAATATGCAGGCAAGGCATATAAAAATCACGGAACAACAGACTGCCTTAATTAGCTAATGCAGAATGTAGAGGGTATGAAAGAATCAAGAGGATACATAGCAGAGAGCTGAATTTTTTTTAAGAAAAAAAAAAAAGAGAATATCATTATCTTTACCAATCGCTATTAGTTGCATGAATATACTTTTTCTTCTGCATATGAAGGGTGATATTGAAGGAAATAAAATAAAGACTACTAGTTCAATAGATACAAAATTATGGTATATATAAAGAATAAAGATAAAGAAATTATGTATACTTCGTATATATTGAATTAAATTGGAGTTTTTGTTATTCAAGGGCAGTGTTTTATATGATTATTCTAGAGATATAAGTTTAATAAGAATTTTTTAGAGTTTTATTGGAGAGAATGTGTATATAAATTTGCTTTATGGGATTATTGTAGAGAATGTCTATGTAAATTTGCTTAATAGGGTGATAAATTTATAATTTTCTAGGCAGGAATCCCTCAAATGAACTTTTTAAGAATAACTTAACCCACTCATCATCACAGAGTCAATTAGGGGTGAACACGAGTTGAGTAAACCCCAGACCCAATCCAATAATAAAATATTAGGTTGAGTTGAATTTTTGTTTTTTTTTTTTTTTTTGCATTAAACTCAACCAACCCACCCTTGAACGAGTTGGGGTTGGGTTAGGTTAATTGTATCATTATTTTAAAAATATTTTTATAAAAAAGAAATTTTAGGATATTGTTTCGTTAGCTTTTTTAGGATATTTTTTAAAAAATAGACTATATTATTGTTATAATATAAAAATAAAGAATAAATTATAGTTACAAATTATATATCAAAATTAAAAAAAATTAAAATTAACATACAACTAAATTTTCAAGCAATAATAACTAAAGAAACATTTGTTAAAAATAAAAGTAAACACTTTTATAAAATAGAAAATCATACTCAATAGGAGTATTACATCTAAAATATACTTATAAAATTTTGATCAAATAAAATGTGAAATTTTGGGTATAAAAAATGGACAATACATGATTGCATGCCAAAAGAATTAATATGCAATACCTAACAAAATGTCATAATATCCATTAAAGATGTCTATTAAGATACAATTGATTTTATGTATCTCAATCAAAATAAGACAAAAATAAATACCTAAGTCCTATAGAGTATGTTATATCTTAATTAAATTTCACAAAAATATATAAAAATAAAATAGATAAGTCTCAAGACATAACACAAGGTTATATACTCCACTAATCCTTAATATACCAAAAAAAAAATATTAAGATTATTAATAGGGTAGACTAATATTAAAAGTTCTAGTAATAGTAAAATTATGACTTTATAAGATAATAATAAAAGTAAATTAAAATTTAGTATTTTTTACTTAATAAATTCATTATTAGAGAGTAGTAGAATAACAAAAGTATGGTATGTATAGAGTATAAAGATCAAGAGATAAGAGAAAGAAATTATGTGTACCTCGTATACATTGAATTGAAATTTTTGCTCTTCAAAAACAATTTCTTTGTATGATTATTATAAATATATAAGTTCAATAAAAATTTTTTAGTGTTTTACAACATCTTATAAGAGATTATTGTAGAGAGTGCAAGTAAATTTATTTAATGGGATGACAAATTCATATCTGATGGTAGGCAAACCCCCTCAAATGAGATCTTTATAATTGATTTAACTCATTACAATTAATCTTACTATAATCTCCTTCAAACAATTATAAAGAGATAATAAGATATGATAATTACATAACTTAAATTGACAGATAATGATAAAAGATAATTGATTAATATTAATCCATGGTTATTTTCAACAGATATTTGATTCTGTATTAATTATTTTAAATCATATTTATAGGAATTTTTTCTTGGTTTACAGTATAAAGATCTTGATATTAACGTACAGTGCAATAGTACATGAAAACTAAACTTAGCTATAAACACTTTTCTAGTGAAAACTAGGAATACTGATGTGTGCACCTGAAAAATATTTATTTGAATATTTATGAATTATTAGGGACAAGTATCTAAATGAACAACTCCCCTTCTGTAAAATGAAGATTCGATTCTGACTTGATAAGCTGAAATTAATTCAAATCTTAAACTGATGATAGTGATGGTAAGAAATTCCTATAGTACTGGGAATATAACCTCATGAAATTCCCCTATTTTTTATTTAAAAAGAATGAAATAGTTTCCTTATTTGGGAAGAAGTGGTTTGACTGAAGATTTGTTGTAGGGTTTCAGGTGAGCATGGATGCAACAAGAGTGTCTCCCACATTGTGTATGCTGTCAAAGCTAAGACTCATCAGCCATAGTTTCTCTCATTAACAAAATAACCAATTAAGTGCTCCAACGCACTTAGAACCAATCATTTGCAAGTGGATTTCCATCATTTTACTACTTTGAAACTTCTTTATTTTACGTTCTCAAAGCAGACGTGAAGGGTATATATGATAGGAACCCAGCCCCTTCAATGTATTAATTCTGTCCTTTCCCTAACAATCATGCATTAATATTGGACCAAAATTTTCGTCTATTAAAAACTATTTTTAATTTAAATAAAATATAATTTGAAATAAAATATAATAATAATTATTATTAAATAATAATAAATCGCATGCTATAATGAACAAAAAATAGAATATAGTTAGAGAAATTTTTATTATAAATAATGATGTTTTATTTATACTTATATTTCATTACAATCATTTATTTATGATAAATTTATTAATTTTACTCATTATTAATATTTTAAAAATCACATAAATAAAAAATCATAATTAAATATCAGTGTAAAAATATTTTATGCTAATAATATATACTATTAAACTCTATTTTTAAAGTCTTTAAACAAGCAAGTAGCATATATGATTAGATGGGTTTCGTGCACAAAACAGAAGAGAGTGTTTCTTTCTGGACCTTAAAAATTGGGTGACACTGATTTGAAAAGTCCAATATGAAATGTGAAATTAATTTTGAATTGGATTTTCTGAAACAGATATGCAACAACAATTTTATGAGGTGGGGAAGCATTGTTTCATGGAGAATAATAAGCATATATAATTGGGCCTTTTGGAATTTTTACTTTTAATTTAATTAATATGAAATTATTGATTTTAAATTTGAGTTTATCTAATAAAATACTTTTTCTAATTAAGTGATTGTTTTAATTTTAAATTTAGTTTAGCTATGAGCACAATTACAATTTATTATCACTAACAAGTACCACAACAATAAAAGCTACAATTTAATAGATACAACAAATAAAATAGCTATAACACCAACAACTATAACACCAAAGCTATAATGAGAACATTATCATCGTTGCCATCTCCACTTGTGAGATGGTGTAATCGATTTTAGGTTTAACAGTATCAGTCATTCATTTCTAAAATAATATTAAGATTTTAAGAGTTATTATATAGTTAATCACATTATGATTACATCGGTCAATATCTAATTAAAAAGATAGTAACCAATAAAAAAATTATTATTGTTGTTAATTATCAAGAAAACTTATTGTTGGAGTGCAAGTGTGAGTTGAAGTCCCACATTGGTTAGAAATTGAGAAGTTGAGTAATATATAAGTGAGAAAAATCCATAACCTAATGCTTTAAGGTTTTGGGTTGAAGGTGGTGTCATATTCTTTTATATATGAGCTCGTGTCCCACGGTTGTACATCTCCCCAGTGTTTAACCCCTTCGGTCTGTCCCAACACTTATAATTTTTTATAGAGTTATTTTTGTTGTTGTTAGGTGAGTTCTTTTTGCTTTTTTGTACAAAGTCTTTTTATGTGAAGTTTATAGGAATGAGATATTTTTATTTTGTTAATATATATGTTTAGCTTTTTTTAAAAAAAAAATAAATTATCACCATAGACCACTTAGAAAACTTGTCAATTTAAATAAGTCTTTCAGAATATAATGTGATTATTACATAATCCTAGGTTTATTATCACTCAAATTTAATTGTTTGTGATATTTAACTACCT
This sequence comes from Psophocarpus tetragonolobus, assembly GCA_037954015.1. NCBI lineage: Eukaryota > Viridiplantae > Streptophyta > Magnoliopsida > Fabales > Fabaceae > Psophocarpus > Psophocarpus tetragonolobus. Next base: position 59,854,632 of record CM075691.1, on the reverse strand, counting down.
CATTTTAGTATACATATTTGTTTCAATCATTATAAATTTATTTTTAGAATAAAAAAAATACACATTCTCCAATTTTTCATTTGACTTCTCTCTCTTTCTTTCCTATTTTACGTCTTATTCCAAACAATAAAACATAATATTTACAAACTTTTAATTTTAAAATAATAGATTTTGTCATATTAACAATTTTTTTTTTGCTACCGTGTTATGGTTATGAAATTTTTATTACCTGTTTTATCCTTAACTAATTTATGTCAAACAATTTGACTAACTACCATTACTGAAGATTCTCTTTCCAATCATATTTTTGTTTATCTACAAAACTTAAATTGTTTTATTTAAATTATTTGAATCTAGACTTACTTGTACTAGTATAAAATTAGTTGTTGCATTAAAAATTGGATATTTAAGTTAAAAATATGTAAATTAAAATATAAGATGCATATTTGATATAAGAAAAGTTAATGAATAGAAAATAAACTGAGAATTTCTCGGTTTTTTAATCTAGTTTCACTCATATTGGCATAATTAATGTTAGTTGTCTTGTCTCATTAAGAATTGGATACATAAGTTAAAATTAATTAAATTAAGTAATGATATTTAAAAAATATAAAAAATAAAATAATAAAATATGAGATGCATGTTTAATTGATGTAAGAAAGTTAACGAAGAGAAAATAAAGTGAGAATTCTTATTCTTAAGAATAAAGTACGCGCATTGGAGTTAATTTGTAAGTCATAATGACAATATCATTATAGCTAAGCAAAAACGGATTGAAATTCTAAAAAAACAAATAAATTTGTGAATTGAAATATTAAGTTGTCTTTGTAGAAATATGTGATAAATAAATAATTTTAGTGAATTCTCTACATCACGAGTGTAATTAATTTGTGCATAATATTAAATGTAATTTAACAAGTAGCAAGTCTAAAGAAGAATTAATTCAATATTAGTGTGCAAAATAGATTTAAATCAATTTTTTTATAAGCAAAAAATTTTATCAAATACACAACAAGCACACAAAATGTGATATTGTCAAAGTAATAAATTTGAATCAATAAAGGAAAGTGCTATTACAGTTTAATTTCATTAAGACCTAATGCCATGTAAAAGATATTTTAAACGAATAAATTCATGAGAATGATATTTTTATCTTATTCTAAAACAATAGGTCGAATTTTTTAGATTTTAATTTCAATTCCTTAACTCAAAATGTTTCTAACCGTTATGAATTCAAAAACTTCTTTTTTTTTTCAAATACAGCCAAATTAACAATTTCATGTAATAAAGAAGAAATTTATCATTACATGGAAAACTTTTGGTTACATTAAACCTAACCAACAAGAGAAATTAGTTCCTTATGATGTCATGCATAATGCCTAAGCTAGATGACTAAGATAAGGATGCAAAGTTCTCATAACATTTATCTTGTCTCCTAAACTCTGTCATTAGGTTTAGAAAGCAAAAAAATAAATACTCTATTTTCGAATTTTATACCTTATTTATATATAAAATGATACCATAAGGTAGGTAGGGATTTGCTAAAATATTATAAATTTTTTGCTTGAATGGCTTATGACAAAAGAAATAAAACAAAGTTGCTTGCTTAGACACTTAAGAAGCTCTCTTTATGCACAGCGAGATCTTTGAGCCACTCACACAAGGCTCATTTTAATGGAGGGATCTCAAGCAATCAAAGAGACTTGCTTGAGTGAAGTCAGTGACAAGTTTTACTCTGTCGGTCCTAATACAATTTATATGTAAGTCCTAGTTTAAATAAAAATTAGGCTTAAATACAATTAATGTCCCTAATTTTTTTCAATTTTATACATTGTGTCCCTGTATTTTAAGATTGTGACATTATACCCCCAAATTTTAAAAATATGCAAATTGTGTTGTAAATAAATATATATATATATATATATATATATATATATATATATATATATATATTAATAGTCAAAGTCTCATGTTGCTTGGATTAACTACATGAGAAAGATTTATAAAGAAACAAGTGAACACAACTTGGGTAAAAAGGCTTGCAAGAGCCCAAGCATAAGCTCGAGCCTCATGGGCCTCAAGGACATTCATCATTGCAAGAATTTCTTCTTGCACTCCAATAAGTTCTCTTTACACCTTCATAATTTCTCAAAATGGCAAAAAAAAAAACTCTTAATGAAAAAAGTAAAATTTTAATTACTACGCATCTCTCTCTTTTCTCTTTCATCTGCACCTCTCTCTCTCGTTTCGCACATCTCTCACTTTCGCATCTCTCTCGTTAGCTTATCTTGCATGACTTCGTTTTTCTTCTCACTGAATCAATGGTTTTCACAAGTCCGGACACCCGTGTAAAAATTTGCAAATTTTATTTTACAAGTCTGGATACCCCTGTCTGGACATGTAAAAGAATTTGTAATTTTTTAAACCCCTGTTCGGATTTATAAAAAAAATTGTAAATTTTTTTTTTACAAATCCAGACACCCCTATCTGGACTTGTAAAAAAATTTGCACTTTTTTTACAAGTCTAGACACCCCTGTCCGGACTGAATCTGAAAACCCCTGTCCAGACTTGTAAAAAAATGTAATTCTTTTTTACAAATCCAGACACTCCTTTCCGAACTTGTAAAAAAAATTGTAATTTTTTTACTGAGATTAAAGTTATTTTTTTATCTAAGGTATTTGAGACTTTTCCTACTTATAGAAGTGTAGGAAGAAATTATAGAAGTGCACGGAGAAATTCTCCATAATTGCTTAATGTTGTTCGTTTAGTAATAAACAAAAATTATCAGTTATATGTAAATTTTATGTTTACATATCTTAAAATAGTCCTATTTTATATTTAATTTTTAGGCTTAAAAATACAATCTCCAAATTTTTTTAATTTTAAATATTATGTCCCTATATTTTAAAATTGTCATACTATGTTTTCAAATTTTAAAAAAGTGCATATAATATCTACATTAAACACTAAAATGTTAAATTTTACTCTTACCAAAGATTATATTATTGGGGAAATCATAATAGGAAAACAGAATGGTGGTGCAGTGGATAGCAATGGCTTGCATATCAGAGTGATGCAATTGGCATATCTATAGTCTATTGAGCAATCCAGTATGGGAAATTAGACATGTGGGATGTAGCTTGCAAAGTGGGGGTATCTGCTTACAGTGCAAGTAGAAGACTATCTAATAATACAATAATAGTACATTGCCTCCAATTTGTCGTTGGTTATGATGAAAATAGCAATCATGGCCTAATCCATGCAGTCAATAAAAGCGAAACTAACACTATAAAATGCATATTCTTTTATTCATTTTGTTTTCTATAATGGTGGATTAATAACAGTCCTAATTTAAAAGAATAGTTTAAGTGGTAGTTTAAAATAGAACACGTAACCATTCTATGAATGTAGTATGAAGCTTAGAGTGAATTTTTTAAAAGGAAAATTAATCTACAAAATTATTACGACCTCTCACTAATATATCTATTTTCTAGTTGATAGTTTATAGATAACATTTCATACCATAAATTAAACTAAAGACTTCAATAAATTATTCCATCAGCATTTATAAAGCTAAAATTAAAAATATAATATAATTTTTTTATAACTTAAAATCAATTTATATATTTTAAGTTCAATAAAGTTTATCTAGTTTCTCTGAAGACTGAGGCATATAAATTGATTTTAATTTATGGAAAAAGTTTGATTCATTTTATTTTTAATGTTATTTTCTTTTTAAGTATTTATACAAAAAATGTATCCAAATAATGTCTACACATAATTAATTTAGTCTTTTGCAATCAAAATTTGCCATAATCTCTTACTAAATTGATGATAAATGATAAAATTTGTGGAATGTCATAACAACGCTTAAAATAATTGCAAAAAAGTCTAAAATTATTTAATATCAAAACTTGACTTAAATAGCAAGTCAAGAATGATTAAAGTGAAAATGGCTTTAGATGTTATAGAGAGTACTACAAAGTGAAATTTAATTAGTATGCACTGACAGTGTAAATGTTTTTACATTTGAACTCATGATTACAATGGGTTAGACTAATTAAACCATAGTTAGGTGCAATCCATGGTCAAGCTAACTCAATCATGGTTGCCGAACTATGGTGTGTCCTACCACCTATTGCATTTTCTCTCCATATAATCTAGATACATCTAAACTCATGCTAAACATGATTAAGGGGTGCACTAACAAAATGGGGTACGAATAGTTGTTATGTTTTGTATGTAACAAGGAGGGCTTGATTCTAAAAAAGGGGGGAATGTAATGAAATCACTTGCCCATCCTCTCTTAGAAACTAGCACAACCTATCTTAAGCATGATGACTATAGTACAAGAAAAAATAACCAAAGAGTTACAAGATACTATACATCCATGATCCATAAGCTCAATAAGAGCTTGGGCCTCCCTCACTCATTCTTAATCAACTCTTCATCTATCCTCATTGCCATTGACCCTTGTTATAGGGCTTGTGGGAGGCAGGCACATTATGTTCATGGTAGGGTGGGTCTAAGGGCAAAATGCATTTGTCAAAAGGCAGTATTGGGCTACAATAGTGGACAAGTATTGACACACGAATCACGGGATGAAATCGAGCGTCTAGAAGGAGAAAGAGTTTGTATGAAATGGGGCCTATGCACTAGAGGACTTTAAATGGATCAAAAAAACATTTTGGCAACTTTTGTGAAGTTCTTCTTGCCACTATCTGTTGACACTACGGAACTTAATTCAATCAAACAAAATTTTCTAGTGAGAACTTTTCATCCTTTCTCTTTTTGTTGGCCTAATCTTCATACTCTATCTATTGTGTTTTAAGTTTGCTCATAGTTTAACCAAAATTTCTTGTATCCTCCCTATTCTTTTCAATATTTATTTTATTATTTAATCTTTTAGTTGTAATGTCTATTAATAATTTAGACAATTTTGAAATAAACATAATGTATATTCACATGATAAGTTCTACAAAACATTTAAGTATTAAGTTACATCTATTACAAACTTCATAAGAAAGTTTCAAACTTTTAAACACACTAATTTACATCCCAAGGTACCTAATATATGAAATTACCATTTCACCCTTAATCTTTTTAAAAAATTTCATCTATCAGTCTTTCTTCTACCTTTAAACAAAACTTTAACTCCTCCATTGCTAACCTCCATCCAAATTTTTTACAATACCAAACAACAAATTTCTATCATAAAATTCAATGATAAATATTATCTATTTCAATATTCATTCACAAAATATTTAAAATTGATTAATTTTATCAAGATTACCAAATCAAGAAAATATCATTTATATCCCATGAACTAAACTTAAAATTGAAAGCTATAATCCATTAAAGACCAAAAACTAAAACAAAATCCATGATTAAAATTAAATACTACATTCATACCAATTTTTCCTAAAGCTTGTTAGTTTTCTTCTAGGATTCTTTGTTTTCTCCAGTCTTTTCTCCTTCTATCTTCTTCTTTTACTAAAATTATGAAATTTTCTCTCTTAAATATCTATTTTGGTGTCTTCTTAATTTGAGCTTTTGGTGGAAGAAAAAGATATACGTTTCTGTTTTGGTTTTTTTTTTTTCAAAAACTTCTCAATGTCTCTCTTCTTGGTCCAATTTAAATAAAATTTGTTGATCCTTTTTAAGTGCAAAACCTCACGACCAAAACCAGGAGTTTTTGGTTAGTTTAAAAAAAAAATTAATTATTTGACCAAGTTTTAGAAAATTGTAGACTCTTCTAGAAGCTTTTGATTATATGTAAACTAATTAGAATTTAAAAAAACTAACGTCACCATTAAATTCCTCACCATAAAAAACTTAGGGTTAGATCTTTGGATCATCTCCAAACTCCACCAATTAATCTATATTTAATCAAATAAAATTTATCTTATAAAATTCCTATACATTTTCTTTTTAGAGTTTTTCAATTTTAACTGTATATTTTCCTAAGCTATTCTAATTGTGCACCATAGGAACAAATTCATTAAATTACTCAACATTGAGATTTTATATTTATAGCATTTATATATCATTGTCCGAAAAATAATTAACTTACTCAAGAAAATTCAAATTGTTAGACTCAGAATATTTTAAAAATTATAACTACATAAATCTTATTAATCGTAAAGTCATAAAATATTTATTACATATTTTTATATAAAAATATAATAATTTATTGAAAAATACATAGATAAAAGATTTTTAAGACTAGGGTGTTACACTCGTTGTTGTTCAAGGGAAGAATTAAGGATATGTGTGATTTTGTTCTAGGAAGAAAATTATGCAACGTGTGATATGGACAATTGAACATTGCTTTGAATAAAGACACCCTAATGGAAACGTGGAAGTTGGAATTAAACTAGAATCCAGCCAACTATAAATATTTAAATCACAAGCAAGGTTTATCACTTGGAAAGCATCAGAAGTAAGCCTTGAGACTACGGTTTACTACTTCTGTTTGGTCATCTGTTTCGAGATGGTAAGCAGTGCTAAATTAAAGTTTTGTCCTCTATATCTTAAAAGTTCTTGCTATAATGTACTCAAAATAAAGGATCACGATCTGAAGTGATTTTTTTTAGCAACCATAGAGGCGACAATCCTCAACAACAAATTCAGAGGCCATTTGGTAGTGAACTTAGTAGGTAAGGCAATAAGGTGGACTAACTTATTGAGATAGTCATAGATCTCTAATATTGTTGTGTCACCAAATGAAATAGGCAAGTGAGTGATGAAATTCATAATCAAATCCTCCCAGATGAGGTTGGAACTTGTAAAGATTGCAATAACCCTTGCTTGTTTTTAGGTACATACTTGTTCTGATAGCATAATGTGCATGTACTGATAAATTTTTTTATGTCCTTTATATGTTTTCCCACATAAATGAAGCAATTGGGTAAGTTAAAATGGACTTGAAGCTAGATTTTCTTGAACTAGGGTTGCAATGATACTCTACAATGATTTGTTGATGCAAATTCACCTAAGAAGGTATAAAAATGTAGTTTGTGTACCACAGGAGACCACCTTACAAATGTAACAAATTTTGGGAATCAAAATCATCACTGTGTTAAGCTAGCATGCTCAAACCAGTTAGATCTGTTGCATAGTATTAACAAAGGGATTCTAGTAATTGTAGTGAAAAGGTGATGGGCAAGAGCAAAAGTGGTCCAACATAACACCTAGAGAGTGCATCTACAACAATATTTGTTTTGTCAGGTTTGTAAAATGTTTTAAAGTTGTACCCTTGTAACTCAAGTCTATTTCTATCGTTCTCGAATCTTAATAGTTTGTGTCATTAAATCTTGAAGACTCTTTTGATCAATAAAAATATGAAAATTTTTCCTATTAAATATTTACGCCACTTTTTATGATTTGTGAGACAATAAATAATTCTTGAACATAAGCAAATGACCAATTGCATGTAGAGGGACATTATTTTACTAAAAAAGAAACAGGATAACCAAATTAGCTTAGGATAGCACTCACGACAACCTATGAAGCATTTGTCTCAATAACAAAAAATACATAAAATCTTGTAGAGTTAGAACAAGGGCTTTTACAATTTTATTTTTAAGTTCTGTAAAAGTCAAACTAGTCATTGTAAACCATTGTAAATTATTATTATTATTACATAACAATCTAGCAAGAGGAGTGGCGAAAGAGCCGTACCCTATTAAATTTTCTGTAGAAATAGTGAAACTAAAAAAGCCCTTAAGTGACCATAGCTTCGACTAGTTTAGAATAATTTTCACTTTTTCTAGGTTGGGGATAACACCTTCTTCATCAATAACATGTCCTAGATATTGGACCTTATTAACCCTAAAACCATATTTTGATATTTTTGCATAAAATTGGTTAGAAACCAATAGGTCCATAATCACTTTCAAATTATGTAAATGATTTTCAAGATATTTCCCATAAACCAATATATCATAAAAAAATACCAAAAAAAAATTTCTCAAATGGGGTCTTAAGAGGTCATTCATGGATGATTGGAAAGTAGAAGGAGCATTAGTAAGCCTGAAAGCATTACAAGAATCTCATAGTGTCCATCACATATACAAAAACTTGTCTTATGGATATATGTTAGAATCAAATTAATTTGATGATAGCCTGATCGCAAATTGATTTTTTAAAAGATAGAGGCTCAGTGGAGTTCATTCGTGGTAGGAATAGGAAATTGTCTTTAATAGTCATTGTGTTTAGGGCCGTGTAGTCCACACAAAAATGGCATGTTCCATCCTTTTTCTTCACTGGAAGTATAGGGGAGGAATAAGGACTTTGGCTAAAGGTGATTATGACCTGCTAAATCATATCTTGAATAACAAGCCTTATAGTTTCTTTTTTAGAATAAGGTATTTGTAAGGTTTGATGTTAACAAGGGGGTATTTGGTACAAGAGTGATATGATAGTTGTGTTGTCTTGGAAGGGATAGGTCTTGTGGTTGTTGAAATAGGGTAGAGTATAAACATAAGAGGTTTTGTAAGGGAGTGAGTGAATATTGGGTCTTTAGTGAAGGTTGTTTTTTTGCTAAAAGGACTTGGGTCAAGGGTGGAAAGGTAAGAAAATGAGTGGAAGTAAATAGAATCAATTCAGAGAAATTGAAAAAATTAGTTTTAAGATGAAGGTGTAGGTAAGTCTAGTTGGGTTTGAGATAGGTAATAAGGTAGTGGTTATGGGAAAGGAGAGTGATAGTTTGGCAAAATCAGCAAAAATAGGGCTCATGAGGATAATCATTCTAGGCCCAACACCAAATCATCTTGAATAGAAAACAAATAACGAGAAACCACAAAAGAATGACCTTGTAGTAGTAAGGGCTTGTTAGGACACATTCCTTCACAATGTATATGAGCACCATTTTGAACCATCACACCAAAATGAGGGGTTGGGCAAGTAAACAAGTTAAGGTGTGAAGCAATGTGTGGTTTGAGTACGTTATGAGAGTTGTCTGTGTTAATAAGAACAGTAGCTAAGAGCCCAAAAATGAAACCCTTAAATTTAAAAGTCTTAAGAGATGAAAAACCAAGAGTAACATGTGAGAACAATTAGAAGTGAATAATGTCTTTCGTATCTTCTTTCAAAGGGGGCATTGTTACAAGGAGGAATGAAACACATTTCCTCACCATTAACTAATAATAAGAAGAATTTATCACTAATGCATTTGTAACCAACCACAATTTTTCATCACAATAATAACGTAAACCTCGAGCTCGACTTTCGTGCATTTGTGCAGTAGAAATGCATTTAATGGGGACAATGGGATTTGAGGGTCTAGCCACAAGATTTGGTTTTTTGACCCAACACGAGAGAGCAGTTAGAGAGCCTAGGGCCCCCTAAAATGGTTATCTCAAATTTTGTCTCCCACTAGTTTAGCGATCCCAATAGTATATGAAATTGTATATGGTTTATGAATAGCTAATTCATGTCTGATTTCAAGAATTGACTAGAAATAAAATAGTTCAAAATGGATTTCTTATATAAGCCAATAACTCTATTGTATAAGCGTTCAAATGTAGCCTGAAAATGAACCATGGAACCAGTTTGACATAGTTTAAACAACTTAGCTTGATGGTTTGCAAAAGTAAAAGGACAAAAACGAAGTTCTAGAACCCTAATGAAAGAATTTCAGGCACACTATTTATTGTTGTTAAACATCCATTTGTATCCACTAAGGGTCTCACTTCACATGTAAAAAGACATCATAGGAAGTCGCTAGTTTGAAGGAATATGGTAGTACTAAAAAAATTGTTTTGCCTAGAGCAACCAATCTAAAGGGGCAAATTATCCAAATGGGGAGAAGATTATTTAAGGGATGGAAACACAGAGGTAGGAAAGGATTTAGATGAGTATTTTGAGGAAAGGGGACTGTAAGGGTGATGTTTGTGGGAAAGGTTGTTGTGAGGATAGTATTGGTTAAGGTAATGATAAGGACGTAAATGTTGGTAGGGTATCATAGTTGTTGGTACAAACATGAGGTTGTTAAAGGGGTTTATATTTACTAGGGGTGGAACGAAGGTGGGACATGTGGTAAAAGAACAAAGGGATGAGGATAGAGAGGTTAGGAGAAGAGTGATAGAGGCAAAAGGAAAGTCATACAAAAAGGAAACATTAGGATAAGGAAACCCTATACCCATAGTTATTAACAGTGGTAGGAATGGTTAGGGATGTCAAGAAAATTCGTGTTCACGAATACTCGTGGATAAAACCCATTAAAATATCCCCACAATAGTATAAATGGGTAAGTTTCTATTTGCGAGGGAGGAATGCGTATTACGCTTTGAAGAATCCATGCCCCTCATTGCAGGATGAATCAGAGAGTAGTAGTATATGCAAGAAGAGAAAGACGTCCCAGATACAACCACCCATTTCACTCAAAGATAGGCTTGTTTGGCCTAAGTGAAAGGTACTAATTTTTTTATACTTGTTCCTTAATGGGCATGCGTATAAGTATCATAGTACATGTATCCACTAAACTAAAATACTATATATATATATATATATATATATATATATATATATATATATATATATATATATATATATATATATATATGTGTGTGTGTGTGTGTGTGTGTTAAAAAAGATAATATTTTTTGTGAAATAAATCAAATTAAAATATTAATTATCAAAATTCATTGATATCAATCTTATTTTTTTATGAAAACTTCATAATAAATAAAATTATTTATTATAAAAATACCAATAATATAAAATAAAAATTTTATTTTTATTAAATATTTTTTCATAATATATTATATTAATCTTGCGGAAACTATTATAATTTTATTTCTAGATTTTTCAATAAATTATTTATTTGATAAAACTTCTTATAAAAAATATTTAATTCTAAAAAAATTATTTTTTAAAGAATATCTATGGGTACCCGTAGATACCCACGAGAATTAAAAAACCTACAAGTATTTTTATAACAGGTACGCGACAGGTTTTTTAGCTGGTAACGAGTTTTTGTAGCACTCGGGTAGCAGGTAATCACTATCTGTGACCTGTTGTCATTCCTAGGAATGGTAAATGTAGACAGTTTGTCTTGGAGACCTGCCAAGGTTAATTAGTGAGCATCTTAGGGACTCTCATGATGCTCTGTTATGCTTGTAGTTGGGTTTGAAGAGTGGATAGTTTTTTTGTGATAAGTGAATGGCATCCTCAGATTCTTTGGAGGAATTCTTGGGAGGCATGATAGAGATAATGGAAGCACCAAAATGTTAGAGAAAAAAATAGAGTGACAAAGGAAAACATTAAATGCATAGGATAAAAATGATATCTTGCTTGATTCATGCACTCTCAACTACAACTTAATTACAAGACATTAAACTTAAAAGAAGACGAGCCACTAATAAAGGATCCAAATTTAAGGAAATGAAATAAATAGGGAATTTGATTTCCCATCTATTAGTTTTTCATTTCTCACTTACCGGTGGGAAAAATACTAATATACCCTACATTTTTAACTCTTCGGCAATGCATCGTCGGAGAATAAAAAAATTTGCAAATTTTTTTACTCTCCGACAGCGCACTACTGAAGAAGTAAAAAAAATTGCAAAATTTTTTACTTCTCCAGTAATGCCCCCAAAAGAGTAAAAAAATTTGCAATTTTTGTTACTTCTCCAGCAGTACACTGCTAGAGAAATAAAATTGTATAACAATAATATGCCGAAGAAAGAAAAATAAAAATGTATAATAATGTCTGAGAAGTAAAACTGAATAATAATAACAACAATAACAACAAAACTGTATAATAATAATAATAGTAATAATGAAAGAAAAAATAGAAAAGAAGAAAGAGAGAAGGGAGGAGAGAGAATAATAACCTATAAGAAGAGAGAGAATATTTAAAGTTAAGATTAGAAAAGATAAATTTTGTATTAAAAAATAAAATTTAATAGGTCTTAATTTAAAAACTCAATAAATAACTCAAACAAAAAAGTGAACTTAATAATAGTCCTAAGTTTAATAAAAAAGTTTAGTAACTCTTTTGGGCTTGGACGTACTTGACTCACTATTATTAGATTAGAGATCTAGAGTCTATAGACCAAAACAAATAAATCCTCATGAATAGATATATAACCCCACTAACCATGGAATTTTGTTCTCATAGTAGTCTCATAACTCAGAAAAATCATTTGCTTCATGAGTTTCGTCCTAATAATTTTTTAAAAATCTAATAGTTAAAATTAATAATTTAATACAATTTTTAGATTTTAAAAAAATAAATTATATCTCATAACTCAGAAGTATACTACACTTTAAGAATTTCGCCTTCATCATTCATTTTTTTTTAAATCTAATAGTAAAAATTAATTATTTAATACAATTTTTAGATTTTTAAAAAAATGAATTATGGAGAATAAGTGTTGTCTTAAAGTAAGTAGATCTCTTCCGCTGTATAAGTCTCGTATATGGCACCAAGTCATCAACGGACACTACTCACTTCTAGAGACAAATACCACGAAAACCCATTCATTTTTACCCTTTGTGCGTATAAATCAAAATGAAATAACAAACCCATAATTGAGAGAACCCCCCATGACCACCAATTAGATCTATCCATTATTACCATAATTCATGACGACACCAAACCACTATAAAACTATCATCCACTATGCAAGTTCCCATCTAAGCTTGCTTTGACAACAGTACCCAACCGATACATCTGCAACGAACTAGTGACCCGTCTCTGGGAAGCAAACTGTTAATACGATTACTGCTTTATAAATGTTTTCTTAATTTTAGGTAACGACAAAATTCAAATAAAAAAATTACGGTTACACCTTTGTTGAACTAACATAATAGAATGGTCGTTTTTAAGCTAATGCACAATACTTAATTCACTGAGTTTCAGAACTCCACATCCGCAAAATACCCCAGAATAGAGTGTAATAGCAATTTAGCAAAATGTAGCTACCTTGCCCCAGAATCAGGAGTAGCATCTCCATAAGAAACCAAACCCTTTTGTCCGGAAGAAGAGGTTGATCTAGACCTGCTTCGAGATACAGAAGTCCTTTTGTCATATCGTTTTGGTGGTGTAGCATCAGGGGATCTGGAGCGAGGAGAGTCATTGCTCCTAGAATTGGACCTTGACCTCCCCCTGTCTGCCAATCGTTCATCACTTCTTGGACCAAGTCGGGATTTTAATCTGTCACTTATAGGACGCCGCCTGTCTTCTGGACTAAAACTCCGTCTGGGACTCCGGCTCCGGCTCCGCTCTCTAAAACGGCCACGTACTGGACTGCGAGAGATGCTCCTACTCCGACTTCTTCTGCTTTGGTATCTAAAAATACAAGGAAAAGAAATTAAGCTCCACTATGCAATTTCCTTTTCCAATTTACTAGTACTATTATCTGAGAAACAACCAGTGTCATATGCACAAGATTTGGCATCGATATGTATAATTTAGTGCTCAACTGCTTTAGTTTTCTTTTAATTAAATAAATGTTAAAAACGTTCAATAGTAATTATGTATTTTTTTCCGCAGAAAGGAAAAACCTGAAAAAAAAATATTAGTGTTCTCACATTTAAAAGTTGCTTATTGGGGGGGGGAGGGAAGCTCTAAAAAAATTGCATTATACAGAATCACTTAAAAAAACTAACAAATGAGCCCTTAATTGTATTAGAACGCAATTACAAAATAATACAAGACAAATGACAACGGTAACAATAAGCATCCACACAGACAAAAAAAAAAAAAAAAAGCAAAAATGGCAAGGGTAACTAAAAGTGAGCATACAAAAAAAGCAGTTTAAATTCAGAGGAAGTTCACTTTACATGTGAAACATTTATTCATGTCACTGAATAAACAAAAGCAAATATCCAGTTATACATAACAAAGAAAATGCTCATTTATTCATGGAAAGGTACGTATCAATCAAGGTCTAACTACACCACAGATTCAAACAAATTAGAGGAAGGAAGAACCTTGGACGACTCCTGCCACCTGGTGGGCTTCGAAAACGTCGTGGTGGAGAGCGCTCAGAATAATTTCTGAAGGTTATGTTTCTTCAAACAAACATATAACAAGTCAGAACAATATCCAATTATTTTTTATTTAAACAATCCAGTACATTGGTGTAAAACTGTATATAATTAGACACACCTATCAAAGTTCCTTCTTATATTTCTATCACCATAACGATATGTTCGAGGGGATCGCTCTGGAGATGGAGTACGATATCTGCGTGCAAAGGCATAACGTTCAGTAAAGCCCCGTCCTTTTTTAATACGCTTCGGCATGCCATTGGGTGAAGGGCTTTTTGAAAAGCCCTGATCATGTTTGGGGGCAGCAGGTTCAGATGCTTTTTGGCCAGGACTAGACAACAGCAAGGCATGTCCTTGGTTTAGCTCCTCAGAATCCCTGGTAGGAGGAGTAGGACTTCTTCCGGGACTTGCACCTCTGGATACATAAGATGCCACACAAAGTTAGCAAAACTAGAGATGTATTCAAATCCCAGGTTGACATTTAAATAGAAGCAAAATTTACATGAGATGAAAATAATTAGAAGCTAAAAGCAAGAGGCAAAACCTATTGTGATTTGAATCATCTGAATTAGCATGTTGCTTAGCAGGTTTACTAAATTCAGCTTGAGTATCATGCCCGTTATTCACAAATGCACCATTTTCTGGAGACAATTCACCTTCTTCATGTGATTGCTTGTCCACAACTCTTCTAACCTTGGGATCCTTTGTTTGTTCAGGAATAGTTTGCCTTTGCCGAGGAGGGCTAGAAGATTGCTTTCCAGTGTCTGTTGCATGAGCAGCTATTAGCTTAGACAGCAATATCCCAATACTCCCCCACCCAAAAACAATTACCATATTATAATTTTTTCGAGGACAAGGGAGGGTGTGGAACATATGATAAGAATTCTATAGAGCATACCTAGATTTCTTTGTGCTTTATTTTCAGCATGGGTCTTACGTCCTGAGGCATGACGATCAGCTTTCGCATCACCAGAACTACTGCCACTGGCACTAGAGCTATCACTTTCTGTATCACTTGAATCCTCAGAACTCCTGAGAAAAGGAAAGTAATTCAATTAAAGCTTAGTGGAGTAGTGCTACTAGAAAAAGAAAAGGGGGTTGGCTACAATCACACCTCCTAGACTTGTGTCTTGATCTTCTACTCCTACTGTGCTGGCTTCTCTTTCTCTGCTTTCGTCCAATTTTCCTCTTCTTCCCATGCTTGCGTTTATGTCTCCTCTTCTGGTATTTCCCATAGCTAGAGGAACTAGAATCAGAATCCGACGAATCGGATTCAGAATCTGAAGTGGAATCTGAATCTGAGGAATCACTATCACTATCAGATGTTGAGTATCTCCTCCTTCTCCTCCTTGAGTCTTTGGAAGATCTTTTCCTTTTTCCCCTTGATTTTTTGTCAGAACTATCATCAGAAGTTAGAGATTTTTCTGTTTTTCTCCTTTTCCCTAAAATGAGAAGCAGCTCATATATTACAAGCAATTATTTAGCAGTAGATTGAAGGTCTATAATATAATAATATATAATATATTCATCAATATGTATTCCTTATCACAAGCACCTTTCTCCTTCTCAGCAGTATGCTGAACTTTTGTTTCAGACACTTCACCACAATCAATAATTTTAACTGTCTGGGTAGGTCTACCATCAGATGTTCCCACCTGCTCAATTTTCTTCAAAATTTCCATTCCATCAACAACTTTTCCAAAAACAACATGTTTCCTGCATCATCATGTGAAACAACAATAAAAAACCTGCCACCACTTCAACAAAGCAATATTATGGACATTACATTTTTTTGGAACAAAATGTAGAAACAAGCCTACAAAGACAACAGCAATAAAAAGATAATATTTGTAAAATTATGGGGACCATCAAAGAGAACAAGAATAGACAATAACAGTGGCGAAAAAATAACCTGAAAAACAGAAATAGTAAAAATTTTGGGGACCGTCAACAAGAACAAAAAATGCAGATTGCCCAGAATGGTGTGCAATATGATTATAGCACATCAAACTAGTTGAGATAAAACTTTCAAAGATTGTATACCCATCAAGATGAGGTTGGTGCTTGAATGTAATAAAGAACTGAGATCCATTGGTGTTTGGACCACTATTAGCCATAGAAAGAAAGCCAGGTCCATCATGTGTTAGTTTGAAATTTTCATCTGCAAGGAAGGAATCTTGCTAGTATAGTCAAATGATTAATCATGAAAACAGTCAAATATGTGCAAGAATATTTTGCTACTATATTTTCCTTATATGTAGAATAAATAAAAACCTCCTATCATAATAGGTAAAACATACCTGGAAATTTCCCTCCATATATACTTTCTCCACCTGTTCCTGTAAAGCAGTCAAAGTTGTTCCTTATAAGTCTTGGTAAAGGATATAACAATCAAAAAGTTGTTCCATATTAGCTAAATAATAAACAAAAAAACATACCATTACCCCTTGAAAAATCACCACCCTGACACAAAAACAAAAGTTGGTGAATTGTCATATCATATCTAGAAGCTAATGAACTTTATAAAGCATTCAAAAAGTTGGCAGAAATAAGTACGGCACCGGGCAAGTATTCAACTGGTAAGAACAGTACTGGGCAAGTGTCCACTATTTGTTGAATTGTACGATACAGGACAGCACAAATATAACTACCAATCTACCATGTTTGATTCAGAAATTGGTCATGGAACAACCAAATAAAATAGGAATGGAGTACAAAATTCTGAAAAGAAAATGACCCATCTCTTTTTACCCACTCTTTCAATCCCTCACCTTTCTCCCCACTCTCGATCTTCTCGCTCCCAATACCTTGTTTCAAAGTAAAAATTTATTTGTTTTTCCAGGCATTGATGGTAATGCACCTTCTAAAGATTATTTTTGCTATGCTATTTACGTTGATAAATTGCTATATTATATATACACACACATACATACCATATTATGTATATTAGTTTATAATAATAATACTAATAATAATAATATGAATTGGATAATTAATAACAAAAATGGCATTATAGTGAACTTTATATTTTTTAGTTGTGTTGTCCATTGTCCACCAAACAATATACAAGACAAAATGTTGTCCAGTAAAATAAAATTTGTGTTGTGTTGTTCTACCTGTATTGTGCCTTGGTGGTTGTTAAATTAATGTTAGGTTTTGGTTATTAGTTGAGGTATATTATGTTTCATTTATTATTGTATGTCAGAGGTGGGTGGTAGTTGTACTCTGATTTTCTAGATTGTATTGCATCTCTATTTAATAGGAGGTTCTAAGCTGAGTAAGTTAACTCAAGCTTTTTCTATATTCAAGTTGGTATCAAAGCAGGTGATCCTGCTCTTTAAAGTCTAGAGTCACACAGTAGGTTGGCCGTCATTGTCGCCATCGTCCGCCACCTTCTCCGGCAAGTACAAATCCAGGTGCGCCTGAACGTGCGTGATCTACCCCTGTAAATCACTCCTCCATATGGCGCTCCATGCGCTGCCCCAGTCCTGCCAAACAGCAAGTGCGTGAGCTCCACACGCCGGCAAAACGGTCTCCGTTCGCCGTTGTTCCGGTGCCGTCTGACTCGCCGAAGCCTTCTGGAGCCATTGCTGACCTACGTGGTTCACTTTGGACAAGATTTAGTGGATTTAAATCAAATCTCTCTCTCGAGTCTCTAGTTTTTCTCTTTTTCAGATCTGGAAAATGTCTTCTTCTACCTCAGTCAACTTTGGTCCCATTCTCCCTATTTCTGGATCTACCATCATCACAACAACAGAAAAGCTCAATGATAAAAATTATTTAGCTTGGGCTGATTCTATGGAACTCAGGTTCCTTGGTCAAGGACACCATGGGCATCTAGAAAAGGTAGCTATTGAGGGATCAGCTGAACAGAAAACTCAGTGAAAGAAACTTGACTTTCAGCTTTGTGCACTTCTATGGCAGTCAGTGGAGCCTAAGATATTGAAGAACCTCAAAGCTTTCAAAACCTGTTACTCGTTTTGGAAGAAAACCCAAGATATCTACTCTAATCACATCCAACGCTTGTTTGATTGTGTTCAAAAGCTAGCCTCCTTAAAACAAAATGATTCAGATATGGTGTCATATGTTTCCAAAGCTCAAGCCGCTGCAGAAGAATTGAAGTTTTTCTTAGAAGCTGATTCTATAGAAGAAATAAGGAAACGGCTTGATAACCTTTATATTTATGATTCTTTATAGTATGAACCTGACATTCAATCACATTCGTAATCAAGTTCTGACCAGTCAAGATATTCCTTCCATAAGAGCTTAACTACTCATCTCCTCCGTGTTCCTACCTTAAGCAATGAGGGTACCTCCTTTGAAAATAATATAGAGTTGTCTGTTATGATATCTTCAAGAGGAAAAGGAGGACGTGAAAATAGAGATCGTGGTGGAAGAGGTAATTGTCTACAATGCTTATTGCAAAAGGATGGGTCATACTCATGAGACATGTTACTCACTGCATGGTTCTCCAGACAAGTCTGCTCATGTATCAAGGTCTAAGGAACCAAAAAAGAGGAAATTGTCTGAAGAAGAATATCAAGGATACCAAGAGTATTTGAGTATTTAACAGCCTTGCAGGACCTTCTTCTGGACCTAATGTCTCAACAGTCTACATTTCTCAATCTGTGGAAGGTCAAAACCCATGGATTGTTGACTCTGGTGCTTCAAACCATATCTCTGGTAATAACTCCTTGTTTTCATCTTTATTACCTCCCAAATTTCCCCATCTTGTCACATGAACCAATGGGTCAAAGGTTTCAGCTCAAGGAGTGGGTTCAATTTCTATTTCTCCCTCCTTAAATTTATCTTCTGTTTTGTACATTCCTTCTTGTCTCAATTTACTTTCCTTGAGTCAATTAACTAAGTTCTTAAATTGTTCAGTTACATTTAACTCTGACTCCTTTGTCATTCAGGACCGTGGTACGAGCAGGCAGATTGGTGCAGGACATGAATCACAAGGTCTCTATTACCTGGAATCTAACTCTTCAGTGTCTTGTCTTGCATTTATTTCTCCTAAATTGTTGCATGATCGGTTTGGACATCCTAGTCTTGCCAAATTAAAGATAATGGCTCCTAGAACCTAGAAAACCCAAACTTTAAAATGTGAAGCTTGTCAATTAGGCAAACATGTTAGGTCTTCTTTTTCAAGTAAAGATAAATCAAAAAGTAATTCAGCATTCTCTACTGTTCATTCAGATATTTAGGGTCCTAGTCGAATTACTTCTTTTGGATTTAAATAATTTGTCACCTTTATTGATGAATATTCTCGGTGCACGTGGCTTTATTCAATGAAAGAAAGGTCTGAACTTCTATCAATATTTGTGTCCTTCTTTCATGAAATAAAAAATCAGTTTGAAAAATCAATCAAATGTTTCAGAAGTGATAATGCAAAAGAATATTTTTCTTTTGAACTCTCTTCATTTTTGTCCTCTCAAGGTATATTTGGGGTCCTAGTCAAATTACTTCACTTGTCCTCACACTTCTCAACAGAATGGGATAGCCGAAAGAAAGAATCGCCACCTTGTTGAAACCGCTCACTCCTTAGATGCGATTCTTTCTATCTGCTATCTTATCAATAGGATGCCCTCTTCCTCTCTTGATAATCAATTCCTCATTCCATCCTATTTCCAACTGAACCTCTATATCATGTTTCACCTCATGTATTTGGTTGTACTTGTTTTGTTCATGATATGTCTCTAGGCCTAAAATTGTCAGCTAAGTCGATCAAGTGTATTTTCCTGGGATACTCCCGCCTTCAAAAAGGATACAAATGTTATTCTCCTCACAACAAGAAGTATTGCATGTCTGCTAATATTACCTTCTTTGAAGACTCTCCCTTCTACTCATCCTCCACACCTAACTCCATTTCCATCCAAGAGATCTTGCCATCTCCCTTCTCGAGTCCAGAGATTGTCATTTCTCCAGACATCCTTATCAACCTGACCACACCAATATTAGTCCAATGCCTATCTTCTCTGAAACTGGTCATTCTCCCTTAGCTCCTCCTCATGGCATGACACCTGAAGCTAACCCCATCATTCCTGATGACTCTCATGGCTCATGTCCATCTCTATCTACTTCTTGTACAACGTCTCCTAATTCTCCTTCTATGGCGGATGACAACTCATGTTGGCCTGTTGCCCTTCAAAAAGGTATTCGCTCTTCTAGAAACCCTCATCCTATTTACAATTTTTTGAGCTATTATCGCTTGTCTCCATCTTATTGTTCCTTTATAAATTCCTTATCATCCATCACTATTCCCAAAAATATTTGTGAAGCACTTGATCACCGTGGATGGCGGCAAGCCCATGATTGATGAAATGTAGGCCTTTGATCACAATGGAACGTGGGAATTGGTTCATCTTCCTCCTGGGAAGAAAGTTGTTGGTTGTAGATGGATCTATGCTATTAAAGTTGGTCCAAATGGTGAAATTGAACGTCTTAAAGCTCGTTTGGTAGCCAAAAATTACACTTAAATATATGGACTTGATTATGGAGAAACTTTCTCCCTAGTGGCCAAGAAACTTCTTGCCATGGCAGCTATTTGTCATTGGCCCCTGTATCAGATAGACGTTAAAAATGCATTCCTCCATGGTGAGTTAGATGAAGAGATTTACATGGAGCAACCTCCTGGCTTTGTAGCTCAAGGGAAGTCTAGTCTAGTGTGTAAACTCAGGCGATCTCTCTATGGTCTTAAGCAGTCATCAAGGGCTTGGTATGGAAAGTTAAGCAATGTTGTCCAAGGTTTTGGAATGAAAAGGAGTGAAGCGGATCACTCTGTCTTTTACTATCATAAATCTGTTGGCAAATGTATTTATTTAGTTGTTCATATCGATGACATTGTCATTACAGGAAATGATGAAGTCACAAGATCTCAACTAAAGCAACACTTATGCAATCACTTTCAAACAAAAGATCTTGGTCATCTGAAATATTTTCTGGGAATAGAAGTAGCTCAATCCAAAGAAGGCATTGTAGATTCCCAGAGGAAGTATGTCTTGGATCTTCTGGAAGAAACAAAAATGTCTGATTGTAAGCCAGTCAATGGTCCTATGGACCCATACAAGAAGTTAGTGGCTGATATGGGATACTTACACTCAAATCCAGAAAGGTATAGAAGGCTGGTTGGGAAGCTCATATATCTCACTATTACGAGGCCAGATATTTCCTTTGCAGTTGGAGTTGTAAGTCGATTCATGAATTCACCTTCTGTTGATCATTGGAATGGAGTAATGCGTATTCTCAGATACATAAAAAAGGCTCCAGGCCAGAGTCTGTTGTTCGAAGATAAAGGAAATAGCCAATTTGTTGGATACTATGATGCTGATTGGGTTGAATCCGATACAGATTGACACTCTACTACTGGTATTGTGTGTACCTTGGTGATAATCTTATCTCATGGAAGAGTAAGAAACAGAAGACTGTTGCTCGATCTAGTGCAAAAGCTGAATATAGATCTATGGCTCTTGCAGCTTGTGAGTTGGTGTGGATTAAACAACTCATACAAGAATTGGAGTTCTGTGAAATTTCTCCAATGCAACTTTACTGTGATAATCAGGCAACTCTCTACATTGCTTCCAATCAGGTATTTCATGAAAGGACTAAACACATTGAAATTGATTGTCACTTTGTAAGGGAAAAAGTGTTGTCCAAGGAAATTAGGACCGAATTTGTTGGTTCCAATGACCAGCTTGCAAATCTATTAACCAAACCCTTGAAGGGTCCTCAGATTGAATACTTGATTTCCAAGCTTGGAACATATGATTTATATGCTCCAGCTTGAGGGAGAGTGTTAAATTAATGTTAGGTTTTGGTTATTAGTTGTTAGTTGAGGTATATTATGTTTCATTTATTATTGTATCTCAGAGGTTGGTGGTAGTTGTATCCACTACTCTGATTTTCTAGATTGTATTGCATCTCTATTTAATAAGAGGTTCTAAGCTGAGTAAGTTAACTTGAGCTTTTTCTATATTCAAGTGTGGTGCATATCAAACACACCCTTAGGCACAGCACTCACATGGAAGATAAAATTATTTACCTACATAGTTATTAATTAGCTCATGCCAATCAAAAGCAATGGAAAACTCCAAAACATTTTGTTCATATCCTCACTTCATGACTGTGAAACTTTACAAACAGAATTTACAATTTTAAGTGTGACACTGAGTAACTGTCCACTTAGACATAATACTCACATGCAAGATGAAAAATCTTTTCCTAGATAGTTATTAATTAGCTCATGCCAATCATGAAGTTCAAATTGTAGAAGCAACACCTCCATTAATGGGGGTAAGGCTACATACATCTATTCCCCAAATCCCACTAAGTGGGAGCCTCGTGTGTCTGATTAGGTCATCCTTCGTGACAATTGTAAATAGAGTAACAATGAAGACCAACTTACTTGAGCCATAAAACCTCTAATTATACGATGAAAGCTAGTCCCTTTATAATGCAAAGGTTTCCCTGTTGATTTTCCAATGCCCTTCTCACCTACCAACAGAAAGCATATAATTAATGTAAAAGTAGGGTGCAAATTTAAAGAACCAATTACTATTACTATGAAAAAATACCATTATTTTAAAGTCCTATTTTAATATGTTTTAAAGCAAAAAGTTTAACATTATTTATAGAATATAATTCATTTAACACTTGTAGGCTAGAAGATGTTCATACCAACTAAAAGTAAACTGTAGCCACAGGTTAATCACAACTGACCAGCATCTCATGTAAACAAACTGTATAACACATCATATTCAATTGGACAAGTTAACAAAAAGAAGTTTTGTGAAGATATTATGCATGAAGATTTCGACATAACTTCGGTTCTTTTACCTCAAGTTTTTTGCAGATAAAGCTTAAATTAAACTAATTACTAAAATGAGTATAGAACTTATTTTTCAATTTTCCCTCTTAATCAAATATTAACCTATCGAATAACATCACTTGAATACAAATTAGGACAATGTGCTTCAAGTCACTTAACTAACAAAGGGACTAAAATTATGTTGAGATTGGGGGATAAGAATTAGGGCTACTCATGGTTAGGTTATTTCAATAACTTAACCATAACAACTAATAATCATATATGCAAGTAGTTATAAATTATAATAATCATAACTATAACCATTTTTTCATAACCGATTATCATTTTGTATAACAGTTATAATTATAAATAATCAGTTATTAGTTATTTGTCCATAAACAGTTATTTTGGGGCAGGGGAACTTGTTCTTAAAATTTATTTTTTTGGTTAGCATTGTTTCCCACACATATTTGGCCACTTACACAAAAGTGTGGGAGGCATCAGGGAAGGTTTTTACTACTTAGCATGTTATCCATAGAATTGTGACCTGTCACAAAGGTGTTGGAGGTTTGTGCATAAATTTTTTGTCTTGGTGCATTATTCATATGGTCACAAACAATGCCACAAAAGTGTAGGTTAATGTCAGCAAAGTTTTTCCTTCTCAGCATGTTTCCCACAACAATATGACCACCATCACAGATGTGCGGTAGTGTCTGGAAAGGTTTTTCTATTAAGCACGTTACCACAGGGATGTGACCTTTGCAACACAGATGTGTAGGTGCCACCAAGGAAGGTTTTTTTACTCATTATATTATCCACAAGAATGTGGCATTTGCCACATAAGTTGCGGGAGGCTTGCAGGTAGCTTTTTCTTGCTTAGTACGTTTTTCATAGATGGTGAACATTGTCACATAGGTGTAGACGATTTCAAAGAAGTTGTTTTCTATTCAGCACACTTCCCACAGGAATGTGTCCATTGACACAAATGTGTATACTGCATTAGAAAATATTTTTTACTTAATATGTTATCAACACAGTTGATTCCATATTTGATTATAATGTATATATTCTTTTTTCAATAAAAATAGAATAATTAGGTATTTATTTGTATTTTTATTTTTATTTTTATTTTTTATAAAAAATATTAAAATATTATTCATTGATATTTTTATTGAAAATCAAAACCAAAAGAATTTGATTATAATTCAAGATAACCATTATGAAATCAAGTAACCATAACCATTTTTAATAAAAATAAGTTATAAAACAGGCTCTAGTGTCATAACCATATTAAAAATAGCCTAGTTATGGTTATTTTTTTGCTAAACTAGATATTTTGAGCAGCCCTAATAAGAATTCAGCCAAAATACCCATTTCATATTCACATAAATATAAAAGTACATGTCTCCTCTCCCACCACCACAAATGCAAGCATCAGGGTAAAGGGACACACAACTAGGCAATAAAGGAATTTTGCACATGAGTTGAGAAGCATAGGCAAATCAATCCAGTATGCAGATAACTTCCTGTTCCTGAACCTCAATAAAACTAGTGACTACCTTACTGCTGGAACAATCATTCCAGTTGGTCAACAACAATCTCAAAAGCCTCACATTCCCAATACACATAGGAAGTGCAAGCGTCACCAAGCAACAACCAAACTATTAAAAAACTGAGAACAATTTAAAGATACCTGTACAAAGCGCCCGAAAATTGTCGGCTGTCTTGGGAACTACACTGGCAAAAAGCTGCATAATTCAAAAAAGTTCATTCATTCATACCAACCTAGGATGCTGAGGCAAACTTCAAATATTCTATGACAATGAAAATTAAACAAAAAAACTCGTGATTTTCTACCTGAATGACAATTCTTTCCACAGGATCTCCATCAATTGAGACATCAAGAAATACACGAGGATTCTTTTGCAGACCCATCACCTTGTCCAAAAGATGCTTCAGACGTAAAGTAGACGCAGAAAGCAATCAAGAATCAGCACAGCAACAAGGGTCCAATAGCGAGTTATAAAGAGCATCACATGCGAGTGTTCCCCTGTTAAGACAGAGAGCTAAAGTTGTGCATTTAAACACAGTAAATCACCATCGTCCTAATAACCAGTTGTCTATCGTCATAACTACATACCCACATTATAATACGCTGAACTTAAGCTTCCCAATATCAGTTAACGCGCATGCAATGCAACAAAACCCTAAACCCTAAGCATACATTCATTTTGTAACTAGACTCAAGTTCCCGGCAGAGAAATTTACAAAAACTAAATCAAAATACTCGTCAGAAACAGCATTTTGCATCTAGAGAGGGGGAAGTAAGATTCCAACAGGAGTGGAAGAATTATAAGTGAAATGACAGAAGAGGAAGATACTCTACGAAATTATGAGGGTTACAAATTGGACACTAGTTCTGAGTGAGGTTAGTTGCACCGAGACAGAGATAGAACGTGTGTGTGAGAGAGAGAGAGGAACTCACCATTAAGGTATCAAGAACGGAGGTGACGGCTCGGTCTCACTGGCTATAAAGAAGAAAGGTTCTTGTTTGTACAAAGTTAGAGGAAGCACATTTTCTTGGGCTATGTCGAACAGCATTTGGGCTGCCCACGCTGGCCCAATTCCTCGATTTCTTCCTGCACCTATAAGTCAGCATTATCTTTTGATATATTTTTAAAAATTCCAAAACACCCTATGACCTTTTCACTAAAGACTTCAAAACTTTTACTCATAACTCAGTCACAACTTCTTTCCTTCTTCACTCTCCTTTCCCTGACATGTTTACTCTATATTGTACAACCACTGTAAAACATCTATTTATAATAGCACAACCTTATGATAATTTCTTAATCACCATTTATAGTTCTCATTCTGCAGTACATAATAGATGATTCCCCTTCTACACAACATACACATGATTTTGTATATAATTCTAAAAAATATGTGAACTTATTCTTTCTTTGATGAATTTAGTTTTAGTGTTGCTAACAGAGTTCACATTATGGTATATGAAAATATAGTTTTTGGTAATGATAAACTGTTGAAATATGTATAAATTTTCTAGCTGATTAAAACCATAAAAAATGTATGTCAAGGATGTTGTGTATTTTTATGTCATGTTGGAATTGT
Organism: Psophocarpus tetragonolobus; assembly: GCA_037954015.1. Lineage (NCBI taxonomy): Eukaryota > Viridiplantae > Streptophyta > Magnoliopsida > Fabales > Fabaceae > Psophocarpus > Psophocarpus tetragonolobus. The sequence continues at coordinate 59,828,689 of CM075691.1, read as the reverse complement.
ATGTTGTAATTTATAGTAGTTAATATACATTATATACGTATGTTGTTTAGTAATTTATAGCTGAAGTTATATTTTTAGTAATACTATGAAAGGAGAGAGACTAAACTCATATCTTATTGATGTTTTTGCACCAAAATGGTCAATTTAAAAATACAAGGACTAAAATAAATTAAGGAAAAATTAGTTTTTATAAAGTAAAAAGTACAAAAACAAATGAAGGAAAAATAAGCTATTAAAAAATGTTAGGTTCATAAGGTTCAAACGACTAAATGATCCATTTATAGTCTTGTGGTTTTGATGATTACAAATAAATTAGGTTTAATTATCTAACGTTTTAATTTTAAAATTATTATAAGGAATATAGATAAAAGGTATTCATAAGATACTATTGGGAGATAAAAAGATCATCCTTTCAGAAGACAAGAGAGTTATATTTTGTCCCGAAGAAGCTTGTGTAATGCTATCGAGAGATAGGAAGATCATCAATGGATCTGAAAATGATAATAATCAATAGATTGTCACATGATAAGTCTTTAGTATAGTAGAAACATACTATCACAAGATCAAAAGCTGTGAAGTAGCAGAAGATCAAACTTCTACTAAAAAGTTATCAAAAGATAAGCCACTTCAGACAAGAAGATTGTGTCATCACCCAGGGATGCTACTATCGAAAGACGTAGCTGCTAATCATGTTTAGAGGAACGAAGATACCAATAAAGACCATAAAGGCTTACCTATGTTAAAACCATTTAAAAATTGAAGCTTCAAGAATGAAGTTTCTTCTCATGGAGAGACTGTCTATTACGAAGCATCTGACCAAGAAAAACTAGACCATCTTAAGAGGACTTTTTTAACAAGTCAACATCTTCTAAAAGAGCAAACTTCTACTTAGACCATCTTCCGAAGACCTTTCTCAAAAGAATTCACACTCTTCATAGCAAGCATCTTCTTAGGAATAAGATATCGTCTTATGAACCATCTACCCATAAGAAGACACAATTTTTATCCCCCTAGAAGTAAAATTGAACAAAGTTCACGATCATGAAAAGATAAATCATGAAACTTTAAGAAGATACATGTGTGATCAAGACAAAGTCTAGGAAGATTCAATTTAAAACTAATTCAATCAAACTTTGTGTAGAAGACCTTTTTAAGCTAAAAAATGGTATGAAAAATAAAGCATGACAAAAACTTATTAGAAGCTCAATATATGATCATATCATCTAAATCTAGTGATAAGTTGACTTCTACAATAGAGAATCGTTCATCAAATATAGGGCACAAAGTGAAAATTTGAATTATGCAAGTTGACTGAAAGCAAAAGTGGTGAGCAAAGTGTAAAAGGTAAGGGTCCACCTCAAGAAAAGTGTCTTTGGCACTGCCACAATCTGTAAATCCACAAATCAGAACAAGTTGATACCTAAAGGTGATAAGTGGTGTCGGATATCAGAGAAAAGGTGACAAACTCGTGATAACCTCGCAGAATGTATTTAATGCAAGATTGTTGATTAAGTTGCAAGAATTCATTTTCATCATTGAAGAGGAGCAAGAACAACTATCATCATTTGAAGACTATAAATAAAGGTTTGAGGAAGAGGGGATTCATTGAATTACATACTAAAGTGTATAAAGTTGTATTGTTTTTTCTAAGATTCGTGACTGTTATACCTCAAGTGATAAGAAGTCTATCATACTACTTTTACTGAGCTTAATTTGCCTATTTTCATCTAGTGAAGTAATGTGAGTGATAAACATATATATATCCTTTCTTTGAGAGTTAGCCTTGTACAAACTTTCAAACCATCTTTGTGTTGAGCTAGGATTGTCTTATTGTTGAAAGAATGCTCGATGGAAAACCAAGAATGACTTAGTGATTAAATAATACTCGGGTTACCAAACTCAAAGGATTTCTTATTGTAAAACCAAAAGTAGTTCAAGAATACTTGTTGTAAGTTAGAAATGGCAAAAAAAAAAAAATACTTAGTGTATTTTTTACTGAAATAGTGGAATCTTCTAAAGGGTACTTAGAAGATATTATGCGTAACTTACATTGAGTGACCAGTATAAACAACTTTCTATCTAATCTTCTATCATAAGGTCTTACTATTTGTAATTGATTTATAGCTTAAATAGTTTTATAAGAAACTTTGTTTATAAAGTACTATTTTATTCACGCCACCCGTTTATAAAAAACGTCTAATAAATTGAGTTGCTTTATTTTACATAATTGTTTACAAAAAAAGAGTTTTGAAACATCTTATATCTTCTTATATTATATCATTTACCAAAATGTTTTAGAAAAATCCTTAAGGTGATTTGCGAAAAAAGTTTATAAATAAGTTTTTTATAGTTCTATTTAAACTCCTTCTAGAACTAACTTTTTTTTTTAAAAAAAAATAATTATAAGCTACAAGTTCTAACCTTAAAAATAACTTATTTTTCCAATGGAATTTTTTTTTTCCGAAATTCCCAAACATGATTATTTTTCTAACACTCTACTTAAATTATTTGGGAATAATTGAAATTGATGTTCACATACAAACTCTAATTGTTTTATGTTTAAAGTGTTGAAAATAACAACTTATCCATAATTTTTAAATCAAAATTTAATTTTTAAAGTATTTGCTTTATCATTTTAACTAGTTGAAAGTTAAAAAATTAGCTAAATAATTTTATCTCCATTTGGATAGTAAAAAACTCCTAGTTTTTTTTAAGGAGTTACAAGTTTCTTTTTAAAAAAAAAACTACTCCTAATAGCTTTTTCAACAGATCTCCTATTTTCAACTACTAGCTAATTTTTTTTATAAATTTACATTTTATTAATTAATGTGTTGTCCCTCACTAATTCTCTCTCTTCATATGATACAACATCTCCCTCCTTCATTAACGTAGTTATAGTAATTTATAATTTAAATATATAATTGCAGAAATTATAATTTAAATATGTAATTTAAAATTTATATATTTAATTATAGAAAATTATAATCTAAATATATATATATATATATAATTATAGTAATTTATAATTTAAATATATAATTATAGAAATTTATAATTTACATATATAATTACAATAATTTATAATTTAAATATGTAATTAATTAATATTATTAAAATATATCATAATCATTTTAAATACCTCATTGTTGATCTAATGATTAATGATGTTTTTATTTGTCATTTTACAACTTTCAACTAGTTAATCAACTAGTTTTATCAAACACTTACAATTAGTTTTTTCAGCTTTCAGTTAGTTTTTCAAGTTTCATATAGCTTTCAGCTAGTTTTTTAGCTAATTTTTCCAAACACACCCTTAACTTGTAATAATAAGAATTATACATTTTCTATTTTTTAACTATGTTATTAGTATAAAGTATTCACTTGCTTTAAGATAATTAATTAATATTTTTTATTTTTTACTAAAAGTATAAGACCTTTTTTTTTTTTGGAATGATACTAATTGTGAGAATGATGGAAGAGAGAAATGAAAAGAAAAAATAAAAGTTTAAGCAATAAAATTATATATAATAATTATTTTTAGGCTTAATTACAATTCATGTTCCCCTATTTTACTGATGGCTGACATTTTGTCTCTCCATTTTTAATTGTTAACACGTTGTCCTCTTATTTTTAAAAATGTTCAAATTTTATCTAATCGTTACTTATTAAATGTTGACCGTTTATTTATAGATGTTGACTATTGACGTGGAAAACTATCAATAACATAATAATTACATTATATGATTAAACTATAGTTCGTATCTCTTAATTTTACCAATTTCTTACATTTTGTCCCTTAAGTTTTAATTGTTGACATCTTGATCCCCAATTTTGAAAGGTTCATTTTTTGTCCGCCAACTACTTATTAATTGTTGACAATTTATTTGGGGACATAAACTAACCACATGAAAATATTAATGACACAACAATGGGGTATGTGAGAAAGGAAGAGATGAGTGACATTCGCAGAGGAAGACACGGGGGACAGCGGAGATACGGGGATCCAAAATCTCAAATGAGATCTTGGTAATACTTGAATACAGGAAAAAATGTTTGAGTGTTTTTGTACACTCAGCTCAAAACACTGTATTAATAGAGATAATACACAAGAGTACATAAGAAGTCATAAAAGGAGTTGAACAACCACCTTACCTCTGACATAAAACATAAATGAAAGACAAAATATAGTTCAACTAACTACTAACACTTAATACAACTATATTTAACACCCCCCTCTAGGGTGAACATATAAATTATATGTTCGAAGCGTGGTACTCAAGTATTGAATATGAGTACCCTTCAAGGATTTGGTTAATAAATTTGCAAGCTAATCATATGAGCTTATAAACTGAGTCCTAATTTCCTTGGGCAACACCTTTTCTTTAACAAAGTGAGAATCAATTTCAATGTGCTTAATCCTCTCATGAAATACTGGATTGGAGACAATACGGGGAGTTGCCTAATTATCACAGTGAAGTTACATTGGAGAAATTTCATAGAACTTCTATTCTTGTATGAGTTGTTTAACCCACACCAACTCACACGTAGCTAAAGCCATAGATCTATATTCAGTTTCTGCACCAGATTGAGAAACAATATTCTGTTTCTTGCTCTTCCATGAAATAAGGTTACCTCCAAGGAACACACAATAACCAATAGTAGAGTGTCGGTCTATGTCAGATCCTACCCAATCAGCACCACAATATCCAACAATTTGGCTATTTCCTTCATCCTTATACAAAAGACCTTGACTGAGAGCTTTCTTAATGTAGATGAGAATATGAATTACTCCACTCCAATGATCAATACAAGGTGAATTCATGAATTGACTCACAACTCCAACTGTAAAGAAGATATCTGGCCTAATAATAGTAAGATATATGAGCTTCTCAACCAGCCTTCTATACCTTTCTGGATCTTAGTATAAGTCTCCCATATCAGGCACTAACTTCTTATAAAGGTCCATAGGATTGTCAATAGCTTACAATTAAACATTTTAGTTTCCTTTCAAAAATCCAAAGCATACTTCCTTTGGGAAACTACAATGCCTCTTATGGATTAAGTTACTTCTATTTCAAGAATATATTTTTTAAGGGTGATTTTAAAAAAAGCTTTTAAAAACTAATTCACCCCCTCTTGGTTGATTGTTCTAAGCCATTAAACTCTCTCACAATGGTCATGCTCTAACACTGCAAACGCCAATGTTAGATTAGGCATCAAGTAGCAGCTTCTAAAGGAAAAAAGGTAATTTAACTATCACGATTCAAGTTTCTTCATGTAACTCTTTCTTTATATTACTTTTAACTCTTTCTTTAAGGTGATTTTAAAAAAAGCTTTTAAAAACTAATTCACCCCCTCTTGGTTGATTGTTCTAAGCCATTAAACTCTCTCACAATGGTCATGCTCTAACACTGCAAATGCCAATATTAGATTAGGCATCAAGTAGCAGCTTCTAAAGGAAAAAAGGTAATTTAACTATCACGATTCAAGTTTCTTTTTGTAACTCTTTCTTTATATTACTTTTAACTCTTTTGTTACCAATTTCAACCGAGCTTTTTACATCATGAAGGGATCCATTTTCATCTTACTATAATTGCTACTAATTTAAACAAATTTCATTTGGGTTGTTGCTAGTAAATTTTCATGTTATTGTGTATGAAGTAATTAAGTTGTTATGATTTTTCTTTCTACTGCACTAAGGGCATTTCCAATGGAAGCAAACAACCTATTTGTAGAAGGTCAAGTTATTCTAAAATGAACTTTTTGGCCTATATGAAGGTCAAGGTGTTTTATGATAGATCACTTAGCTTACAATAAAACTAAGATATCTTGTGATTAACTCTTCGGCCTATATTGAGTAAGGTTGGGTAGATAGTTTGTCTCGTGAAACCCGCGTTTTAAATGGATTGTATAAGTTTGATTCACTAAATAAATGTTTTTTTGTTAAAAAAAATTGTATCTGACCCACAAAGTTTAGACTTAATGAACTAAACTTGATTATATTATATTAGAAGTTAAATCAAACCCAAAATAGGTCATCTTGTTCTCTCTTTCTCTCCAAGTTTTAGGGTAGAATTATTTGACAACCAGATTGCTCAGGAAAACATTGAGGTGGTTGATGATGGTGAACAAGCAGAAGGAGTGGCTGTTAATCCAAATGATCAAGGTGGCATTGTATCTGACATAGAAGTGGAGGAAGATCAAGGTAACTATCTGATGTTTGTTGGAAGCTTTAGTGAAGGTAAGTTTTCTATTGATGTTGGGGAAGAAAATGGGTGTAACCAGTAGTGTGCCTAAAGAGGTGATTGTGAGAAGGTTGGTCGAACTAGAAGAATGAGAAGGGGGAGAGTGGCTATTAATAGGGCTACTAATGGGAATGGGAACCTTTTTTAGTATGTTTAATGTCCTTTCTTATAATATTTAGGAGATTCGAGGGAGGGAGAAATGGAGGTCTGTGAGACAGTTAGTCATAAAGCATGAAATTAGCTTTCTTTGTATACAAGAGACGAAGGTTGACAAGATTGATAGAACCCTTTGTAGTGCAATCTAGGGTGATTCAAACTTGAATTGGTTAGATGTCTTTGCAATCAACAAGTCAGGAGGACTGTAGTGTGTATGGGACAATAAACAATTTGTGGTGTCTGAATCCTTTTATGATGTGGGTTTCCTTGGTGTAAAAGGCAAGTTTAAAATGAATTTAGTGGATCGAATAATTGTAATGTATATGCTCTCTGTTCTTTGGCGGGGAAGAAGGTTATGTGGCAATCTTTAATGGAGCATAGACATTGGTTCCAAGGATTTGTGTGGTGTGTAGTAGGAGACTTTACTGCATTACGATCTCCTCAAGAGAATATATGAGAAAATGGATTGTTTGACAATAATATTTACAATACAAATGACTTATTGGACTTTTTGAGTAATATGGAGCTTGTAGAGGTATCTGTTGTTGGGCATCACTTCACTTAGTTCAATGCTAAAGGAAGAGGATGCAGTGTCCTTGATAGGTTCTTAGTATTCCGGGAATGGTTGGTCTTGCTCCTAATAGCTTCTAACTGAACTTGAGCAGGGGTTATTCTGATCATTGTCCCATAATACTGAAACAATCCAATGTTGATTGGGGCTTGAAACCTTTCAAGTTTATAAATGAATGGCTGGAATTCAATGGATTTGAGGAGTTTACCATTTAAAGTTATAATAAATTAGAAGTCCTCGGATGGGGTGCTTTTGTATTCAAAGAGAAACTAAAGGTCCTAAAAGTTGAGATCAAGAGCTGGAAAAGGATGAATGTTGGCAAGGTGGATGAAAAAATTAGTGAGTTAAAGAATAAAATAGCAAGTTACGACAAACTTGCGGAAGAGGATAATCTTAAGGAAAAAGATGTTAAAGTGTGAATGGTGGCTACTAGTGACCTAAGTAAATGAGACTCTTATCAAGAGACACTATTGGCACAGAGGGCGACACTAAAGTGGTTAAAGAAGGGTGACATGAATTCTTGGTTTTTTCACTCATCTATTGCCCAAAAATGGAAGCTAAATGGTATGTTAGGGGGTTGTCAAATGGTGAATGGGTGGCGGACCCAAAGCAAGTGAAACAAGCGATTCATGGTTTTTTGCTTCAAAGGTTCCAAGCTCAGTGGAAAGATAGAGTTTAGTTGAATGGGGTGGAGTTTAAATGTCTATCAGAATGCCAAAAAGAAGAGTTGGAACGAGAATTCTCGTTGGAAGAAATTAGAATGGCAGTGTGGAAATGTGATAGCCCTAATGCCCCTGGTCCTGATAGGTATAACATGATGTTCGTGAAGCATTTTTAGGATCTTCTAAAGGGGGATATTAGGAAAGTATTATTGGAATTTCATAAAAATGGGAAGCTTCCTAGGGGGCCAATACCTCATTTATTTCATTGATCCCCAACAGATGATCTTGCTTATTGGATACTTTGTAAAATCATTGCAAAGGTATTAGCCTTCAGGCTCCAAAAGGTATTGCCTTGTATCATTGAAGAAAGCTAAATGACTTTCATTAAAGAAAGACAATTACTTAACAATGTGGTCGTTGTCAATGAAATGATTCAGGAGGCTAAACATCAAAAGAAGCCCATGCTTGTGTTTATAGGCTAATCTTAAGAAGACGTATGACTCCATGAAATAGGAGTTCTTAGTATACATGCTCAAACGGTTTGGATTTAGGGATAAATGGATCAGATGGATTACTGGTTGCTTATCTTCTTTGTCAATCTCAATTTTGGTGAATGGCAATGCTACAAAGGAGTTTAACATGCAAAGAGGTCTGCATCAAGATGATCCTATAACCCTCTTCTTATTCTTAATAGTTGTTGAGGGGTTAGAGGGATTGATTTAGAAGGCATTATCGGAACGCCTTATTTCAAGCATTAAGATGGGTAATTAGGACCTTCAGGTTGTAATCCAACAATTCGCAGATGACACCATTTTCATGATTTCGCTTGATCTCTAAAATGTATTCACTCTTAAAAGTGTTTTGAGGTATTATGAGATGGCTTCTAGCTCAAGATTAATTTTCATAAAAGTAGCTTGGGGGATTGGAGTGAAGCTGTCGGAGGTGTGTTCTTTTGCTAAGATCCTTAATTGTGGGGTGTTGACAATGCCATTCTCCTACCTTGGGATTCCAGTAGGGGCAAAGATGACGAATGAGAGGGTCTGGAAGCTAGTCCTTGATAAAATAAGAGCAAAATTGTCTCCTTGGAGACAAAAGAACTTGTCATTTGGGGAGATGATTTGTTTGATTAAGTCCATCTTCTTGGCAACTCCTTTATTTTTTCTGTCTTTTTTCAAGGTTCCCAAAAAGGTGGCTAATGCCATCCAGACTCTGCAAAGGAGGTTTCTTTAAGGTGGGTCAAAAGAATACTCTAAAATGGCGTGGATCAACTCCGAGTAGGTGTGCAAATATAAATGTACTAGAGGGTTGGGAATTAAAGATGTGGGCTTTTAATAAAGCTTTTTTGGACAAATAATGGTGGTGAATTCTTTAGGGAGGTGATGCTCTCTGGATCCAAGTGTTAAAAGTAAGATATGTGATAGATATTAAAAGGAACTTAACAGTTATGCATACGAAAGGATGTTCTCAATGGTGGAATGATCTGTTAAAAATATCTTTTGAAGAAGGGAGTAAGGATTGGTTATCTGGTGAAATGATACCTCTAGTAAGGAATGGGTGCTTGTTTAAGTTTTGGGAGGGTGACTGGAAGGTACCTGTGGGGCTTAAGTTTTTGTTTAAGAATTATTGAATCCAAATGTTTGTTATCAAGTCTTGTTATAAATGAGGATATTTGATTCCATTTTTTGTACAATTTTTAGGTAATTAAAGATGGAAGAAGGAAATGATGGAAATAATTATGAAGAAATGGAAAAAGGAGAATCTGCCACATTCTTGCTCAAGCTAGAATTTCTCGCTTGAGCGAGAATGATCCAGAGAAGGGAAGTGCATCAGAGGCATTCTAGCTCAAGCAAGATAATTCTAGCTTGAGCGAGCTTCTCGCTTAAGTGAGATCATTCTCGTTGGAGCGAGAATTATCCAAAGATCAATGTTGTTCTAGGGGCATTCTCGTTCAAGTGAGAAATATCTCGCTTGAGCCAGAGAACCTTTTTTCAAGTTGAAGTACTATTCTCTCTTGAGCGAGAACTAGCTGGCTCAAGTAAAAAATCACTTATAAAAGGTTTGGAACGAAAAATGAAAAAAAAAAAAGTTTTAGGAAGAAAACAAAGGACCACAAACAGAGCTGCGAAAGCCGTTTTCCTAAATTCTTCTCCATTCCTGATTGTATTATGACTACCCTAATCTCTTTTTTAGGATTGAATGTAATCGATTCAAACTCGAATGTATTCTAGTGATATTTATATATAGTAATTTCGTTCTCATTTGATATTGGTATTTCGTTTTGTTTTTAATGCTTGATTCTATTTTATCAATAGATTCTTGAATTTGATTTTTAGAATTAACTGAAAAATATTTCTGAAAATCTGCTCTAAACGAAATTACTCGATATGTTGCATTGCTAGGAATAGATTTCAATATATCGATTTTTTTATAACATTTGATCGTAATCCTAATTAATTTGTTAAATATCTGAGGAATTGGTATTTAAGAGATTTTTCTTATGAATTTTATACTTGAGGGATCAGTATAAATGATTTTTGTATCTTGCATCAATATCAATTTTTGAATGCTATATATATACATTTATTTATCCAAAATACAGATGAGTGAGATAGATGAAATTCAATCCCAGTTTCTCCCACTGAATTCTCTTTATCATTTAGCCTATTACTCTTTTATATTTATTATGTACTTAAATTTATCTTACTACATTCCATCATGAACAAATCCATTTACTATGTATACATACTTAGTGAACACTATAACTTTGAATTTTAATTGAAACTGTTTCTCGTGTGGTCGACACTCTTACTTCTAAAACTATTATACTATAGTTGATTTTGGTACACTTGCTAGAGTTCAATAGAGTTGGAGGTTGTGTTAGAGGAGGTATCTATGAGGCAAGAAAATAATGATGGATTCGGATGGGGGAAGAGACTGGGGATCTCAAATACTTATCTGTAAATGATTCTTATAGTTTAGTGAAGAGGATGGGTCAAGCTAATGCTTCTCCTTTTTTCAGTAGATATGAAAATTCAAGGCTTCGCTTAGTATCCTTTGACATTTTGTGGTGTGGGAGATATGGCTAGCTAGAAACGTTGTTGTCTTTAAAGGAGAATCGTTCCTCATTGGTGAAGTGTGGCAGTTGGCTCTGTAAAGGTCTTGATTGTGGATTAAAGGCTATTGCAAGTCTCTATAGTCTCTTTTGTTGAATGGTCCTCTCATCCGGTCATGTGCATGATGCAAATCAAGATTTAATGTGATTTGGGAATGACAAAGTTATGGGTATCTTAAGCAAAATAATGTATTGCTTGATCAATGTATTCTTAAGTGGGGAAGTTGGGGATGTAGTAGTCAGTTGTTTCTTTCATGGAGTTTTTTTTCTTATAGTTAATTGTACTTTTTGCTCGTATGCTGTCATCTCTTGTGACATGTAAATATTTAATGAATTTTACTTTTTTTCAAAAAGAATAAAATCTAAAACACTAAATATTTTCAATATTAAGTCTAAAATATTATAATTTATAGCAAACAACTCACAACATTAATATAAATTAATAGCTCAAATAACTTGTCATTTTAAATGAATTATATTCATAAGCTTGTGAACTTCACATACTATAATCAATTTTAGCTTAAGTATGTCTTTTGTCCGATAAATTAGGAAATTTTGTTTTTAATCCTTGATAAACTACAGATTTTGGTCCCTAATTCTATTTAGACAGCACTTTAAAAAAATCATAAAAAGTTGTATAAATAGCATTTTAGGAACTAGAAAGACAATAGAAAATTTATTACGGACAAAAAAAATTATTAGCACCAAAGACAAAATTTGTTAATTTATTTGGGATAAAAAATATATATTAGTCATCAATTTTTTCCTACAATTATTTTAAAAAAAAGAATTCAAAATTTACCCTAATCGCCTTAACCCATATGCCCACCTCTAATGTGAGGTCGTGATAGTATGTAGTGAACCTCTTGGTATGTAGTGAGACTCGACTCAGGTGTTTTGTAATGATTTTCTCAGCCTATAATGAAGTTAAGATATTTTGTAATACCACTTCTTAGCTTTTCTGAGACCAATGTGTTTTGTAATTAGTTTCTCAATTTGTAATAGAATCGAATCTGATATGTTTTTGCCCATAGGAAGGATGGGATTTTTTTTTTTTTTTTTGAGACCTTGTTGATAGTGGGATACGATCTTTAGTTCTCTCACGTGGGGTAGGTTAAACCCTTATCTGGTATAATTATGATTAATCTATAATGATTTTATTTTAATGTAATACTTTTAGACAAATAATTTTTTATAATTTTAAACCGTACCGACAGTAATAGGAGAAAATGTCTAATTGCATGTTTGAATTAACGTTTGATTTGAGGTTAACGTGGTTTTTATAAATTGATTTTTTAAGTAAACATGATTTTAAAATAACTTGATTTTTATTTGCTTAGTTTTACTTAACTCTGTAAATTTTACAAGTAATATTTGATGATTACATTTTCAAGTTAACATGAGAAAAACAAGAAATTCAAGCAAAATATCAAATTATTATCCAAAAAATGTTATAAAGTAGCAATAATAAAATAGAAAAATAAATTTGTTAAGTGGAGTGTAGCTCGCTGACAAATAAAATTTAAAAGATGTTAAAGCTTCATAATTTCAAACCATACAACAAGTGTTAGCTATTGAGGTTATATCGCTCAGTGGAATTGAATCCGTTCAGTGACTTTCATAATCATAAAATAGGGATTCATGAACTAGGTCATTCGCAACTGGTTCATTTCTTAAATGCGTGAGAGAAATAAATTATTTTACAATTTCCTTCCTCCTCAAGCCCCCGTTGCATATTCCACCTCTCTCCAGAATTTCTTATGTCAACTCGCAATGAGGGCAAATGAGAAAGCATCTATCCATGATGCAATGAGGGCAAATGAGAAAGCATCTATCCATGACATCCAAAATCGATTTCTATTGAATGTAGAGGCAATCTTCCCCTTACTTAAGCCAAAATTGATTTTGGATGGCAGAATCATGCCTCCTCTTGGCATCCAAACACCTCCCTTTTAAGGTGTGTTTGCCCCTCTATGACACAAATCCAAACATGTACTAAATTCACATGTTTCTCAAACTTGATAATAAAAATGAACAACTTAAAAATATAATAATTAGAGTTTAATATCTATGCACAAACCATATAAAAAAAAATTATACCAACGTTTAATTACCACCATTCATTTATATGACTTTTAAAATATTAATTGGTAAAGTTAACAAACTTATTATATATAAAGGGTTGTGATATGAAACTCAATGTGTGAGTGTTTTTTTTTTATAATTAAAACTAAATGGGCTTAATTAATATATAACGAGTTTCACACTATATTCAATCACAACCTTTTATTTATGATAAATTTATTGATTTTACTATTAATACTTTAAAAGTCATATAAAGGAAGAGTTATAATTAAACGTTGGTGTAAAATTGTTTTACACTTTCAGTGCATACTAATTAAACTCAAACTAAATTTGACTGAAAAAAGAAAGAAAAACCTATTTTATACCTTATCATAATTTTGTTTATGTTTTAAATTATTTACTTCCGATAATAATAGTTTCAAATTTTTTAACAGAGAATGAAATTGGTTTTTAAAACAGATCATTAATATTCAACACTGGGGACTAATTAGAAGAGTTGAACTATTCTGCACCACACAAATATATAATGACCAGACTAGGTAATAGAGCAGTATTCTTCTGGAAATTCAGGAGCAAAGTCAAGGTCAATAAATCTGTTTCAACATTCAACACGCGCGTATTCATAGAATGTTATTTAATTGAAATTACAGTCTGCATATGTAAAGACCTCTCTCAACTGTTGTTCCCCTCATGTGTAATTAAGTTTCCATTGATAGTAGATTGAATTTAACTTCATCAGAAAGTTAACATGTGCAAAATTCCCTCACAGCTAGGCTACTTTTTCTTACATTGTTCATCAATATTTGCCGGGAAAAGAACTTTGAAGTCGTGTTTGCATTGACTTTGTGAATGAAAAATGGGTTGCATACCGTCTGAATTAAAAATTTCCCCTAGTCAGGGAAAGAAGCCTTTTGAATTAGAATTTCGACTTTGATCCCATCTTTGACTTTTCAACAAAATAATATATTGGCTGCATCACATAACACATCTCTATAGTCTATATATAAGCAAGGTTCTAATAGAATAACCGTGCAACACATTGCTCATTCTGAATTTTCTTGCTTTTCCACCTAAGTTGAAACCATATAACATAATAAGTGATGGCAGGAGCACTGACAGAAGATCAGATTGTTGAATTCCAGGAAGCTTTTTTCCTCATTGACAGGGACTCAGACGGTGTGTTTATTTGCACCTTGATCATTTGTTCACTTTTTTCATTTTGATGTGAGAAGGGGTTTTGAATTGATTTTGACTTGGTGATTCTCTAGGATTCATTACCGTGGATGAATTGGCAAGCATTATCAGATCATTAGATGGGAATCCTACAAAAGAAGAAATACAAGACATGATTAGTGAGGTCGATATTGATGGGAACGGGAGTATAGATTTTGAAGAGTTCTTGAATATTATGGGTAGAAAAATGAAGGTAAGATACAAAACTAGTCATGGCATTGATTAAAAAGTTATCTGTTTGAGGCTAATGATCATGATATTAATTACTGTAAAAATTTATAGGAAACTTTAACTGAAGAGTTGAAAGAAGCATTCAAAGTATTTGATAGAGATCAAAATGGATACATATCCGCCACTGAGGTAAATTAACATTCTCAGTTTATTCGTTTTGGGATTTTCGAGTAACAAAATCTATATGGTTTGTTAATTAGTCAGTTATTTATAGTATTTTTATTTATCCATGCTTTCAAACTTTTGATTTGACATCGTTTATTTGCTTATTTACTAAATTGAAGAACTGGTCTTTGATGTTTTACAGCTGAAGCACGTGATGCTAAGTTTGGGAGAGAGACTGAGAGATGAAGAGGCTGAACAAATGATTAGAGAGGCAGATTTGGATGGGGATGGTCAAGTTAGCTTTGAAGAATTTAAAAGGATTATGATGCTGAAATGATCTCATTTTTAAATTCTTTTATTTTAGTTCTTTGTACAATGACTAATGTTGAAATGTTGATTGACAGTACAATCTTCTGTGCACACATTTTCATCAACCCTGACCTCCTTCTGTTTTTATGATTATCATTTTGGTTAAATTACAACCATTGCTTTTAAGTTTTAACCCAAAATAAATTGGAAGAGTACATACATCACAAACCAATGGATTAGATAATAAAGAGAAAAGGATAGATTAGATAATAAAGAGAAAAAGATGATAACATCCGAAAAATTTCTATCCACGACTATTCAATTACAACTTTTTATATGAATTTGTTAATTTTATTAATAAATATTAAAGATCATACACGATTAATTATAATTAAATATAAATGTAAAATCATTTTACATTGTCAATGTATGACTTTTAGTCTCTTAGAAAAATTTGAATTTGTTTAGTCACATAATAGAGATTGTCTAGTGATAGTGCCGAGAGTCGGATATTGATGTTTAAGGATGACAATGAGAGGTGGTGACTTGGGATTGATTTGATCCTCTCTATTCCTATTCTAGAAAATTGTGTGATGAATTCAAATTTGAGTGTAAAAGAAGTAGATATGAAATTTTAATATTCATCCTCATTTTATTAGGTATTTTTAAGGTAAGGTATGCTCACAAGTAACCTGTTATATTATTTTTTATAATTTTAATTTATTTTTTTATCAAATAAATAAGTCACATATTAAGTTATTATTATATTTTAATTTAAAAAGTGTATAAAGAATAATAACTAACAAAAAAATATAAATAAAAGTGTAACAATTAAAATTTCAATTAAATATAATTTTAAGTTTATTATATAATTATCATAATTATAATGGGATGAATACGAATATGGACACACGATGAATAGTTATATATTCATACTCATACCTAATAAAAATGAATAATATTATTAAAATTGAGACGAGTTTGGGACAGTACTTGAGGGTACAAGTTATGTTGTCATCCTTAGTAATGCTAACGATGATAGTGATTTGATGTTAATGGTATCAACAATAGTAGTAAACAAGTAACGGTGTTAGTGAAAGTAGTAGTTCAGTGTGGTGGTACAGGTGAAAGTGGTAGTTCAATGTGGTGATACAAGTGGTGGTGGTGTGGATACAGAAGGTGGTAGTGGTAAAGCTAGACTTGTCAATTTGGTTCACCTATAAGCCAACCTACACCTTACTAAATTAGCTCTCATTTTTCCTAACTCACCTAAGGAGAAAAAGCCCCCAAGCCCCTAAAATGTGTGGGTTAGGAATAGGGCCAAAGAGGACTTAACCCACTATAACTCTCAATATTGATTTATTATGTATTTATTTTTTTATAAATTTATATTTTTTTTATTTACAATTTGATGTGTCTTCAATTAATTGAAATTGGGATAGCAATTTCAATTGAGATTTTAGCAAAATATAAAACCTTTTATATATGATTGATCATAGAAAATAATGATAATTATCCTTTTTTTTTAAATTTTGTGCATATATATATATATATATATATATATAGATATTATTTTTGGTATTGATATGGATTAATCATTTTCGAAATAATGATTAAACTTCGTCACCTACTTGAGTGTACACACCTCAATACCCAACATGTTTCTGCAAGTGAGGTTTTTCTACTCGTGTGTTTCTTACATCATTGTGGACATGATGCGAAGGTGTGAGCGACATTAGAGATTATTTTTATATTGAGTGTGTTATCCACAAAATACCAACTTTATACAACTAAATTTAGCAAGAATGGTTTTGACATTCATGTGTAACACCATTAAAAAGGATTTTGAAATTAACATTTCTATCAATTTAAATTCACACCTACTTTTATAATTTTTTTATCAAATTCCCATTTTATCCCTAATTGTTATGTGTTAGAATTTTTTTTAACTCTTTGACGAGAACTCATTTAAGAGTTAAAAAATTTCAAACCCAGACGCTACCAACCCAACACTCTCCTTCTAACTCTCTGTTCAAATTCATGGTCCCACCCACCAACAATCAGAGGCATGAGTGGCGCCGTCACCACCACCTTTTTCCAATCCATCCCTAACAAGTCCCTCAATCATTTCTCAACTATTCCTCAAAGAGAAAAGTCTTTCTCTTTTTCTCTCTTTTTTTCTCCTCCATGAGTTCTAGCACCCAAACCTTTATTCCCTTAACATATTATTATTATATTCTTATTATTACTCACATTAATCAGATGCACCTTTGTTAAAACCACACCACAATATTAGTGTTATTATTACTAACATTAATCCAATTAGAATGTTTCTAAAACTGTTGCCGAAGAGCAAATTTTTTATTTTGGCAAAACACTCACCAACTTCCCACATAGTGCTTTCGCTACATTTGAATACAATGCTTCTTTCTTTTAGAATTTTAAGGTAACTTTTGGCATCTGAATCCTTTTAATGATTTTGTTGTCTTCTTAATATTTCCTCTGCTGGTAATCTGCTTTTTTATTTGAAAGAGATGTAAGGATCAATAGGTTTGTTCTTTTCCTTTGATGATGATCTATTTTTTCTTCCATTTCTGGTTTGATAGGGATTGTAAGGATTCATGCCAAAATGTGTGTTTTTTATTTGTATTTTCTATGTGCACCCCTAATATACTAACTACACCTCTACAATTTAGGATGCATATTACTGTTTCCACATTCTATTACTGCATACACCCTGTGTTGTCTTTGACCTATAATCTATGGATATTCATTGTTCATTTCTCAAGCTTCTAAATACACCCATCTCCCTTTATATACTTAGCAAAAATGTGTAAATAATAAATGTAAGGAAATGAGGTAAAACAAACTTAATTCAAACACAAAAATAAAAGTCACATGTTAATAAAAAGTGTAAAGAGCTAGACAAAATTGGGTACTTGCCCTACATATTCAATTTCCGGCATTAATCTAGTTCCTTGACTAATAACCTGATTGATAATCAAATCAATTTTCATAATATTTTCTTAATTAAGCCACATCTAATTCAACCTATAGATTCTTTTGATCATAGTTTCCTTTTCAAGAAGACTAAACCAAATATTATCCAATCAAATTTCATCACTTTCCTTCTTACACTAAATTAAGGTTTCATCTTTAAGATCCTTGTAACTAATTGATAACTATTTTGGATTATCAAGATATTAGGTAAGTTGCAGTATAATTGTAATGTTTTTTTAAGAATAATTTAAAATTTCGAACTCTTTGTTTTTTTTTTGGAATTTTTGTTGTGATAATGTTATCTACTACATTATGAATTGTCATGGATGTCATGGACAATATTTTGTGTCCTTTTATTTTTGGGTATTGTCACATTAGAAATTTTGTCAATGTTTTGGCACCGTAATAAATGAAATTTTGCAATTTATGGATGAATATAATTTTACAATTGTTGTTCACTTTTTTGTCATTTAGTTATTCTTAACAAGTGTGTAGTTAGCTTTTTCTATTAGTGCTTACTTAGTTGACTACCTTGAGTTTATTTTTAGTTAGTTAGTTGACAATTATAATAGTTATAACTATCTTCCTTCCCCCGCACATTTTTTATCTTTTGTATATAAGATTTTTTGTATTGTGTTCTCTATACTAGATTTTGATTGCTAATAAATCTAGTGTTGCTTCATTCTCTACCCTTGCAATTTCTTTTGTTTCTATTCTTTCTCTTTTTCAGTTTTGTTAAGGTATCAAACCTCTTCTTGTGTAGAGCTTTGCTATGCACTTTGATTCTCTCATTTTCATGTCTTCTTCTTCATCAAATATGAGTGAAGAACCTGATTACAACTTCATGTGCCTGCATCTGCATCTAAAGGAGAATCCAGCCATCGCTCTTGTTTCATCGTGTTGGATTCCACAAATTATCACACATGTAGCAAAGCGGTGATCACTTCTTTCAGTGCCAAGAACAAACTGGAATTCATTGATGCAAATGTTCCTAAACCAAATGGGAGTGATTGATCACACTCGACATGGAGAAGATGCAACAATATCATTGCATCTTGGATTGCGCACCTTATTTCACCTGAAATTCGGCAAAACATTGTCTAGATGGAAAGAGCCGATGAAATATGGAAGGATTTAAAGGAACACTATTCTCAAGGAGATCGCCTTCATGTTTCAAATCTACAATTGGAAGCCTCATGACTAAGTGATGCAATCTTACCAACTAAGGACCCTCTCACTAGGGCAATGGCTAGGAGGATTGAAGAGGACTTGGCCCAGAAAGACTCATCAAGACCCCAGCTCATGATGGAGATAGATATTTTAGGCCATAGTCCTTAGTTTTCCTCTTGTAAATATTAATTAGTTTTTAATTCCCTTTTAGGCCCTTTTAGGAGGTAAGGGAAGTAGAGGGGCTAATAACTCAAAGGAGTGTGGATCTTTTTCCACACCCCCTTGACTAGGCCATGACACTCTTTAGCTTAAGGCTAGATGTCCCTTTTATTGGGCCTAAGAGGGATTAGTGCTCCTGATCCTAATTAGGCCCAAGTCCCACATTTCTAGTTTTGAGTGTCTTGCTCCCTCTTTTGGGCTATAAATACACCTAGTCTCTCTTGTATAAATTACACTTGATTGAATGAAGACTCTTTTTGAGAAATTTATTCTTGAGTGTCATTGAGAATCCTCTCTCTTGAGGAATCTTTCCCTTAAAGCTTTTATCAAGGGACCTCTCCCTTGTGGTAAGCAACATAAAATTTTTTACTCATCTTTCTCCTAGAAAATGGCGTCAACCTTCCCCATTTCTAGCCTCTCTATCCTCCATTTTCTTAGAGGAAGGAACCTTGGTTGAAGAGATCAAGGGAGTGCATCACTAAGATAGAGAGATTACTTCATGAAGCTCAGGATAATTTGGAATGAACTAGAGAACTTCAGGCCTGATCCGAATTGCACCTGTTCAATGAAATGTTCATGTGGAGATCTGACTTCTATTGTAGAGGGAAAACTAGAGAATCATGCAATGCAATTCCTGTGAGGATTAAGCGAGCAATACAACAATGTTAGATCACATATCCTTTTCATGGATCCTTTACCTCAGATATGCAAGGTCTTTTCCTATATCATGCAACAATAAAGACGTATTCAAGGGCAGAGTCTTATTGCTAATGCCAACAACGAGTCAAAAGGTACAATGATCAACTCTACTAGCTTTGTTTGCGTATGTGTTTTTTGTGGTCGTAATGGTCACACCGAAAGTGTTTGCTATAGGAAACATGAGTTTCCATCAAATGATTTGAGGAGCAATAAGAATGGGACTGCGAAATCTAGTAAAACATACACTCATTGTGGAAGAGTTGACCATATTGTAGTCATTTGCTATATAAAACATGGTTTTCCACCTGAACACAAATTATATAACAAAACAGGTTCTATGAACAACACTATGGTTGGTGATTCCAAAGCAAATGATGATGATCAGCAACAATCTGTTAGTGAGGATCAGGAGTTTCGTTTAGCATCTCAGTAGTATTAGACAGTTCTAGCTTTAATCTAGTAGTCTTCTGATGCAAATTCAGCATCTGGCAATACATCACATGTTAACCAAATAGGTTTTCTTTCTGTCCTTCCTATCCAGTCACCCTTGTCACTATGTAAATTTGCTGCACTGATTTCCATTAATAGCACATAATTCACAACATCATGGATATTAGATTCAGGTGCAACAAACCATGTTTCTTCTTCTCTTTCCAGTTTTTATTCATATAGTCCTATTAATCCTATAACTGTCAAATTAGCCATTGGACAACAGGTATTCACACTCATTCTGGCATTATCAAGTTTTTTGATGATTTTTATACATTCCCACATTTACTTTTAATTGATTTCCATTTCAAAACTTACCTCCTCTCTTGATGCAATCCTAGATTGCTCTTCTCATGATCTTGCTCCAAAGAGGTTCCAAGGTTGAAAATGGAGGTGGAGAGACTAGGAATGGAGGGTGAATAGGCGTCACTTCATAGAAGATATTATAGTTGGTAAAATTTTTCTATAAGGAAAGGAACCCTTGATAAAAGTCATAGAAGAGCTCTCAAAATTTAGAGAGAGATCAAGAACACTTAAAGAAGAAACTCTCAATTTAAGAGTCAATGTTCCTTCATCAAAGTGTTAAAATGATACAATGAGAGATGAGTGCAATTTATAGAGATTCCTAGAGGCTTGTATCTCCACTTAGAGGCACATACTAAGCTAAGGACTAATAAAACAAGCTAAGCCAAACAAGGCCCTAAGAAAGTGGATTTATGTTCCTTCATGTGCATTAAGATCCTAATAATGTGGATCTAGTTCCCTTAATTAAAATTGAATTTGAATTAAGAGACAAATAGATGCCACCTAGGAGAGAGAGAAAAGCTGGCATCACATGGAAGGGACATAAGGGCCCCATCTGCTACTCATGCACATGTGGATGCTAGAGAGGTGTGGAAGTCAAACAACGGGGTATGGAAAATAAACCACACCGCCTCTTGTTCTAAAAAATCCCACCTTCTAATATACACTATACACAAATAACAAATGGCACCCCACCCACCAAATTAAAGGGAAATGGCCGAAAATATATGGCCCACAAAATACTAAATGCACCCACCAAAATTACTAAACAAAATACACAATATTTACAAGTAAATTTAAAGACTATGACCTAAAATGTCTTCACTATGCTCTATCCTTGCCATATATTCTCTTTATTCTTCCTAGCTAAGTTCCATGCTAGGCGGGATTGCATAATCTCTTGAGTGCAAGCTAATTTTCTCAAAATCTTCATGTGTCATTCAGGATGTGAAAGCCAGGAAAACGATTAGTTTAGTTAATATGTGTGAAGGACTTTATACTCTTCTTGCTGCTGTAGTTGCTGTAAAAAGACCACACCTTATATCTACTTTTACTCGTCTTGTTTGTAATATCCTTCCCATAGACATTTGGCATTTTAGATTAGGTCACTTGTCACATAAGTGTTTGTATACAATGAGGCAACATTATCTTTTTCTTTTCAGCAATAAAAACTTTGCCTGTAATACATGTCACCATGCTAAGCAACAAAAATTATCTTTTCCTTTAAGTTATTCTCGGGCTTCTTGTTCATTTAAATTGCTTCATATGGATATATGAGGGCCTTGCCATTATACATGGACATAAGTATTTTCTAATTGTGGTGGGTGATTTTAGTCAATTTACTTGGATATTTCTCATGACTTCTAAATCTGAAACTAGAGCATATATACTTAATTTTGTCTCTCATATTAAAAATCAATTTAATGCAAAAGTTAAAATCATAAGGTTTGATAATGAACCTGAGTTTTCTATGCATGAACTCTTTTTAATAAAGACCTTATACATGAAACTAGTTGTGTGGAAACACAACAACAAAATGGCATAGATGAATCAAGCATCAATACCTTCTAAATTTTACCCGTGCCTTATTATTTCAAAGTAATTTACCCCTTACTTTTTGGTGTTTTGCTATACTTCATGCAACATTTCTTATCAATAAGATTCCATCCCTATCCCTCAATAATGTTGCCCCATTCGAAAAATTGTATGGCAAAGCATGTGACATATCTAATCTTCGTATATTTGGTTGTTTGTGTTATGTTGGCACTCTTGTCGCAAACTAAAAAAAAAACTTGATGCACAGGACAATCATTGCATCTTCATTGGCTTCAAACTACATACCAAAGGTTACCTTCTCTTTTAACTTTCACATACATGTTATAGATGTCTCACAGAATGTTATCTTTTATGAACATCACTTTCCTTATTCTGCACACACTCATAATACTTCATCACAACCTGAACCCACTTCCTTTCATTATGATGATATTACTATTAATCAAGCAGCAACTTTCCTTTCTTCTAAACCAGCTCACACTTTGCCTTCCATATCATATCAAATTTAACCTTCTCCTGCCTCCTCTATTCCTGCTAACACTAATTCTGCCACTAAACCAACCATTTCCTATCTGCAACCTATTGTTCATTGATCCAATAAACCACATATTCCCCCATCCTACTTAAAAGACTTTCATTGCAACTCTATATCAACTATACTACTCAAGTCTTCAAGTATTCGCTATCCACTTCACTTATTTTTCTTTTATAATAGGTTGTCTTCTTTATTTTGCCATTTTATTTTGTCCATTTCTGTTACCACCGAGCCTAAGTCCTATGTGGAGACTATAAAGAATAAATGTTGGCTTAAAGCAATGATTGTTGAACTCACTACTCTCCAAGCTAATAACACATGGGTTCTCACTACTTTGCCCCCTAACAAAATTCCCATTGAATGTCGTTGGGTCTATAAGATCAAGCATAATTTCGATGAATCCATTGAGCTTTATTGTAGCAAAAGGCTACATTTAAATGGAAGGCTTAGGTTTTCTTGATACATTATCTCCCATGGCTAAGATCACCACAGTTCACTTCCTCCTTGCTGTTGCAGTTATTCATAACTGGCATATCAAGCAAATTGATGTTAATAATGCATTTTTGCATGATGAATTAAATGGGGAAGTCTTCATGCATGTACCTCCAAGTCTCTCTTCTTAACCTGGTCAGGTTTTTCGGCTACAACAATCACTTTACGGGCTCAAGTAGGCAAGTCGACAATGGTATTTATGTCTCTCTACTTTTCTTCTTTCCCATGGTTATCACTACTCATTTGCAGATCACTCCCTCTTCCTTAAGTTTTTTGGTTCGCACACTATTGCCCTCCTTGTCATCGTTGATGATGCAGTTTTGACAAGCAATGATCTCTCTGAGATTAGACACATTACTTCCTAGCTTGATCTTGCTTTCAAAATAAAAAACCTTGGTGATCTTAAGTACTTCCTTGGAATTGAAGTAGCTAGAACCAAATTTGATATTCACATATGCCAATGCAAGTATTTGCTTGATATTCTTTCTGATACTAGAATGTTGGCTAATCGTCCTACCCCTACTCCCCTTGATTACACCACTAGGTTAACCTCCTTTACTGGCACTCCTTTAACTGATCCCTCTCTTTACAGGTGCCTCATTGGTCACCTAATTTACTTGACTACCACATGACCAAATATATCTCATGTTGTCTAGCAACTTAGCTAGTTCATATCTAAACCTACTGATGCTCACAATAAGGCAACTTTTCGGGTCCTTTGTTATTTGAAGCAGGCTCTAGGTTTTGGTATTTACTTTTATGCATCTATTTCTCTTCAACTTAAAGCCTTCAGTGATTTGGATTGGGTAGGATGTGCTGATACACGTTGCTCTGCCATTGGCTTTTCTGTTTACCTTGTTCATTCCTTGGTTTCTTGGAAATCCAAGAAACAAGACATTGTTTCAAAGAGCTCTTTTGAGGTTGAACACAAGGCACTCACCACTACTACTTATGAGGTTCAATAGCTTACATATCTTCTTGAAGATCTTCGCCTTCAGTTTGATCGTCCAACCTTATTATTTTGCGACAATGACTCTACCATCCAAATTGCTTCTAATAAGGTTTTTCACGAATGTTATAAATGTCTTCCTTCCCCTACATCTTTTGTATCTTTTGTATATAAGCTTTTCTGTATTGTGTTCTTTGTATCAAATATTGTTGATCAATCCTGTGCTACTTCATTCTTTGCCCTTTCTCTTTCATTTTTGTTCTTTCTCCTTTTCATTTTTGTTAGTTATGCAAGATTTGTGACTCTTGTAGATCAGTGTTATATATATATATATATATATATATATATATATATGTTTTTTTTGTGAACATGTTTTATATCTATATTGTATGTGTAAAAATTATTGTTATTTATTTTTTCAATAATATTTTAAAATTTGGAAATTGCATACAAGTCTCGTACATTGATTATACTAATAAGAAAATTCAAAATTTCTTTAGTCATAATATTTAATAGATAATTGAATTTACACATTACCTTATGAGATAAAATAAAAATGATATATGTTCTAAATAACAAATTTGATAAAAACTAATGTACTTTATAGAATATAGCATATAGTATAACCTTCTAAATAACATTAGAAATTATGTTGATATCTTTTCCTTCATCTTTAGTTATCAATATTTTCAATCATTTCCTTAATGTAACTCTAGACATTGCAACCTATAGCAATGAGGACTTTATAAATAAACACAAATATGTTTCATGATTGTTTTTTACTTTCGTTAATAGTCATTGTAAAAGAAATAAATGAAGGAAACTACTGCTTTGAAATTTGAAAGGAAGTTTTGAATTTGAAGGTGTTAATGATAATCTAGAACTATAAACCTTGATTCCAATATTGCTGCTTGATGTTACTTTTCCTTCAATAACATATTTCCCCATTTTTTATACAATTAGCCTTTTCCCATTAAATAGACCTACCAACTAAACAAAATTTCTCAGTAACATAATAGATATTCCTACTTTGAGTTTGAGCATGCGATTGGGAAGAACAGATGCTATTATTTTGTTAAAAATTATGGTGTATGGATATAATTCAGTCTATCAATATTATCGTTAATTGATAATGGAGAATCCAAACTCTAGTAATTTTTTTTCTTCACCATCAATCCAAGACAACATGTACTCGTTTATGTTATTAACTATCTATTTTTAGGAATCAACACAACCCTATCTTGAAAGAAACTATCATGCAACTTTATCTAGGAATATTATAACACGTTTAAAAATTAAATTGGCAAAAAGTAGTTGTATATATGACATTTTTTTTATATTACAGTTTGTTCATGCTCATTATTCGATGCAACAATCATTACTTCCTATATAATTACATTTACCTTATCATTAGTAAAGTTTATTATCATAACATTTTCATTTCTTTAAAAATCATATTGGTTATTCAAAGTTAGTGCGTATAACAATTTATAATCCTTAAGGGATTGAATAAGTTTGCTGATTTATAATTTATCATCACACATGTGTGATTTTATATTTTCCATCCATACATACATGTGTGAATTTTATCCTTTTTTTTCTTCTAATTTATTCATACATGGGTTTTGACACAATAAGAGAGTGTTTTTTAAGCTTATTTTTTTCTTCTTATAGCGTTTTTCACAATGGATTGCATTTATCCATAGAAGTGTCAAGAATGCTATTTTCATATATGTGTACATCTTGCCAACTCAACCATAATGGTATGGATTTTGACACAACAATGTGGCCCACATTCCTATAACTGGCATTTTCTCCCTACATTGATGTCAGTTTCTACATAGATACGTGGTTTTAGGTCTCTCTACTTCTGACCGAGTCAACCATAGTGGTGTGAGTTTTGGCACAATAATGTGGCTCGCATTCCTGTAATTAGTCTTTTTCCATGTAGTATCTTCCACATCTATATCGATTTCTCCATAAAGGTGTGATGAATAAAATTTCTGAAACTGCCTACTTCCAGCTAAATCAACCACAGTAGTGTGAATTTTAGCATAAAAATGTGGCTTGCATTCTTGTAATTGGTGTTTTTCCCATATAGTGTCTTCCACAACCATGTGAGCTTCTCCACAGAGGTGTGGTGAATGTTATTTCTGAATTTGTCTACTTCCTACTGAGTTGACAAAAATGGTGTGGGTTTTGACACAACAATGTGGCTTGTATTCCTATAATCATTGTTTTTTATACAACACTTTATTATACACATTTTATATCCTTTTTAGTCCTTCTAACTTTGTAATTGTTTCTTAATTTTCTATTTTAGTTTTTTTTCATATTTGGCCACATTTGGGCCTTTTTCATATATTTTCTCTTATTTTGCAGGTTAGTGGACTTTATTAAATTAGACTTTGCATTGGGCTAGCTGTTTTTGTATTTTATATTTTCATATTTTTTTGTATTTTCATATTTTGTATTTTTGTAATTTTTCTTTAATTGTATTTTCTAGTAGCCTTTGTTGGGTTTTTGGCCAATTTTGTTAGGATCAAAGCCCAATTTAGTCAGATTTTTTAAAAACACATTTTAGTGAGAAAATATAAAAGGTCTCTCATATCCACTTGTAACAACTTTTTGTCATTTTAGATTTAGTTTTAAGATTTGTTTTAACTTCCTCCACAGATTTTGTTTTCTCTTCTCCATCTTTTTCCTTCTCAAGTCTCCATGGAACACTAATTCCTGAATCAATTTGAGGTCTCCAATGTGATTGTACAGTAAGAGTATGAATTCAATCTCTTGTGTGTTTTCTTTCTTGTGAATTTTGTGTTTTATTGCTTTTTTTTCTTCTCCAAATCGTGTAGAATTTTGATTGAGTTTTTATTAAAATTGGTTTGGAATCGATTCAAATCGATCGATTTGAATTTAAGACTTTAGGCAATAGATTGAGAAACTATTTCAATTTCATATAATTCATGAGAATTTAGGGATTGAAATTGTGGTCTAATTCAATTGAATTACCTTTAAGTGTTGATGCAATTTTACATGAATATTAGAATTGTGATTACTTAAGCACATAGCTAGAACCTCATATTAATGTTTTCTTTTTCTCTCTTTTTCGTTCTTAAATTGATTTCTTGTTTTGCAAGTTTCTTTTTAATTCTACGTTACAAACCTCCATATTTTCTAACCTTTGATAGAATGTAAATCATGTATGTCTTGGATATTCGAGAGATGACCTATGTTTGTTCACAATATTGTCAAATTGGAGAAAACTAGTTTGTTTGATATTAACATTGAAGAGTCTTTATCATTTTTCCCTATGGTCTCTTTTATAATGATGTTTGTTTCTCCACACAAATGTGTAGTGAGTATTCTTTCTAGATCTATCTACTTCTTGTTGAGTCGATCACAATGGTATGAGTTTTGGGATTTTAGCACAATAGTGTGACTCATGCTCCTGCCATTGGTCTTTTTTATCTTGGTAGCATTTCCCACAATTGTAAGGGAGTTTTCTACATAGGTATGAAGAATGCTATTAACAAGCTTCTTGTTAAGTGCATAAAGTTAAAATTAAAATGAGGAATTTCATATAGGCATACATTAAAAATGGGATGATATTGAAAGAAAAACTAAACGTTGAAAAGATTGAATATCATTTTTAATTGAAAGTGAGACAATTAAGTAGATAATTGAAAAGTAATTTATTATGTATACTTACTAAAAAATATTATTAATATATTATTCTGACGTTCTGATATGCTTCTTTAAAAGAGGTAAAGGTTGTATATATATATAAGATTTAATTTTCTTCAATTCATCTAAATCTTTGGAGATGTGCATGTGCTTGGTACATTTGAAAAAACTGTTGGAATTCAATTCATATTCCACTTCAGAATCTTGAATTTCCCGATAGCCACTAAAAGTTTTGAAACTAACATTTATAAATTTTCCTGCCACTTAAAAATCTTAAACAAATAAAATCCAACAAAATAAAATACAAATATTTTTTTGAACAAAGGCATTCAAATACTAATTGATAGAATTAAATATCTTTAGATAACATATATGAGTGATGGCTCCATTAAAAAACAAAAAAATGTCTTATATGTACATTATCCAAACCGATATATATCCTGCAATTGATAAAGGAAAAAGCTTTAAAAAATTCAAACAACTAATGCTAAATCATTCTTGATATTAATTAGTAGACTCAATCTTAACAACACTCTTGTTAGGTTCTTTGGTGGGAGATGCTTGAGTCCTTTCAATCACAAAAGCTTCACTGCTTTCCCCAAATCTTCAAATGGTCTCTTTAATATTAGCAAGAGAAATAAGTTTTTTGTCATTTGAAGCACTCTCTTTAATATCAATATACATTAAATATTAAATAAGTATTTTGTAAATTGCATATCTACAATAACACATTTATACAACTTAATTTTAAAATATTAATGAAACCAAATTGATGTTAATAAGATTTTCACATACCGA
Organism: Psophocarpus tetragonolobus; assembly: GCA_037954015.1. Taxonomy (NCBI): domain Eukaryota; kingdom Viridiplantae; phylum Streptophyta; class Magnoliopsida; order Fabales; family Fabaceae; genus Psophocarpus; species Psophocarpus tetragonolobus. Next base: position 59,800,082 of record CM075691.1, on the reverse strand, counting down.
GAGGCAAACATTTGTGCTCAGCCAAATGATTAATATTTTCAATTAAATCTGTCTCTTCTTCAGGATTGCAAATCTAATCCTCATATAAATCTATGACATGTCATGTTACAGTTTTGTGGCAAAAAACTTATGTATGTATATAATGGCCTTTATATTGTTATGAGCAACAAATTTCTTGATTAATTCAATATCATCGGAGTCTCTTCTGACGGTAAATGTTAACCTATTTGTTTAGGAAGAATTTAAATTCTTCATGAAGATTTGAAATTCTGATGACTTTTGAACATAAAAATAAATGAGACAAACTCAAGCAAGAATGAAAATATGAAAAAAACACTTATAAATTTGTTTGTTTTAACGTAGAACACTGACATGACATATCCTTGCCATTTTGTCAATAAAAATTTCTACAATTTTATTGAAGAGTACAGAGGTGGCAAATCGATCCATTATTATCTATAATCTTTGATACCAATTTGAAGCTGTTAAATCATAAGTAGTAAGAGTATGTGTATAATTTGAAAAAAATAAAATATAATGTGTAGTTATAATTATAAAAAAACAGTTATTGAACTAACCTTGGAATAACATATGCTTTCAAAGTATTAATATGTATATTGGAAAAAAAAAACATAATAAGATACACAAACAATTCTGTAATTAACTTAAGAATTGCAGTTACATTCCTTCGACATGTTTGACAAATGAATTTTGTTCTAGCAGGAGTGACTTTTTTCAAACACTTTACACATGATTGATAAGACCAACCATTCTCATGTTCCACTTCAATGACTTTCACAACAACAGTCCCAAAACACTTATAAAATGTGTAAAAAATCACAATATTATTATTTATGTTTACTAACAAAAAAATGGACGATTCATCTTAAATTTAAGATATGAGTAAAATTGTGGAATGATGTTATTTTAGGAATATAATATTACTTTGGAAGCCTAAAATAAGCCTGGTATGGATTGGTCATAGAAGATGATTGCAGGAGTTCATCAGTCATAGACAAAATTGAAGTACCACTTATTTGAGTTCCAACTTGAGATAGTAGTAACTGATTATTATCCATTCTAGAAAATGAGGGAAAATATTAAAAAAAAGAAAAATATTTATATATTGTCATTATAAAAAGTTTTATATTGACAGATAATGATAACCTTTTATATGTGGTAAGTTTGCTGACTTTACCAATTAATATATTAAAAGTCATGTAAACGAAGGTTGTGATTAATCGTCAGTATAAAATTGTTTTACACTAACAATATATACATGGTAAACTCTTAAAAAAAATATCAAAAGGTTCATATATATATATATATATATATATATATATATATATATATATAAATACTGTAAGAAAATAAGCTAAATATTTAATATAGGGAAGAGATGTAGTTACTTCTCATCTTTCCATTCATTAACTAATCTTAATTATTAGATTTTAGAAAAATAAAAGGTAAAAAAAAAAGTAAATATTTTATACTTACTCTTAAAGTAAATGAATCCTCTCTTTTAATATATACTCAACTTTTAGTATTATAAATTTTCCATTTTATTACTTTTGTTTACATTCTTTCCAAACATCCAATTCAATGTTGAAAATGACTTTGATTCTTTGCATAAGAAATTCCATCACATCTACAATAGAAATTATATATATATATATATATATATATATATATATATATTATCAAGTTACAATTTTAGAGTTTTATAAAAATTTGAGATTGTTGTTCACCAAGGATTATTTATCTCAATATTTTTTAATTTGTAAAAATTACAACTAAATGACTTGAGGAATTTTGTTTATAGTGTTTGTTGCATTTATTGATGTTATTTTTCTGATAAGAGTTAAAAACCATGTCAAAAGATTTAAAACAACCCATATACTCTATTAGCTAGATTCCTTTATCGTGATACTATTAGATAGGATTGATAAAATATAGAATAAATTTATTAATTACTTTAAAAATTAATTTATAAAAATTTAGCTGTCATGTAAAGCAAGTAAACAAATCATAGGAGGCTCTTACTGTAAATCTTGTAGAACAATATCCGTCTGTTTACTCTTTTTGTCATTGTTTTTTTCGTTTACCTTAATATAATCCTTTTCAACTATATGACCGATTCCATTTGAATATGAACAATAAATGTTATTTGATGTGAATAAAATAACTAAGGAAACAACATAAATTCAAATTGATAATGAGAGTGTTATCCATTCCAATTGGATAGGACTTAGTGGATTATGGTATGAGGAAGTTACTAGAGCAGCTATGTGTTACCAAGTCGTGGCAGCGTTGTGGGGACGAGAAAAGGTAAAACCAGAAACCGCCCTGAGATCAACTATATTAGGATGGAAGAAAGCGATTGAGCGGAGGAAAAAAATAAAAAACATTTTAGCGGTAAAAAAGAGAATTCCAAGTCCCTTAAAAGTGAAGTACATAAGTTTGTATGAGAAGGAGGTTCGACTATGGGCCAACTCGTAGAGTAGATGCAAATAATGTGCCAGGAGTCAGAGAATGCCCAACAACGTGGCGCAGCAGTGGAGAGGCAAAGTTTGCAAGTCCAAGAAGAGGCTCAACAACAAATTCAGCCAGTGCAGCAGGAGATGCACGCGTAGATCGTACCTTTGCATCGTCCAGAAGTTGATCCTCTAACCAACCCTTTTCTAAGGAAATCAAGGCAGAGCCGATACTACCACACTTTCTAGTTCCAAAGATGGACCTATTCGATGGCACTCCGCACTTTGGTTGGTTTTTCTCATATGTTTATAGCTTAATTTGCAGCGAATCGCCGCCAGAAGCCACCCATCGTGGCTGACCTCTTTGATATCAGGCAAACTTGTGAAGAAACACTGAATCAGTATTTGACACGTTTTAATGATGTTACAGTATGTGCGATTGACCCTGACAAACTCATGTTTGTTGCAACATTCATCAAGGGTCTACGCGTCAGTCCTTTCAAGGAATCTCTTATCCATAGTAGGCCAGACACAATGTATGAGATCCGCTTCCGTGCCGCTTGTCACATTGACACTTTGAGGTTATGCTGCAGAAACGTGACCATGATAACGCTCCTCGCTCCCCTAAAAGACACCTTCATAACAACTAGGACCACCATAAGGGTCCTACATCGAGTTATAACCCATATCTTGACTCTACAGGATCGTTTTCGAAGACCAAATCATGTCGTCCCCATCACCCTGCCATGACCTGGTAACTTCCTCATACCATAGGCCTTTTAGCCTTGAGCTCTAAGCAGGGAAAAAAGGCTAGTCGTGAGAATCGTTTTTTATTGATCACTTTGCCAATGTGCAAGCCTTTTGATGAGCCACAAACTTCATGGGTTGTCTCCTCACCTAACACAGGCATTAATGGGCACCAATCGTATGGTCATTCATGCCATGTGGCAAAAGCGTACTAGCACATTTAAAAAATCCTCGTAATCGTAATAACGTATACACAATTTCGTCCCTAAAAAAGCATCAATAGTTACACTAGTATAAATATATAAATCGATAACTTAAATTGGAGAGAGTTAACTAAACAAACTCCACCAATTTAGCACTTACAATTAATCTAAATAAAGAAAAAATAGATATACAAAATAAAAACTGATTATTATAATTTAAAGCTTTTTGAGTATATCAGCAAACTGATCATCATTAGATACAAAGGACACCCAAAACTTGCTTTTTTGAACACTTTCACGAACAAAGTGATAGGCTAAGGCTATATGTTTCATCCGAGAGTGGAAAACAAGATTAGCGCTGAGAGTTGTGGCACCAAGATTGTCACAATAGATAATAGGATTGGCTGTGGGCATGTGACCAAGTTCAATGAACAAAGATAGGACCCATAGAAGTTCACTGGCCGTGTCAGCCAAGGCTTTGTATTTTGCTTCGGTTGAGGAATGAGCAACAGAGCGTTGTTTCTGGGAGCTCCAAGAGATGGGAGTACTACTAAGATACAACAAATAACCAGTGGTAGAGATATAATCATCCTTATCACCCGCCCAATCTGTATCTGAGTAAGCATGAAAGGTTAGCAGAGCAGTTGCCGAGATGAAGATGCCTTTGTTGCAAGAGCCTGCCAAATAACGGAGCACCCGTTTGAGGGCAGACCAATGCGTTGTTCTAGGTTGTTACATGAACTGTGCAAGTTTGTTGGTACTGAAGGCGATGTCTGGGCGAGTAAGACTTAAGTATTGAAGACTTCCCACGAGTGCGCAATACTCAGTTGGGCAAGGTAGGAGATCACCGGAATCCTTGAGTAATTGAGCACTGGTGGACAAGGGAGTGGATGTTGATTTTGTGTTAGCCATGCCTGATTTATGGAGTAGATCAGTGATGTATTTCCTTTGTGAAAGAAATAGTCCTGTAGCGGAAGGAATTACTTCAACGCCCAAGAAATAGCTAAGACAGCCAAGTTCTTTCAGCGAAAATTGAGCAGCAAAGGTGGAAATAAGGTTGGACAGCTCTGTAGAGGAACTCCCAGTGACAATGATATCATCAACATATACTAATAAATATAGTGTGGAACCTGTTTTTTGGTAGATGAAGAGAGATGCATTTGCAGTTGAATTGACAAAGCCAAGAGAAAGTAGAAACACTCGAAGCTTCGTATATCAGGCACGAAGTGCTTTCTTTAGCCCATAAAGAGCCTTTTTGAGGCGGCAAACATGATAGGGAAACTTTTGTTGATAAAACCAGAGGGCTGGAGCATGAAAACTTCCTCTTTGAGCGTCCCTTGAAGAAACGCATTGTTGACATCAAGTTGGCGGGTGGACCATCCTTGACGAACTGCAAGTGTGAGAACAATGCGAATGGTGACTGGTTTTTAACAACCAGACTGAATGTCTCTGTATAGTCCCAACCAGGGCGTTGGTGAAAACCTTTGGCGACTAGCTGAGCCTTGTACCGATCAATCGAGTCATCCGGGTGTCTTTTGATTCGAAAAACCCATTTGTAGCCAACCAAATTTTGAGTAGATGATCGACTGACAAGTTCCCACGTGTTGTTGCTGTGTAAGGTGTCGAACTCATCTTGCATAGCTGAGCGCCAATCAGGTTCGCGAAGAGCTTGGGTGATGGTGTTTGTCTCGAGTGGAGAAGAGGGTTGGACATGGAGGTTAAGCTTCTTAAAGGGTTTGACAATGTTGTTTTTGGACCGGGTGATGATGCCACCTCCATCGGTTTGGGGTCTCCTGTTAGGGTTGGCATCGGGTTGGGATGGTAGCATAGAACATTGTGAGGATGAGGGAGGGGATTCAGAGTGTTCAGTGGAGGGTTGGGCCGAAGTCGGGGAGTTGGGGAAGGATGAAGATGAAAGGGCAGCCGAGATCTCCTCTGATGAGTTTAGAGTGGTACTGACCATGGATTGGTTTATGGGATGGAGTATGGAGAGTTGAAGTGGGCCTTGTTGTTGCTCTGCACTCAGACTGGCTTGAGGTACTAGGGAGCTGTACAGGAATTCAGATTCAATGAACTTGACATGGCGAGAGGTGTAGATCCTTCCTGTGGTTGGATCGAGACACATGTATGCATGTTGATTAGCCGAGTAACCTACAAAAACACACATAGCATACTTTGGTGCAAGTTTATGGTTAGCATATGGTTTAATGTAGGGAAAACACAAACAACCAAAACACTTTAACTTATGATAATTCGGGATAATTTTGAGTAATTTGGAATAGGGTGACTGATACCCAAGAATTGGTGTTGAGAGACGATTTATGAGATAGGCGGCTGTTGTCATGGCATGAGGCCAATATGTGAGGGGTAAACCTGAGTGGTGGAGAAGAGACAGACCGATTTTGGCAATGTGCCGATTTCGGCGTTCGGAAATGCCATTATGTTCAGGTGTATGAGGTGGGGTGGTGTGATGACTTATTCCATGAGTGCTTAAAAAGGGACGGAGACCAATATATTCGCCACCATTATCTGTGTAAAGAATTTTGATGTTGTGATGGAAGAAATTTTCAACAAGCGACTTAAATTTGGGAAATAAAGTTTGCACATCAGATTTACGTTTTATCAGATATAGCCAAATATAGCGAGTAAAATGATCAACAAACATGCAATAGTAGTGAAGACCATCAATTGATAAAACAGGGGAAGTCCATACATCAGAGAAAATTATTTCCAAAGGATAAGATGATTTAAGAGTGGATTCATGGAAGGGAAGTTTATGACTTTTGCTAATTTGACATGAGTTACAATCTGATTGCTGGAATTTATTTGAACAAAAAAAAATGCTGCTAAATAAATGTGAAGATAGAAGAGGAAGGATGCCCAAGTCTATGGTGCCATGAAGCAGAGGAGTTTGTGCGGACAGAGTGGACGGATGGAGAGGTGGCTGGCCAGAGATAGAGTTCATCCACATATGAGCCATTATGGGTTGTTTGACCCGTCTGCAAGTTCTTCACATAAAAAGAGTTTGGCAAGAAAACAATGACAGAGTTAGTTTGTTTGGTGAGTTGAGAAACAGAAAGGATTTTCTGTTGCATAGAAGGAACCCACAAAGTATGTGAGAGGGATAAATCATTAAGTAAAAGTGTTCCAGAATAAGATATGTTTAAACCTGAACAGTTACCTATAAACAATGAGTCTAGACCCGTGTACAGATGATGAAGCGCTAGATTTGTAAGATCATTGGTGACGTAATGCATCGCTCCACTATCAACCAGAAAATTAGTTTGAGATGTGCCAGCAGTTGCAGTATGAACCTGAACGTGTCTAGGGTTAGCAAACGAGAACGAGGAGGCATCGAGACACCAGGGTGCTGCTGCTGGAAGGTGTGAGACTGAGACAGGACATGGCCCTTGACATTGCACCACTGACAGCGACCAAGAAACAGTTTTCGATTCCCAGGACGTGAAGTTGATGATGCAGAAAATTGCCCAGACCGAGTTTTGTCATAATGGTTAGGTCGAGCCTGTGCATTCAAGGCTATCATGGGAGCAGGAACCTGCCGTTGAGCGGCAACAAGGGAGAGTTCTTGAATGAAAAGCTTATCGAGGAGATCATAAAAAAGAATGGCAGTGTCCCTTGCATTGACGCCATCAACGACAACTTTATAACCATCGTCGAGGTCACGCAAGACACAGTCTGTCATGTCTTCAACAGAGATAGGAGAGCCAAGTGAGGCAAGGAGATCTGTCCTTTGCTTCAGAGAATGCATGTAGGTGGTGATGGATTGGGTACCTTTGGGCGTCGTGTGGAGACGCTCCTTTAACTGCTTGAGGTGGCTACGGGATGCCTTGACATAGGTGCGCTGGAGAAGAGTCCAAAGATCATGTGATGTCGTTGTTTGAGACACCAGGGATGTCACTTCAGGAGAGAGAGAGTGGTGAGGAGAGCACCGTATATGAGACGGTCCTGTCGACGCCAAGTTTGATAAGTAGGATTCAGAGTTGTCACCGAAGGTTCAACGGTGGTGGAGATCGTCAGCGCCGGCACAGGAAAGGATCCATCGGGATATTTGAGAAGATCATAGCCATCAAGGAGAGCTTCAACTTGAAGTTTCCAAGTGAGGTAATTGGAGGGAAGAAGCTTGGTGACACTACTAAGAGTGATGCAAGTAATGACTCATGAGGGTTGCTAATATATGAAGAGTTGTCGTTGGCCATGGGAGGCAAAGAGAAAGGAAGGAACGGTATCCTATGTTGGAGAAAAAAAATGAAGGAAGAAGAGGATCTTGTATGAGGCTGATACCATATAGAAAAATTCTTTTAATAAATATTTTATTACTGAGTTACAGTAGTATAAATATACAAACTGATAACTTAAATTGGAAAAAGTTAAGGAAACAAACTCCTCCACCAATTTAACACTGACAATTAATCTAAATAAAAAAAAACATATATACAAAATAGAAACTGATCATATTATAATTTAAAACTAATTATTGTAATTGATACAACATTGCCATTTTAACCTATCACTCTGCTACCTACAACACTACTATTTATAGTGGAATGGGAAGACCTTGAATCATTTGAACTTTCTTCTTTCCCTCTTCCTCTCTGCCTGGCTATGGCTTTCGCCTTTCTATTGACAGTCAGCGGTGGTTGTGGCTACCATTGCTCCGATTAAAAAGGAAAAAGAAGGTACCAGGCTCCCCTTATGCTTATTACTACCTTTTAATTTTTCTCGAGCTTTTATAGACTGTACGAGTAATATTTTGAGTGTGAGTGGAGAGAGAAAAAAGAAAATACACACAAAGATTAACTGCCAGACCCTTTATCCTTGGGCAAAACATGATGTTTTCAAATACCAAACTAGAATTAATGATTGGAATCGCGTGAGAGAGTGAGAGATAAATATGTCTTTACACATGATGGCATGGAAGAAAATGTTTTAATAGAGCCTTGTCTGTACGGTGAGCCTCCGTGTGTTACACCTCAAGGAAATGAGGAAAATTTTTCATGTGCTATGAAACAGCGATCTAATAGATCGGGGTACAATTTCCCTTAAGAAATTTTGAAAAGGAAATATTGACATTAGTGAACATGGCGTCTATCTAATTCCACCAAAATAGTTAAGCCTTTATTAGGGGTTTTCAAATTTTATGCAAGGCAATCCGTGTGGTGCCAACCATTAGTTTCTTTTTGTACTTTTTTAAGTTAAATAAAACAACAGATCTAGTTGGGTGTCATTTAAATACCTGTTAGGGGTCGGTTGTCACTATATGCGTCTTCATACAAATTCAAAGAAAGTTACTTCAAAGTCTGTGCACAACCAGGCCATCCTGAAAGGATTTTCATTGTATTAGTGCAAAGACCCATTTTATTGTGAGGGGTTTCCAATAGAAGATTTGAGCAGGTGTCTGCAAAACAACTTGAAAGAATGGGTTTTCATGCCACAAGAGCAATCTTAGCCCTAGAATTTGGTATTAATTAAAACTTTGGTACGATGTTTAGTTCGACTGGTTGTAGTAGGTAAGTCATTCTCATGAGTATTTGGTTTCATGCAGAAAAGATGGTGTTGTCCATGAAGGAAATGAAAAAATTATGGGAACAAAAAGAGGCTTTAGAACCAAAGAAGGCAAACAAAACTAAGGCCAACAAGTCGGTGGACACAGGCTGTTCAACAAAAGGAGACCAGAAAACTAGGAAGTCGTAATGCCAGAAAAAGAAGCTCATATTGTTGTTGAGGAAGAAGTGCAATCGAAAGATCACATTGTGACCAACTATATAAGTGATAATTGGGAAGAATTAGATGAAGGCACATGCAAAGGAGATGTTACCTTTCTGTGGGACACTGCATACACGCACCACACGCTGATATGAACACATCTACTTACAGAAGTGGATAAGGAGAAATTAGAAAAGCTGAACATGTTGGAAATAATAGTGGATTGGTATTAATCAATTATATTTTATCATTATCTGGCAATTTAAGATATGATGATAATCATATCTTATAATATCTTTATGATTATTTGAATGGGATTATAGTAAGATTGACTCTGTGATGGGTTGAGTCAATCATAAAAAGCCCATCTGAGGGGTCTCTGCCTACCCTAGGGGATTATAAATTTGTCATCCCATTAAGCAAATTACAACAACAATACACATTCTCTAAAATAATCCCCTAGAAAGTAGGTAGTAAAATCCTCAAGAGTTCTTATTGAACTCATATCTCTACAATAATAATTCCTAGGGTTTTTTTTTGTTCTTGAAAATCAAGAAATTCAATTCAATATATTTGAGGTACACAAATTCTCTTTCCTCTATCTTTTTATATTTAATTCTCTATACATACTATAATCTTGTATCTATTGATTTAAGGTTTCCTTTTATTTCCATCAATTGGTATCAGAGCCAAATTAGATACATATTATGGTTGTTTTCTATTAGAGAATTATGGTTGTTTTCTATTAGAAAATTAAATTTGAATTGCAGATTTTTTGTGTTATTAGTGAAATTTTATAATATAGTTCACTATTATCTTTTTCACAAAAAAAATGAGGGTTTACGCTACTTGTTATTGTTAAAATAACATGTTAAAGTTTCATTCCCTTACTCTTACATAGGTAAATTATATATTGCAACTTCTTTTTAAGTGTTACCCCTTTAAAACCTAGTTTTCTTTTAAATAATTATGGGGTAAATTGTTTTCAAAATTACTTAATGGTTTTCCTTGTTTTATGTTTGACCAATATGAGTAATTTGTGTGGGCAACATAATATATTTGTATTAACTTTACTTTGGAAAGTGTGAATGGGTTGCATTGACTCATTTTTATACCCATATTTTTGTGATTTGGTCAAGGGAGAACTTTGTCGTTTTGATACGATCATGTATGATGATTTGTGTGTTATTCATTCTCAGAAGCATTGAATGTGGTTGCTAATTTTTTATATTCTTATTTTTTTCAAAAATACCATATTTATTTAATATTTTTATATTATTGGTATTTTTTAGTATAAAAAAATTTGATTAATTCAAGATTAAATTAAAATTTTTTTACTATTATAATCTTGAATTTTTGACCTATTTTCATTCTGATAATTCTTTACAGTATTTGTATTCTCCAATTATACTGTACTCTCTTTAATATTAAATTATCATTTATAAATTGATTTTAGGTTATTTTATTAATTATGCACAATCTTGATTGTCCTTCTCTTATGTGCATAATTTTCTTTATTAATTTGCATTATTATTACTTGTCTATCATGGGTATAATAACGTGAATTTTGTATGTTGGTCATGTAATGTATATGATTAAAATTATGCAAATTTACTGGACAATATGCATAATTTCTTTTTTTTCATTTACATAATTATAATTTCACTATTTTGGATGCATTTACGTGAATTTTGTGATATAATTATTTTTTTTATTGCATTGATGATTACTATACTTTATCGATGTATTGTTATTAATGTAATTTGGTGTTATACAATGTACTTTTCTGACTTATGTTAATGATTTTTTTATACCCTATCGGTATTAAAATTTTATTGATATAAGTTATAGTGCATTGTAATTTCCTTAGAGATTCTCTTTTAACTGAACTTTTAGAATTACATAATATTTCCCTATTTTTGTAATGTTCAGTTTATTTCCTTCATTTGATCATGTTTAGTTATATTTATATGGAACCAAAATTTACACTCTCATTTTCTTTTTGTTCCATAATGACTTATAACCTTTAATTGGACATTTTTTCCTTCAAAACAAAAAAATGTTGCATTTTTTGTGGTGCAAATTATATATATATATATATATATATATATATATTGATAAAGAAATAGTTGAATTTTATTTAGCACTCTGGGTATTTTTTTTGTTATGTCAACTTATTTTTTCTTTATCAAGTGAAAGGATTTTGTATATTAGAATTTTAATTAATATCTTATAAAATAAATTATCGTGATATAAGATTTTTACCTTAAATGTCCAATTAATCATACATGTGCAAAAAACAAATGTTCTTGATAAAATTATTTTTTCTTATCATATTATTTGTGACTACATTGTTGGGATCTATATTAAGGATTTTATATTGGTCTCTTGTAAAATATTTTCTTGTATAACAAACTCTCTATTGATTTGCAATATTAGTATGCAATTCTTGTAAGGACAATATAGGAATCCCAAATTTTAAGAGATTAATTTCTCCATACCATATTTTATAATATTGTTAATGGTATTCTTATAAAAGCTAGAGGCTTTATTTTGGGATATATAAATAAACTTATGTCCAGATTAATTCACTTTTATTATTATCTTATAAAGTCATCATCCCACTATCACTAGAGCTTTTAATACTAGTGTACCCTAATGATAATCCTAATATTTTTTTGGTATATTAAGGATTAGTGGGAGTATATATAATCTTGTATTATCTCTCGAAACTTATATATTTTTTATTGTCATATATATTCGTGTGCATATTTAATTATGATATGACATATTCTATAGGGCTTCTCTATTTATTTTTGTCCTATTTTTATTGAGATACATAAAATCCATTGTATCTTTGGAGACATCTTTAACTGATGTTAAGGTTATTCTGTTGGGTACTACACATTAATCCTTTTGGCATACAATTATGCATTGTGCATCTCTTTTACCCAAATTTCATATTTTAATTGATCAAAATTTTAGAAGTATATAATTTTGTATCATGTCTCGAGATTCATCTATCTGTATTGTCATATATTCTTGTGCACATTTAATTATGATATGACATACTTTATAGGACTTGACTATTTATTTTTGTCCTATTTTAATAGATACATAATTCATTGTATCTTAATAGACATGTTTAATGGATGTTAAGAGCATTTTGTTGGGCATTGCACATTAATTCTTTTGGTATGCAATTAAGTATTGTGCATTTCTTTTACCCAAAATTTCATATTTTGTTTGGTCAAAATTTTATAAGTATATTGTAGATGTAGTACTCCTATCGGGTATGATTTTCTACTTTGTAAAAAAGTGCTTATTATGATAGTACTTCTATTGAGTACAATTTGCACTATTGAAGTACTTATGAATTTTTTTTGTTTGGACCAATTATCTAAGTATTTGCTCAATTGACATTTTGTGGTCACAATAATCTGAGTGTTATTTTATATAAACTAGGTGTCTATGAGGTTTTAGTAGGGAATTTATGGATTTCCTACTTATCTTTGGATTCTTACATAGTCACTCTTTTTTGAAACTCAGATTAGTTAAATGTCAAATATTATAGAGCGTTTATATAGCTTATATGTAATTACATATGTTATTAGGCTATGATGAATAATTAGATGCATGTAAATTATGCTTTCTCACCTATATAATTTTTCGGACTCAAGTAAAAAAATTTATATTAATTAAACACTTTTTTATTCAATGATCAAATACTTAACTTTGGAGTTTTATAACTCATATGGTTTGGTTAAGTTTTGATGTCTTAGACCAGTGGGAGTCTGAAAATTCTGTCATGAGATATGTGTGAAGTAATATAATTTTAGTAACATATCTCTTAGCATTTTTGGATGCTTGAGACCATGTAGTATCATTTTATTGAACTACATTATTCTATATATTTTATGAGAAATATTTATAATATATATCTCTATCGGATATTATTTTGTAGCTTAAATTTCTCATTATCTAATGTAAGATTTGTCTATAATTGTCATTCTAGCTTAATGATTTATCTTTGTATTATTGATTAATACCATCCAAGTGGGAGAATGTTGGAAATAATAGTGGATTGATATTAATCAATTATATTTTATCATTATCTGACAATTTAAGATATGATGATAATAATATCTTATAATATCTTTATAATTATTTGAATGAGATTATAGTAAGATTGACTATGTGATGGGTTGAGTCAATAATAAAAAGCCCATTTGAGGGGTCTCTGCCTACCATGGGAGATTATAAATTTGTCATCCCATTAAGCAAATTACAACAACAATACACATTCTCTAAAATAATCCCCTAGAAAGTAGGTAGTAAAATCCTTTCAAGAGTTCTTATTGAACTCATATCTCTACAATAATCATTCCTAGGGTTTTTTTTGTTCTTGAAAATCAAGAACTTCAATTCAATATATTTGAGGTACACAAATTCTCTTTCCTCTATCTTTTTATATTTAATTCTCTATACATATTATAATCTTGTATCTATTGATTTAAGGTTTGCTTTTATTTCTATCAGAACATACTGACTTTATGCAAAGGCATGGAAACTATGGCGAACAGAATGGCAGTAATGTCGGTATTTGCAGAAGACCAGGCGAGAGGATTGATGTGATACCAAATAAAGATGGCAGTTAAGATGGAGAACATTGAGCAAGAAAATGGGAAACTAAAGAAAGAAGTAGAGGACCTCAAAATCGTGAGATAGGAAAATAAGAAATGGGATTGAGAAGATGAGAATAGAAAAGGATAAAAGGTTGAAGATAGAAGATAGAAGGAGAACTTGCCAAACAAAAAGAAAAGTGTCAGCAATTACAGGTCGACTTGGAACAAGCATGTGGTAGGGAAATGGTGTTAAATTATATTAATAATTAACATTGGCTCATGTAATGAAAAGTATAACTTTGATGTAAAGATTCTAATGTGATGATTATTAGAATATAAGGTATTAAAGTTATTGGGATTATTTTAGAGTTATTAAAATTAATCCCTCTCTTCTCACTCCAAAAGGGCATTTTGGTATTTTATTAAAGTTAATTAAAATATCATTCAAAGAGGGGAAAGTTTAACTACTGATATGTAAAGTTAAGTTTCTGAAAAGAAAGAAAGAGGACATAACGTTCTCAGAAAAGAAAAAGGAAACTGTAACTTTCACAGAGAAACACATCTTGCAACTTCTATATCATCAAGAAGGCATTAAAGAGGAGTAAGATGAGAGAGAACTTTTGACAGAAAGAAGTGCAAAATGGATCCAGGTTAGTTCTCCTTTACTGTGTATGTGGGAATTGTGAGTATCATGAAAATTCAAGATCATGTGTGTTATTTTCATTTAATTGAAAAAGTAAAGATTTGCTTACAATTGGTATCAGAGCCAAGTTCTGAATTTTATGATACTCCATGAATGGTAATTTTCCCAATTTTAAAAACCCTAATTTTTGAATTGTAAAATTTAGGGATTTTAAATTTTCATATGTTCAATTATTTTATTGGCATGAAAAGGAAATTAAAAGCCGGAAAGTTTTATTATATCATTTGTTTTTTTTTGGATGGAAGTGAATTGAATTCACTGCAACGTGAATTTCATTCTGGAAGCCGCAAGTCTTTCCAAAATTTTTTTTTGTGTTGCACATTATTGTTCAGTCGTGAGATTTCTTTTGCTATATGCGGCTTGCAGGAGTTAAATTCTTTCATGCGGGTTTTTAATTTGGTTAGTGTTGGGATTTTAGTTTTCCCATTAAAGCAACTTTAATTGCATAACTCCAACCGCGGGAATTTATTTTGCTAAAAAGCAACTTTATGGTTGTTCCCAAGTTCTCACAGTAAAGAACTTTTACTGTTGCGTGTTAAAAATTTTTAACATTGTTGTGCATTAAATGGAAACCAAATGTGAATTAAAAGTTGAAAGATTTTAGAAGCTTTTAATTTGAAAAGTGTATTTACTGACATATATGATATAATTTTGTTTTATGAATTATATGTACTTGGAAGAAGGAAATTCAATTATGTTGAATTTCGGAGAGTAATTAGTCATTGATGTAAAGATGTTATGGATTACCCAAAGGTGAACCATGGTTTATAATTGATGACATTAAAGTGAAACATTTCATGTACTTAGTATATGTTTGTATATCCAAAGATAGCATACATATAGTCTTAAGTATGATTGATTGTTTATTAAAGTATATATATGGAATTTGCCAGTTTAAGGATCACCCAAATGTGAACTTAAATGAATGACTTAATTGACTACCTATCAGTTTAAGTGTCACCCAAAGGTGAACTTGAATGTATGACTAGTGTAGTAATTTGTTTGAATCCATTAAATTTAATCAAAGCATTAATGTATGAGCTTGTGTATTATTTCCAGCTTACATGAATTTAGCAGGTTTGAGCAACAATGTCGTCAAGTTTAATGGGCTAAATTATGCCGATTGGTCAGAACAAATCCAGTTCCAACTGGGTGTTCTAGACTTGGATATGGCTATTATGATGGATGAAATGCCCGCAACCATTACAGAGACCAGTACAAGTGATGAAAAGTCTCTTTATGAGGCTTGGCATAGGTCTAACAGGTTGTCATTAAACTTGATGCGCATGTCTATGGCAGAGAACGTAAAGCCTTCCATGCCCAAAACGGAAAACGCAAAGGAATTCATGAAAATGATCAAGGAGTATTCACAATCAGACATAACTGACAAGTCTATTGTGCGAACTCTTATGAGTGAGCTGACTACCAAAAAGTTTGACTGGTCACAGCCTATACATGAACATGTAACTGGAATGGCTAATATAGCAGCAAGATTGAAGTCAATGGGAATGGAGGTGAATGAGTCTTTTCTGGTACAGTTCATCATGAACTCTCTTCCTCCTGAATTTGGCCAGTTCCAAGTGAATTATAACACTATTAAGGATAAGTGGAACTTTCAAGAAATCAAAGCCATGTTGGTACAAGAGGAAGGGAGATTAAAGAAAATGAGAGATCATTCTATCCATCTCACAACTCATGAAGGTGCTAGCTTCAGTAAAGTTAAATCAGGAAAGAAGAACAAGAAGGACAAAGCCCCAATGAAAGTGAATAAGGGCGGTATCCAGAAGGACCAGAAATGTTTTGTTTGCAATAAAGTAGGTCACTTCAAGAAAGATTGTCCGAAAAGAAAATCTTGGTTCGAAAGGAAAGGTACTTTTTATGTTTCTGTAAGTTTTGAAGCAAATATAGTTGAAGTGCCTAATAATACCTGATGGTTGGATTCTGGAGCTACCACTCATGTTTCTAATATTATGCAGGGATTCCTTTCAATCCAGCCCATAAAAGGAACTGAAAAGTATTTATATATGGGGAACAGAATGAAGGCACGGATAGAAGGAATTGGGACTTACAGATTGATTCTAAACACTGGTTATTGTCTGAATCTTGAAAAGTGTCTCTATGTTCCTGGTTGTGCTAGGAATTTGATTTCTGTTGCAAAGTTGGATTGTTTAGGTTTTAACTTTAGGATTGAAAATGGTATTTTTCATCTGTATAAACTTTCGTACTATTATGGTTCTGGTACATTATTGGATGGTTTATACCGTTTAAATCTTGATGTTAATTTTTCTGAATCCTTGTTTAATGTTGAACATGTTGTTGATAGAAATTCTAGTGCAGGAAATGAATGTTCTGCTTTCTTATGGCATAAAAGATTGGGTCATATATCCAAAGAAAGGATGTTGAGGTTAGTGAAAAATGAAATTTTACCTCAATTGGTTTTTGATGACTGGGATGTATGTATTGATTGTATTAAGGGTAAACAAACAAAACACATATCAAAGTATCCCGCCACAAGAAGCAGTCAACTTCTTGAGTTAATACACACTGATATTTGTGGTCCTTTTGACATTAAGTCTTGGAGTGGTGAAAAATATTTTATCTCCTTTATTGATGATTTCTCACGTTATTGTTATATATATCTATTGCATGAAAAATCTCAATTAGTGAACGCCCTTGAGGTGTTCATAAATGAGGTGGAAAGGCAATTAGATAGAAAAGTAAAAGTGGTGAGATTTGATAGAGGTGGTGAATATTATGGTAAAACTGATGAGAGTGGACAATGTCCAGGTCCATTTGCAAAGTATCTTGAAAGTCGGGGTATTTGTGCACAGTATACAATGCCCGGTACACCACAACAAAATGGTGTAGCAGAAAGGCGGAATCGTACTCTTATGGATATGGTTAGGAGTATGTTAAGTCATAGTAATATCCCTTTATCTTTGTGGATGTATTCATTAAAGACTGCTGTATATCTGGTTAACAGGGTTCCTAGCAAAGCAGTTTCTAAAACTCCTTATGAACTATGGATTGGAAGGAAACCCAGTTTAAGACATCTTCATGTTTGGGGTTGTCCGACAGAAGTAAGGTTATACAATCCACATGAAAAGAAACTTGATGCAAGAACCATTAGTGGTTACTTCATCGGTTATCCTGAAAAGTCAAAGGGATATAGATTTTATTGACCTAACCATAGTACAAGAATAGTTGAGTCTGGAAATGCTCGGTTCATTGAAAATGGTCAATTTAGTGGGAGTGAGGAATCACTCCCACTAGTGGACATTCAAGAGCATAATGATAGTGTTTCTACATCTAATGTCTCTTCTGAAGTTGTTATCCCTCTTGTTGTATCACAGTCACACAACAAGCAGAGACAA
The DNA here is from genome assembly GCA_037954015.1 of Psophocarpus tetragonolobus. Lineage (NCBI taxonomy): Eukaryota > Viridiplantae > Streptophyta > Magnoliopsida > Fabales > Fabaceae > Psophocarpus > Psophocarpus tetragonolobus. Next base: position 59,782,232 of record CM075691.1, on the reverse strand, counting down.
CAAGTTAATGTTCCAATCCCACAAAATGAACATATAAATGTTGAGCCAGTTGACAATGAGCAAGTCACAAATGAGCAACTGATAAATGAGCAATTGATAGAGGAACCACAAGAAGCAGCATTAAGAAGGTCTGTAAGGTAGAAGAGACTTGCTATTTCGAATGATTATGTGGTTTACTCTGTTGAACATGAATGTGACTTAAGCATTGATGAGGATCCAGTCTCTTTTAAACAAGCCATGGAAAGTAACAATTTAGTGAATTGGTTGAATGCTATGAAAGAAGAATTGAAATCAATGGACGACAATAAAGTATGGGATCTAGTTGAATTGCCTAAAGGTTCAAAAAGAGTCGGTTGTAAATGGGTCTTTAAGACTAAACATGACTCAAAAGGCAATTTTGAAAGGTATAAAGCTAGATTAGTCGCCAAAGGTTTCACTCAAAAGGATGGCATTGACTACAAAGAGACCTTCTCTCCTGTTTCTAAGAAGGACTCTTTGAGAATTGTTTTGGCTTTGGTGGCTCATTATGATTTAGAGCTTCACCAAATGGATGTAAAGACTGCCTTTCTGAATGGTGACTTAGAAGAGTAAGTTTACATGGACCAACCAGAAGGTTTCACCATAACAGGAAAAGAAAATTTGGTGTGTAAATTAAAGAAATCAATATATGGACTAAAACAAGCTTCCCGACAATGGTATCTAAAATTTAATGATACCATAACTTCGTATGGTTTTGTAGAGAACACTGTTGATCGGTGTATATACATAAAGGTCAGTGAGAGTAAGTTTGTTATTTTGGTCCTATATGTTGATGATATTCTTCTTGCTGCTAATGATATTGGTATGTTACATGATGTAAAGAAGTTTCTCTCTAGCAACTTTGAAATGAAAGATATTAATGAGGCATCTTATGTGATAGGAATAGAAATATTCCGTGATAGATCACAAGGATTGTTAAGTTTGTCTCAAAAAGGCTATATTAACAAAGTGTTAGAGAGATTCAGAATGGAAAAATGTTCTCCTGGAGTAGTTTCAATTCAAAAAGGGGACAAGTTTAGTCAAATGCAATGTCCCAAGAATGATTTGGAACGAAAGGCCATGGAGTCCATTCCTTATGCGTCAGTGGTTGGGAGTTTGATGTATGCTCAAACTTGTACTCGGCCAGATATCAGTTTTGCTGTTGGAATGTTAGGCCGATATCAAAGTAATCCCGGAATGGATCACTGGAAAGCTGCAAAGAAAGTTCTTAGGTACTTACAAGGTACCAAAGAATACATGCTCACTTATAGAAAGTCAGATCATCTCGAAGTGATTGGCTATTCGGATTCAGACTATGTTGGATGTGTGGATTCAAGAAAATCCACATTTGGGTATGTCTATCTTTTGGCTGGAGGAGCAATTTCTTGGAAAAGTGCAAAACAATCATTAATTGCTACTTCCACCATGGAGGCTGAATTCGTGGCATGCTTTGAGGCCACGGTTCATGCTTTGTGGTTGCGGAACTTTGTATCGAGGCTTGGCATTATTGACAGTATAGCTAGGCCGATAAGGATTTATTGTGATAATTCCGCAGCCGTCTTCTTCTCTAAAAATGACAAGTACTCAAAGGGTGCTAAACACATGGATTTGAAGTACTTGTCGGTCAAAGAAGAAGTGCAGAAACATAGAGTGTTGATTGAGCATATTGGTACGGATTTGATGATAGCAGATCCGTTAACTAAAGGACTACCGCCCAAAACTTTTATTGCCATGTTGAAAGTATGGGCATTATGGATAAGTCAATGTTAACATGATGTTGTTATCTATCTATATGGATATGTATAGTTATATGCTTGTACTGTTATAACACTTGTGAATTCAATTAAAGTTGTGTTTCTCTTATTCTATTGTTATCCACATTAAGTTATATACATGTATTATTGATTGTGGTGACATGATAGATCTCTTTTAGAGACATGAAAGTTATAAGATTGATTAAAGTTATGTTGAGTTGTTTTGATTATGTGATACATGGAAGGAATCTTGTCGATCATGACTTTTGCCCGCCATGATCCGATCATTTCAATTCATATAATGATGATGACTTGATAATTCTAATGAATGGTGCGCACTTAAAGTTTATTGTTAGATCTTCAAGTCATCACATGAACTAAGTGGGCGAATGTTAAATTATATTAATAATTAACATTGGTTCATGTAATGAAAAGTATAACTTTGATGTAAAGATTCTAATGTGATGATTATTAGAATATAAGGTATTAAAGTTATTGGGATTATTTTAGAGTTATTAAAATTAATCCCTCTCTTCTCACTCCAAAAGGGCATTTTGGTATTTTATTAAAGTTAATTAAAATATCATTCAAAGAGGGGAAAGTTTAACTACTGATATGTAAAGTTAAGTTTCTGAAAAGAAAGAAAGAAGACATAACGTTCTCAGAAAAGGAAACTGTAACTTTCACAGAGAAACACATCCTGCAACTTCTATATCATCAAGAAGGCATTAAAGAGGAGTAAGAGGAGAGAGAACTTTTGACAGAAAGAAGTGCAAAATGGATCCAGGTTAGTTCTCCTTTACTGTGTATGTGAAAATTGTGAGTATCATAAAAATTCAAGATCATGTGTGTTATTTTCATTTAATTGAAAAAGTAAAGACTTGCTTACAAATGGCAGCATTAGAGAAGTTTCAACAAGTGGAAGCACTCGTGCAGGAACAAAAATTTCAAATCACCTCAAACTTTGTGACAGGTTTTAAAGTCGTATAAGCACAAATTAAGGTGCTACCTCCATATACCGACCTAGGACCAGTGGGGTATTTCAAAGAAGTCATAGAAGGACAAATCGTCGAAGTAGAGGAAGATGTGTGAAACTGTAGTTACGGTTACAGGGTTATGATGTTGTTTGTTTTTTTGTGTTCTTTACTTCCTTTTCTTTATGGTTGGTAGTGTGTCAGCAAGGATATTTTTCCTTATGTCATATTATATAGTCTTTTCAAATGAAACGTTTTAGCCCTGTTTTGAAATGTCATAGCCTTGTCAATGGATATTTTGAAATGATACGAAGTCTTATTTTCGTCTTGTAGTTTTAACTCGATCGTCTTGTACGTGATTTGACCGATTATGTTGAATGTGTGGACCGAACGTACAACTCTTATGTTGATGGTTGTAATGGATCCAAGTGGCTAGTCTTGCTTTATATGTATAAGACTGTAAGCGCAAATCATGTTCACGCTAGGACCTATGATGGACCGATGGGTATCATCTATGGGGTATCGAGATCATATCTTGTATGTTGGCCTCTAAATGCAAGCAAACAAATGTAACATTCAAGTAGGCAAACAGGTATAAAGTAAAAGTGTAACAAGGAAAAAGAAATAAATTTGGAAAAATAATTAAGTTCAGGAAAAAAAACATGCACTGACATCATTATAGCCTTGGACATCCCAATTATGTTGGCACGTCCGTGACTATCTATCATTTGCAGCACGTCTTAATTTATGGTAACATAAACACATGAAATTGGTAAGTGAATAAACCAGGTGTACAAGACACTTTGTCTGATAGCACAAAGGTTACGTTAACAAAAAATAGCTCCATACATTAAACAACTTCAAACAACAAAATGTAGAAATAAACTGAGCATGAAGTAGCTAGGGCAACATACAGAAGGCAATTTCAACTAAAATAGAAACATAGACTAGCAGAGTTCCAAGTGCAAGACACATGTTTTCCGTCTAGAATTTCCAAACGATAGGCACCTTTTCCCATGACTTCTCCAAAATGAAAGGGCCTTATCCAGTTGGGGAATAACTTGTTATGGATTTGTGAGAGTTGGATCTTCTTCAAAATGAGGTTGCCTAAGGCAAATCCATGTGGGAAAACCTTAGTGTTGTATTGAGATTCAAACATCTGTTTAGCTGCTCTCTCTTTGACTTGAGCCGACTCATGAAGCTCGAATACCATATCCAGGTCGGTAGAACAGTTGACAAAATTTGTTTGTCCTCAAAATATAATAAAATTGCAATATGTAACAAAAATGTAATTTCAAAGGTTGTGAAAAATTGTTAGAAAAAAAAAGTGGTTTAAGGAAGGGAAAAAAGAACCTACTCATAAAAAATGGTAACTCGATGAGTTGGTTCTGTAATTTTAACGGGAATCATAACATTAGATCTGTACACGAGAGAAAAAGGTGTTTCCTGCATGGAAGAATGAATTATGGTATAACAAGACCATAAGACAAATGAAAATTCATTTGGCCAGAGGGACTTGGCCTCATCAAGACGACATTTCAAGCCTTTAAGGATCACCTTGTTGGCTAACTCCACCTGGCCATTGCTTTGAGGGTGCTCTACAAATGTGTAGATTAACTGGATTCTGAGCTCTGTACACATGTTTTGAACCTTACTATTTGCAAACTAGGTTCCATTTCTGAAACTAAAATTTTAGGCATGCCGAACTGGCAAATTATGCGTTTACATGAGCTTCATGACGTGGTCTACTGTGATAGTGGCCATCGCCTCAGCTTCAATCCATTTGCTAAAATAATCTACAACCACCACTAGAAATTTCAATTGGCATTTAGCAATGGGAAAAAGACCTAAAATGTCCATCCTCCACCAATGAAAGGGACAGGTCGGAGAAATGGAATGAAGGTTCTCAGCAGGGGAACAATATAGATTGGAATGCATCTGACACTTGTTGCATTTCTTAATGAAAGAAGCACAGTTAGAGCGGAGTGTCAGCTAGAAATATCTTGCATGGAGGACCTTATCAGCAAGAGAGTGTTCCCTGATGTGACTGCCACAATAGCCAACATGAATTTCCTCAAGAACATGATCAATCTGTTGTGGTGATAAACATCGTAATAAAGGTGCCAAAAACCCCCAACAATAGAGCTTGCCGTTGAGGAGTGTGTATCGGGATGCTGCTCTTATGAGCTTATTAGACGATTGCTTATTGAAAGTCAATGCTTCTATCTCTACATAACCAATAACAGGACCCATCTAGGAATCTAGCTCCTCTTGCAAGAAGCAAACTTCCTCAATTGGGCAAGCAATACTAGGCACAAAAAGGGTTTCCTTAATCACCGACCTATTATGGTCAGGCTTCTTAGTGCTTGCAAGTTTGGATAGTAAATCGACCCTTAAGTTCTGCTCTTGGGGTACGTGTGTTAGATGGAAACTCTGAAACTTTCCTTTCATTTGCTTAACTTTATCCAAGTATTGGGCCAACTATGGATCTTTGGTCTGATATGAGCCCAACACCTACCTAGTGAGAAGCCGTGAGTCACTTTGTGCAACAAGGTCTTGTATCCCTATTTCAAGAGCCAACTTTATGCCTGCTCAAAGAGCATCATACTCTGCTTGATTGTTACTCGCTCGGAAGTCAAAGCGTAATGACTGTTCCAGCATAACCCTATTTGGACCTTCAATTATAACCCCTACCCCACTACTGGAAAGGTTGGAAGAGCCATCAACAAAGAGAAAACCGAAAGTGTACGGTGTCGTTAAGTAATAAAAATAATCATTCTTCCACACAGACTGTGCGTTTGGAAAAGAATAATTGTTTATAATTTTAATTCATTTTAATTTCTTTTTATAATTTAAAAATTAATCAAAGTTCTCTAATTTATAAATAAGAGTTTAATTGGTATACATTGTCAGTGTAAAGATTTTTACACTCACATTCAATCACAATCCTTCGTTCATGGTAAATTTGTTGACTTTACTTATTATTACTTTAAAAGTCACATAAATGAAAAGTCATGATTGAATGTCAGTGTAAAAATCATTTACACTGACAGTGTATACCAATTAAACTCTTTAAATAATATAATTTCAAAGATTGAAAAATTAGTAACTAAAATAAAATGTAGATTTTTTAGTTTTTGAATATATTTGATTTCTGATAAAATAAAGGAGGAAACAATTCAGGTATTTGAAAATTCAAATTTTAGAAAACTTTCAAGATTGAGGATGTCACACCATGACTTCCTATTGAATCAAAATTAATTATCTTTTATACTCTTACTGGTTCTCTGTGAAGCTGAATTAACCTAAGACAACCTTCGTCCTCTTTCAAGGTATAAAGGTGTATCTAATTGAATTGACCTCTACTTTCGTGGTAGTTATGTTCAATTAAACTCATTAAGTTTCTTGTTAATTCATGGAGTCCTCAAAGAATTAAACCTACTTTCGTGATTTAATTCCTAAGTTCCTTTTTCAGGGTTTCGATAATTCAGTTCACCTTTCAGTCCTTCCCTAATTATCTATTACTACAAAAATGTATTGCATCGGCAAAATCAATAAAGAAGAAATCAAGAGAAACCAACGTAAGAACAATAAAAATTCTTAATTCATCATCAATAGGGTCATGGGTTAAACCCCAAACCCAGAATAAAAAGTCTACTCACACATGTTCACGACTATAAAAAACAAAGAAATAAAATTTATCAAACCCAAAAATAAAGAGTGAAGAGGAAAAACTCTAAGTCTTACTCTTTATGTCGTCTTTCAATCAGAAGTTCAAGACCCCCTGTTTCAACAAAAACTTTCTATTTAAACTAATGGGTCTTCCTCACTAAACCTATAAATGTCATAAAATAGAGCATTTAAACTGAGTACATAAGGGAGTGCATATTTTTTAATGGGAGTACAATCTTTCATTAATTAATTCATAATTCATTTTTTTCTTTTGAATTTCCTCCAGAGCTCCAAGCTTCACTCTAATGCTCCAAATCAGTCCAAAAGTGTATCAATATCTACCAAATTATATCCTCAACACCAAAAAACACTAAAAGTATAACAAATTCCAAAATATAATTAAAAACACTTAAAATGCAAATGTTAAACCTAAATAACATAAAAATAGACAAATTTATAATTAAAATAAAACTTAAAAATAAATAAAAATGCAATGCATAAAAAAACCCCAAACTTAGAATTTTGCTTGTCCTCAAGCAATAACTGTGGCTCAGAATAAAATGGAGATCACCAAAATAGTACACCAGAGAATGATAAGCAAATGCAATAGAAAATAGTTATATGGAATAAATCTCAATCAAGTCCAATTAGAGGGAGTTCTCCCAAAAGTATGCTCGAGATGATGGATTCACTCAACTCATGATTTTCAAGTGTTTAGGGTAAAAACAATTTCTCTCATTTTCCTCAAAGAAAAGCATCTTACCATAGGCTTGGTGATAAACCTTATCTCCACTTTCATGCTCTTTCAATCAACATAAATCACAAGGTCTTTATTGGGATGTAATGTGTCCAAGGTGAAATTGTAGGTAGGAAACAAGAAAGAAAAGAGAAATACACAATTTGGTTACAAATCAATCTTAGTGTCCATTATAAAATACATCATGGAATAAGAAAGGAGTGTTAATTCTATTTCAAATGTACTATATCCACTTGGGAATACCCTTTCCTTTTTCTTTTCTTTTTTTTTATTTTTATATTCTCTTCTTCTTTTTTCTTTTCTCTTTTTTTTGGGACCTTAACTCTCCTTTAGTTCATAAATTAATTTTTTTTCTTTTTCTTCTTTTCTTTCTTTTTTTTTCAAATATCAATGCTTACATATTATCAACTACTATGTAAAACAATTATTACATAAATCAAAACATTGATATATAAGCACCGAGAAAGTTTAAAATGTTTGGCTCAATAGGGCAACTAATGGCAAAGTGTTTCACAAGGTCAGTGGTTGAAAGAAAAATCCTAATTGCCTTGATCATATTTATTCTAATTGAAAGAGAGCAAGTTTCAACCATGGTTTCAAAACAAGTTCTATAAAATGCAATTAAGAGGAAATCACACTCAAGAAAGATTCTTAGGGTTAAGATATGCACCCCTATGCTGGCTTAAAACTCACATATAGTGTTAGATTCACCTCATGCATGATCTTAGAGAAAACAATGCTAATTCTCCAACTTGCTAAGAGCTCCACCAATAAATGACTACTGCAAATCTTTTAAAAATATGATCCTATTTAATGACTCCAATAGCCACACAAAATTGGGATTGCTCAATGATAATTGCAAAAATAAAATAAAATTAAAAATAAGAGAAAATAAACTCAAATTCATAAAACAAGGTAAAATAAAATAAAACTAAAACCCCAAGCAACCCCAAACTTAAATTTACATTGTCCCCAATGTAAATCTAAGAGTAAGGGAATGAAATAGAAAAGAAAGAACCTGTCATGGGTGAGGATGACTACTAGGGGAGTCATCATTATGAATATTATAAAGTTGCTCCCACAAGAATGTATGGTGTTGAATATCTCAATAAAGAAGAAAGCGAAAAAAAATTTATATGATCTGAAGCAAATCAATACATTGATATGAAAATAAAAAGAAAGATTAAGGCAAGAAGAAAGGAAAAATATAAGATTTGAAATACAAATAAAATAAAACATATCACAAAGATTGAAGAAATAAAGAAAAAAATTTAAATATTGGCACATAGTAAATAAGAGATAATTATTTCAAATTATACCAAAAGTGCAAAATAATTGCATGGAAATGTAACTCTCTCTAAAAATAATATCAAATTTTCACAAAATTCGCACTCGGAGTGCACTACGATTGTGCAAGAGTGTAAGTTTCTATAAAATAAATTTTTAGAATTCAAGATTTTTTTTTTGCACATGAAGTGCACCTTAGTTGCACGGGAGTGCAACTTTCTGGAAAAAATAATTATGAATTTCACGAAATTTGCACTCGGAGTGCAATTCAGTTGCACGAGAGTGCAACTCTCTAGAAAAATAATTTTCTTAACTCACAAACTTTGCACTCAGAGTGCCTTTTAACTGTACGGGAGTGCAACTCTCTGGATTTCTTCAACTTTCTTCCTTGATGCTTTGCCTCTCTTCTTCTTCTTCTTCTTTTTCCCTTCTTTTTTTCCCCTTTTTTATATATAAATTCTTCATTCCAATTTTTTTTTCGTGTTTTTTTCTAAAACATAAAATAAACAATCAAAAACGTAAAATTGAGAAAAAAAGAAGATGAACAAAATAACAAAATATATAAAAAAATTAGAAAAAGCTCACAATGGTTAGGTTGCCTCCTAACAAGTGCTTGTTTTATGTCTTAAGCTTGAAAATTAAGAAGAGGAAAAAATTAGTCCCCCACAACAGGGTGAGGAAAAGATAATTTGATTTCTTTCTCTAGTAGTTTTCTTGATCCACGCATATGCAGAGGTATGTGGGGTTTCCTTTTTTATATACATATTTCATTAGTACTGTTCAAATGTAGGACCATTATCAAATTGTGTTTTTATTGAGAGTAACTTAGGTGGATATTTAACAAGGTATTTAGTTTCCCCTTGTTCCACCACTTGGTCCACTGATTCAACACTGCACGAAACATTAATCTTACAATAAGAATCATTAAACGATGATTTTTTAACAACTTTAGTCACATTAAATTCCATTACTTCACCATCAACAGATAGAGGGATAATTTACCATTTTTTACATCAATTAAAACACCTACAGTAGCTAAGAAGGGCTACCTAAAAGGATGGGGGTTTGTTAATCCTCTTCCATCTTAAGTACCACAAAGTCACCCGGAAATAAAAAACTTACCAATTTGCATAGGTACATCTTCTAGTACCCCAATTGGGTATTTAATGGATCTATCTGCTAATTGAATAGTTATTCCTGTAGGCTTTAGTTCACCTACACCCAATTTCTTACAAACAGACAAAGGCATCAAACTAACACTTGCTCCAAGATCACATAAAGCTTTTTCAAATTTAACACTACCTATTAAGCAAGGAATAGAGAAACTATCAGGGTCTTTAAGCTTACTAGTGAGCTTTCTATAAACCAATGTCACTGTTTCTCTCTCATTCACTTTCCTATGATTAACAAGTATATCTTTAAAAAAATTTGCATAAGTGGGCATTTGTTGCACTGCCTCAATAAAAGGAATGTTCACATAAACTTGTTTAATCATTTCTAAGAATTTTTCAAATTGTTTATTAAGTTTAGATCTTGTTAATTATTGTGGAAATGGAATGGGTGGTTGGTAGAGCTTGGGTGAAACAAGTGGAACTGCAACCTCTTTTTCAAAGTTATTTTCTTTTTTAGGTTCAATAATCGGTTAGGTTTCCTCTTGAACTTCCTCTACTCCTTTTTTAGTTTTATTAATCACAGATTCATCTAAAATTTTACCACTTTTAGTAACGATTACATTAGCATGCTCAACTGGATTAGTTTCAGGCTTACTTGAAAATTTACTTGGGGCTTTGCTAGATGAAGGCATATGTTGAGCTATGTGAGATATTTGTTTTTCCAATTACTTGTTGTGAAGCACCATGTTGTCGATTCGAGCGGTCTTCTCCTCAATAGAGCTTCCCATGGTCTCATTAATTTGCTTTTGGCTCATCACGAACCCCTCCATTAAGTTTTCTAACTTGGATAGTGAGGATTGGAAACTTTGTTGGTAACCTTTTTAACTATTTTGGACTTTGTTAGAATAGGTGTTTGCCTCAAGTTTGTTTGTAAGTACCCTCCTCCTTGATTTCCTAGCCCTCGGTTGTTACGGTAAGAGAAATTAGGATGACTTCTCCACCTTTCATTATAAGTATCAGAGTAGGGGTCAAATGTTTGCTTCCTAGCATGACCATAAAAATTATGAGTTGCAACAACATTTTCCATGGTGTTCTCCTGACTATTTGGCATCCCTACTTGACAATCAATAGCCAAGTGTCCCTTTAACCCTCAAATCTCACAAAAAATGTTAAAAACACCTATTGCATTAACATTTCCTTTTTCTAACTTATCAAATTTTTGATTCAATACATCAATTTTGCTAGAATAAGGTCAACATTATTTACCTCATACTTACTTGGAATCGCCCTTTGTGAGTTATGGCTTCACTCTCCTACCCATTGATGTTGATTTTCAGCTACAACTTCAATTATACCTATTGCTTCGTCGATTGGCTTTCCCATAAATGATCCACCCACTGCAGAATGTAACATCTTACTGTTGTAGTTCAACCCATTGTGAAAGAAATGGATCGTCAAGGGTCTCTTAAGGCCATGATGGGGACATGATACTAGGAGATCTGAAAATCTCTCCCAAGCTTAAGGAAAAGGTTCTGTATCACCTTGACGGAAATTAGTTATTTTTCTCCTTATTTCATCCATCTTTGAAGGCAGGTAATATTTCTCCAAGAAGACCCTTTCACACAAAGCCCAGGTAGTAACACGATCCCTATGGATAGTTATCATCCATGCCTTTGATTTTCCTGCTAGTGTAAGTGGGAAGAGGCGTAGGCGCAATGCATCTTGAGTGATTCTTTGAAAGTTCTTGGTCTCACAAATTTCTAAGAACCCTTCTATGTGATCTGTAGGGTCAGAAGGGCACCCATTTAATTGATTCTGTTTTAGCATGTGAAGGAGTGCAGTAGAAATTTGAAAATTTGCATTTCCAATGTCAGGTCTAACAATTCCTCTTAGCAACCCATGAATGGTTAGGGCTGCATAATCTCTAAGAGACCTATTTGCATTAACCTCTTCTTCAGGCATGACTAAACTATGTTTCTTGATCTTAAAATTTTGCTTTTGTTCTCTTCTCCTTCTACGAAAAGTCCTTTCAACTCGAGGGCCTCTCACTATTGGTTTTCCAAGTCGTAGAGATCTTAGCATACACTATATAATATCCTGCAAAATTAGAGAAAAAAAGAGAGAGAGAGAGAAAAAAAACATGAAATATGAAAAAGGAAAAAGATAGTTAATTAAAATTAATTACGTGAATAAAATAAAATTAAAATATATTAAATCTAATTCAACAGTAACAACAAATTAATTAAAAATAGACTAATTTAAAGCTTATTAAAATTCAGAAGTAACAGTAAAAAAAGCGAATAAATTAAAAACTAATTGAGGGGAAAATCAAATAAAATTAAATCAGGAGACAAAATAAAAGAGAATAAAAACAAAATTAAATTTACAAAATAAAAAATTAAATAAATTAAAAATAGATAGTAAATAACAACATGTAAATCTAGAAAGAGAGAGAAAAACATAGAGTCCAAAAGAGGAAAGAAAAAAGGAAAAAAATAATATAAAAAGGAAAGAAATCAATAAAATTAAATAAGGAAGCAAAATATAAAAATAAAATAAAACAGAATAAAAATAAAATCAAATTTAAAATAACAAATTAATTAAAATTAAAAACAAATATAATTCAACCAAGAGACACAGTTTCCGACAATGGCGCCAAAAACTTGATGTGTGAAAATCGCAAGTGTACGGTGTCGTCAAGTAATAAAAATAATTGTTCTTCCACAGGACTGTGCATTTGGAAAAGAATGATTGTTTATAATTTTAATTTATTTTTATAATTTAAAATAGAATCAAAGTTTTCTAATTGATAAAAATAAAAATAAGGTAATGGTGAATTCTCAAATTAAAATAAGATGACAGTTTAAATAATATAATGTCAAAGATTGGAAAATCATAACCAAAATAAAATGTAGATTTTTTAGTTTTTTAATATATTTGATTTTTTATAAAATATAGAAGGAAACAATTCAGGTATTTGAAAATTCAAATTTTAGAAAACTTCCAGGATTGAGATGTCACACCATGACTTTCTATTGAATCAAAATTAATTATCTTTTATGCTTTTACTGGTTATCTGTGAAGGTGAATTAGCCTAAGGTAACCTCTGTCTTCTTTCAAGGTACGAAGGTGTATCTAATTGAATTGACCGATATTGTCGTGGTAGCTATATTCAATTAAACTCATTAAGTTCCTTCTTAATTCATGGAGTCCTCGAAGGGTTAAACCTACTTTCATGATTTAATTCCTAAGTTCCTTCTCTAGGATTCCGATAATTAAGTTTACCTTTCAGTCTTTCCCTAATTATCTATTACTACAAAAATGTATTGCATTGATAAAATCAATAAAGAAGAAATCAAGAGAAATCAACGTAAGAACAATAAAAATGCTTAATTCATCATCAATAGGTCGAGGTTAAACCCCAATCCCAGAATAAAAAGTCTACTCACACATGTTCATGACTATAAAAAACAAAGAAATAAAATTTATCAAGCCCGGAAGTAAAGAGTGAAGAGGAAAAACTCCAACTCTTGCTCTCTATGTCGTCTTTCAATACCCCCTATTTCAAACTAAAACTTTCTATTTAAACTAATGGGTCTCCTTCACTAAAGCTAAAAGTGTCATAAAATAGAGCATTTAAACTGATTACACAAGGAAATGCATATTTTTGCATGGGAGTACAATCTTTCATTAGTTAACTCATAATTCATTTTTTTCTTCTGAATTTCCTGTAGAGCTCCAAGCTTCACTCCAATGCTCCAAATCAGTTTAAAAGCGCATCAATATCTATCAAATTATATCCTCAACACCAAAAAACACTAAAAGCATAACAAAATTCCAAAATATAATTAAAAACACTTAAAATGCAAATATTAAACCTAAATAACATAAAAATAGACAAATTTATAATTAAAATAAAACTTAAAAAAAGATAAAAATGAAATCCATCAAGAACCCAAATGCCTTGTTCGACCAAAGGTTGCGAGGGGTGTGCCATCTCTAGCATAGAATCAACTAGCACCTGGGCTTTAAGATGACCTCCGGTTTCTAATAGCAGACCATACTTAGACAACTCAACGATCCATTTCATCATGTGGCCTGCTAAATTGGGTTTGTGCAAGATTTGTTGGATTGGCTGATCAGTGCGGACAATAACTTAGGAACTTTGAAAGTAGTGGTGTAACTTTCATGTTGTGACCATAATGACTAAAGCAAGCTTCTCTATTTTTTTATATCGGACCTCTTCTCCCTGTAATAAAGGGCTAACAAAGTAAATAGGAATTTGGATGTGGTCGATCACCTATACAAGGACTTAGTTGATAGCAAGATCATGTATGGACAAGTAGAGTAGAAAAGGTAAACTAGGTTGAGACGACGAAGAATAGAGGGGTTTAACAAATAAATTTTTAAGTTAGAGAAAGTAGATTCACACTCATCTGTATATACAAAATGATTTGATTTCCTCAAACATTAGAAGAAGGGAAGTGATTGCTCCCTTGCCTTTGAAAAGAATCGTGAGAGAGAGGTGATCCTGGTCAAGGTCTGCACCTCTTTGATAGTTCTGGGACTATGCATCTCAATAATTGTAGCACATTTGTCCTAGTTAGCCTTAATCCCCCAATGTGTGAGCATGAATCCCATGAACTTTCCAGCATGGACCCCAAACGAACACTCCTCCGGGTTCAACTTCAACCTATACTTGTCTATAGTATTGAAGAACTCTTGTAAGTCCTACATGTGGGCAGAAGCAGAGACAGATTTCACCACCATATTGTCCACGTAGGCTTCAACAGAGGATGTTATCCATTAATCGTTGGTAGGTGGCATTAACATTCTTCAAGCCAAAAGATATGACTTTAAAATAGTAATTCAATTGAATTTCAATAAAAGCAGTATTGGATTCATTTGTCGGGTGCATACGGATTTTATTATAACCTGAGTAGGCATCGATGAAGCTTACAATTGATTACCTGACATTGCACCTATGACAGAGTCTATATTTGAAAGAGGGTAAAAATCCTTGGGGCAGACATTATTTAGATCGGTAAAATCAACAGACATCTTCCACCAACCATTGTGTTTGTGTACCAAAACAACATTCGCAACCATTCCGGGTACTGTATTTCTCGAATATGATTGGCTTGTAACAACTTTTGGGTTTCTTAAAATATGGCTCGTCGTTTATCCTCACCAAACTTTTGACATCGCTGTATAATTGGTGTGGCCATGGGATCCAAAGCGAACCAATGACACATGAAGTCAGGACCGATCCCCAACATATCAGGCAATGTCCAAGCAAAAAAACATGCGTGTTTCTATTAAGAATAGCCACCAATTAGGACTCTACTTCTATTGTAAAAAAACTATTGATGTGGAGTGACTTTCCCAGTATCTCCACAGGCTTCAATTTATCGATGGGAATAGGTCGGTTGTCCGAGAGGTCTGGAATGGGGTTCCAAGTCTAGCAAGTTAATATGAATTTTGGGAGGAGACGTATTGACGTCAATTGAATAAGAATGTTTACAATGCAAACTTTCAACATAACATTTCCCAGGTTCAGCTTGATCAACTGCAATCGTATCAATATCACCACTATCTAAAGGATATTTGACCTTCAGATGAGGGGTGAAGACAACAACTTGCAACATATTGAGGGTAGGGTGACCTAACAATATATTATATGAGGATCGTGCATTTATGACTAAGTATTGAATCACCAATGTTTTTGCAGAATCCTTCGTACCAAAAGTGGTACGTAACTCGACATAACCTGTAACCTCGACCTGCTCGCCAGAAAACCTGATTAAAACTCCATGATACGATCGTAATAGATGCATATGGATTTCAAACCCTACAAAAGCATGCTAGAAAAGAACATCCACATCATTTTCTTCCAGACCATCATGTGTAAAGACATATTTATCTCTCAACTCTCTCACGCAATTCCAATCATTGATCCTAGTTTGGTATTTGAAAACATCATGTTTTGCCCAAGGATAAAGGGTCTAGTAGTTAATCTTTGTGTCCATATTCTTTTTTCTCTCTACACTCACACTCACAGTATTATTCGCATAGTTTATAAAAGCTCGAGAAAACTTAAAAGGTAGTAATAAGCATAAGGGAAGCTTGGTACCTTCTTTTTCCTTTTCAACCGGAGTAATGGTAGCTACAACCATCGCATAATGCCGGCAGAGAGGCGGAAGCCACTAGTGCGTAGAGAAGAAGAGGGAAAGAAGAAAGTGCAAATGATTTAAGCCCTTACTACTTCGCTATAAATAGTAGCGTCATAGGCAGCAGAAGGGCGGGTTGAAACGACGAAAACTGAAGTGACATTCTGATTGACATCTCTTTGAGAGGCGTGAAGAGTACACATCTTTGAAAAGCGTGTATACATTATTACAAGGACTTTTGAAATGTGCCACTATGTTCTTGCCACAGCATGAATGACCATACGATTTGACAGCATCAGTGCCTGTGTCAGTTGAAGAGACATGTCGTGAAATGTGTAGCTCATCAAAAGGTTTGCACATCGGCAAAATGATTAGTAAAAAAACCAATGCTAGACTAAAATTTTTTGCTGCTTTAAGCTCAAGGCTAAATGGCTTGTGGTATGAGAAAATTACTAAACCAACCTATATGTTACCAAGTCATGGGGACAAGAAAAGGTAAGACCAGAAACCACCCTGAGGTCGGCTATATTAGGATGGAAGAACTGATTGAGAAGGAGGAAAAAAAACTAGAACAAATTCCATGAAGTTAAATTTGAATTTATGTTTGGATGTCTTTCTTGTAGCACTTTTTTTAACTTGGATATATATATATATATATATATATATATATATATATATATATATATATATATATATATATATTAATTGAAACATTTATCTTTCCATCTTGCAAATGTAAGTAAATTTTGAATCCTTAGAATATGAGTTTCCCTACGATGAAAAAGGATTTTAAATTGAATAAAGTTACCTTCTGATTAATCAGTAAAATCTCAGTGCTCATGATTTTATTTGGATTTTTAAACTTTGGAATCTCCCATTTTATTTGGATTTTTAAACTTTGGAATCTCCCATAGACAAATAGGCATCTTCAACCTTTATCCCGTCTTTCTAGGAATGATGTTAGGTATTAAAGAAATTGTGTTTATTACAACCAAGGAGATGTTATTTATATACACTATATGATAGGTAAATACAAGGAAATGGGCTTAGGCCCACATACTAAACTGAATCTAACAGGTATACAACTAAATTTGGATGCCATTCTATATTGACCTATTTAGCTAACAAGACAACTATATGATAATTATAATTTCCTAGGTAATGCATTGTCTAGTAAAGAGTAAGTGTGTTCCATAAAGAGATACTAATGAATATAAGAGGAGAGAAATGATAGTAACACAAATGAGGAAAATGACATAATAGTAATATGAAAAAATCAATAACAAAAATGAATATGAATGAGAAAAATGTGGAAACTTAAGTACCATCTCAGCCCAAGATTTGACAATCTTAACCGCTCTCTAGACCTCAAGATATCCCATAATTAGGGATTCAGGATCTCGCATATCTCATCAAAGTCTCTATCAGTACACGTTACTATCTATAAGACAAGAGCTCAAAGACCATTCCGTTTAAGACAAAAGAGAATTTAGAAAAAAACAACTTTATATATAAAGATAGAAATTTATAGAGAACATTTTATCATTCCATAATAACATATTACAATCAAATTAAGATGAACAAGCTTCTTTTTACAATAACCTATAATTATGTAAATTTAAAATCAACAATTTTTATTTTCATTGTCGTTGTTATAGTTTGGAACATACATAGAGATGGAACATCTCCTCTCACATTAAATTTTAATGTATCAAATGTCAACAATAATGTCACATATGCAGTTAATGTTGACAAAAAAATATTTAGCACTAGGACTCATTTATTGCAAAATTTATATTTTTGTGCATTAAATTGACTATTTTTAAATTATAACGACAAAATTATCACCAAATGAAAAGTAAAAAGAATAAACAAATACTTGCCTCGAGGTTAATCCAATGTAAAAGATTTGGGTTGATTGACCTAAGTAGATCATTTTTTAAAAATAATTACCTAAATGAGTTTATTTTAAAAAAAATTACCAAGGTAGGTCTGTTTTGTAGTTTGATTTAGTCAAACAACAATTCTCAATTGCAATTTTAGTGTCACGTCAATTGTATACTTATTTGACGTCTAAGCTGGAAAAAAACCTCTCATAAAATCACAAACACGGATTGCAGTTTAAAGATGGTTAAAAACAGTCTCATTAGGACCATGCAAGGGTTAGAATTGGTCACATAAAAATGCAATTGCACTTTGTGATTTAATTGGTAGACTCCTAAAGTAATTCCACATTTGATGACTTTTTGTAGAGTCATAGGATGAAGACCTAGAACTGACTCGTACATCATCTGCTTGCAAAATAACTCCAAAGTCCAAATGCTAACATTTAATAAAAAGAAATATGATGAAAGAGTGGGGGCTATATTTTGCATTTACAATTGCAAAGGGCAAGGGCAATGGCATAAGCCATGAGTGTAAATGGTAAAAAGTTGATTATTCAAGTAGGGTAATCGTAAATTGCAATTGTAGTTTCATGGTCTTAGAAGTTTGCAATGTTAAGTTTTATTGGACAAAAGAGACACACTAGTTAATGACAGTGCAAATTGCATTTTGCAATTGCGGTTTTAGGTGACGAGTTCTGACCTTCATGTGGTTTCAATGATGTTGTTTTTCACCATCATTATTGCAATCTGTATTTATGGTTTTAGAAAATGTTTTTTACCCATTTAGACACACCGTAAATATACAACTAATGTGACACATTTGAGAGTTGCAGTTTTATCAAATCAAATTGTAAAACAAACCCCATTTAAGCAATTTTTTTAAATCAAACCCATTTAAGCAATTTTTTTAAAGGACCCTGTGAGGTACATCATACAAAGATTTGTTAGAGGTTATCGCATATGTGCAAATAATTAGTAATGCTTAGTTTACAATGCAGTGACCATTCCTTTGATTTTTGAGTTTTCCCATCGATTAACCTGAATCTCTATAACCCTAACCCTAGCGATGGATGCATCCATACCCAACAATGTCGACAGTTATGCGCCTTCTTCCACCGTCATAACATTTGACCGGCCCGTTCCCCTACTCCGGGGACCGTTACCGGCGGGTCCTTCCGACGACCCGTCGGCGGGACCGTACGTGCTTGCCTTCAGAAACTCGCGTGCGTGGGCATCCTCGTTCACGGCGTGCGAGCGAAAAATCGTTGAGCAGTGCGAGGAGGGGGCGAGGATCGGTTGCGCCGTGAGCGCTTCCAGAAGGTGCAAACCTCCGTGGTGGAAGGCTCTGGCGAGTCCCACACTTGCCGATCTGAAGGAGCGGGAGCAATGCGAAGTGCGTGAGATGGCGGATTGTGTTGCCGCGGCGAAGGAGAAGTGTGTTGCCTTTGCCCGGGACAAGTGTTTGGTTCCCTTTAGGGATGCGAGGATTAGGGTTGAGAAAGGGGTTATGAGTCCCAGGGGTGCGGTGAAGTTTATTGGTTTGGTGTCTATGCCTGTGAGTGAGAGGAGCTTGTGGTTGATGAATCAAATGGGTCCTTGGGGTTTGATTGGTGATTTGGGAGTCACCAATTGCAGGGCTAGCGAGTTGCTGGGATTTGATAATTATGTGCAATGCATTTTGGGTGAGCGGCAACAAGGCAACGAAACCTAATTTTGCCCCCTAATGGCTAATACCAGAGGTAGCATATCCAAATCCCGATACTTGGGTTCTTTTTATACTTCTGGCTTCAGGTTTGTATATAATAATAGTTTTTTAGGTGCTTTAGTGTTGTCCTCCAATTGAAATTGGAGTTTTACTTTTACCTCAATAATCTGTGTTGAACTTTAATGCAATCCTTTATTCTGTGGATTACGAAATCGAAACTCTTAATCTGTATAGAAAACAATACCTAAAGCACTTAAAGAACCGCATCTAAGTTTTGTCCATTAAGGAACCCTTTTTGCCTTTGTGCCGAGTTAGGTGTGTTGTACACGTAGCTATTTGCTGATTAGTATGTGGGATAAACTGGAATTTTGCATGCATATGTTTGGGTGGCTAACATCAGGGAAAGTTGGAAATATAAGAATCTAGCCATCTAGGATTGCTGCACTTGGGTATTCTATGTTGATGTTGACCACATTTTAGTTATAAAATCAAACATGGCATCTGCAATTGTGGGAATTATTGTCGAATCTTATACTTCTGTGTAAAAATTGCCTATGTGTGGATCACGATTATGTGTGTGAATTGATATCATGTAGTGGATGGTATTGCCTTTCATAGTCTTAGACTGTAGTTTATATTTGTCACGAATCAGGGGTATTATAAAATGACAATCATATAGCAACTTTATTAATTGATGATGCTATTCATCAGTCTTGACATTTTTGTTTTATGCCTTCCTGAAAATGTCAACCGTGTTGGTGTAACTAAAGTATGTTTTGATGTCTCACATAGTATATTAACATAATATTGATTGAGCATAACTTTAAAGTTTTATTGCCTGAATGAATTATTTTAAGAAGCCCATGACTTGGCAATGACTTATTCCTTCTTTGTAGGTGCAGAGGTTATCAGAATTGCCATCTCATAGCTCAGGGAATCAAGTATCCAGGTTTTGTTTCGTTCTAATTTTTAAATTATGTTATGACTATCATTTTATTAGCAAATTACATGGGGGTTAGGTTTGTGGTGGCATCATAACATAAAAAAAACACTAGTCTCAACTATTTGAACATTTCATAAGGTAAAATGTATAGAGGGCTTGTGCTGGAGGCTAACTGAATTGAATATGAAAATTATATCCATTAAATAAATTCCTTTTTACCATGCTTTGTTATTGCTTTTCTGTTTGGCCTACTTTTTCTACCTTGTTATGTGGAAACCTGACCTCTATCTAGTCCTTATTTTTGTCATGTTTTTGTTTTGCCTTCTCTTGCATGGTTGGTCCTTAATGTTATGCTCGATTTTAAAAGTGATATTAACAATTTATTCATGTTTATGTCTAAACTTATTAGGAAGATTAAGGGTTAAGATAGTCTGCATATTCAAATCAACTTCTCTGGATGTTGTTTGATTGAATTTAGAATTTGGAATCAAGTTTCAGTGTTAGTGTAGTAGACATTCTGCCTTGATTAGCTATACTGGTGTCGTTAGTTGAGCATTTAGATATATTATTAGATGTGATATTCATTATATTTTAGATTAAGACGTAATTGCACTTTTAGTCCCATGGTATCGCAATTGTGTGTGTTGATCTCCTGAGTTCCAATTGTGCAAACTGGGTTCTCTAGTTATCTTAATTAGACAATTTTAGTTCCTCTGTTAGTTTTTTGCTAAATATTTAACAAATTTTGCTGATGTGATAGCTGACATTTTTTGACACATGTTGATGTGATTTAATTGCATTTTCTTCCTTCACTATTGTGATATCAGGGGCTAAAAATGTAATTAAGCCACGTTAGCATGTGTCAAGCAACACATTGCCTGCCACATCATCGACTAGGCATCATCTAGTGTCATGTCAATAAAATTTGTTAAATATTGAATAGAAGATTGACAGAGCTACCAAAATTACACAATTGTGATATCTAAAGGATGTCATTGGGAACTTGGAGAACAAAAATTGTACAAGTATTATACTTGAGCAACGAAAAATGCAATTAAGCTTTAGATTTGTTAATTATTGATACATTGGTAATTTGGTACTATACATGGTTTGTACGTAGCGCTCTCTGCATCTGTGTCTATTGATTAAGCTATGGTAATTTAGTTGAAAAGTTAAACATATTAATGGTTCCTTTTATTTTGCTACTAATAAGGGGGGAAATGGGAGTTGGTTAGAACTTAGAAGTCATAGAAGTTTTCTTGAATATACTCAATTATGGTTCCTGTTATGACCAGAATAGAATGATGGTGAAAGATTTCGTTCTGTTCTTAAGTCTCCCTATAGTTTGCCTAATAATTAACGAGAATGTGGCAAAGCCGTGATGTGGCTTTGAATTGCATAGAATGACGAAGAAAAATAAATATTAAATGTTTTAAATATAATAAATATTTTATTAACATAATATATATGCTTCATTAGGGAGATTTAATCTAGTTGAACAGTGTTTGTCAGTTGTTACAATTTTTTTTCTATCTGAATTTATTCTTACGAATAAAAAATTATATTTTTGATCTATTAAATAAAATTATTGTTAATAAATTTTGTCTCTTATAGAAGTGAGAATTGCTTCTTTTATTCATAGTATATTCATTTCAAAATAATAAATAATTGTAGCTCTTTTATTAAGTTGTTATTATGAATACTTATATTTATATGTATTGATAAATTATTTTCTTATTATAAGTGTATTTTTTTCCAGCTACTTGATTAGATTTTTTAAATAATATATCTATATTAAATTTTGAAATCATAATTAAACATATTTTATTATGAGTTTTTAGTTTAATTTTATTGTAAAACCTATGGTATCCTAAATATATAAAAGAGATATGGTTGAATTTCATACACACCGAAATGTAACAAATTGAACTCAATGTACCTTAACCATTAGCATACTAAATTATAAGCCATAGACCTTACATGGCATGTTTGCTTCAACGTTATGTAAAAGTGGAAACTCTTGTTTGGAAAGCTAGAGCAGCATAATTCAAATGATAAACATGGAGAGTAGAAAATCCACGTAGTGGTGTTCATGGGTAAGGGAATTTTGTCCCACCTTTGTAATTTCTCCTTTTGCTTCAGATTAGATTTTTCGGAGGGTGTAATATGGTGGTGTAGGCAGAAAATATGGAGATGTAGGCAGCATTTTCCATGGGTAAATTTGAGTTGGGTTTTATCTAACTTGTTACCCAATCCAATCAAAATAATTTAGGTTGGGTTGGATATTTGTGTAATTTTTTTATCAAGTCTGAACTAAACCTATCCAATTATTAATGATTTGGTTTGTGTCTATGGTTATAGAAAATTAAAAAAGACTTATAATTTTCGGATGGTATTTGATATAACTTTCAAATGGTTATATTGTATATGCGTTTTATATTTTATCCTTCTAATTAATTTTTTAAACATAAAAAAATCCTATGTAGCATAAAGATACTACTTAATTACTAAAAGAAAAATTGCATATTTTTTATTCGTTAAAAAATGTAGAATGTCCTAAACAATACCCAACTCTGTAATTATAAGATATGTTCATTTGCTCACTAATTCTTTTACAAATCCCAATCGTAGATAGGAAAAGGATCCCAGATAAAGGAAAGAGTAAGGTACTTGTATCTGTGAGTACTGATTAGTAGACTTGCTTGTGTAATGTGCTTAATGTTTGTTTTTTCAATTTATTTGTAAAATATAAATAATAAATTAGAATTAAAAATGTGGCGTGGATGGATTAGGTTGGAAAGGTTCTTGGACCTCAACATTAAAACCCGATACTTAATCAGTAGAATGATGAATTTGATTGGGTTTTATATGAACAATCTGTAATGTAAATCCGAACTGAAGTGTTTGAATGGGGGTTGTATAGGTTTGAGTTTATGGGTACCGGTGAGGCGTGAACACCCTTAATCCACATTAATAACACTATTACAATCATGTATTTATTGTTAGCAACTAACAACTCGCAAATTAAATTTAGAAAAATCCATAGTTTATGAGTAACTTTGTTTATTTACTATCTGTCCTATTTGTTTCTTTGCAAAAAGAAATTTACCCTCACATCGGCGTATTTTGATTTTGGTTCGACACCGTGATGGTCATTGCATTTTCACTTCTTCCTCCATCATGTTTTATCCACTTTGTCATTTATTGATTTTCGCCCTCATTTCCGTTTGCTCTTATTTTCTTACCCACCAGTCACGCTCATACTTCATGGGACTGTTTCCATCTATTTTTCTTTAGAGTCCAGCATTCGTTAGTTTTTTTCCTATTAAATTAGAAACATAATCAAATCAATTTATTTTTTAGTTTTATTTTCTCCATGTTTTTGTTTTCTGCTAGTCATTATCATTATTTGTTAATATATTATTATTGTTCATTATTAGAAGTCTTACTTTGTATGTTTGATACAGTTTATATTTTTCTAAAACATTTTCATAACAAATTGATGCATTTTTATTATAGGTATACATATTATTTTGTATGCTGTGACAGCTTTTTAAACAGATATAGTTAAAATAACTACACATTTAGTTTTTCTTGAATGAATTTTATATTTCTCTTCAATTATTTCTCCGATTGTTCAAATTTACTATTATTTTAAATTTCATTAGTTCGACTGTTGAATTGTAGTTTTATAATACCTTGATTATGTGTCAAAATCAAACATTAATAAGAAGGTAATTAATTGATTAATATTTTAATATGTTTTATAAAATATTTATTATATCAAATTTTAACCTATGTGAATATATGCAAAAAAAGAAGGGATTCACTTTTTACAAGAGTAAATATATTCTTCATTTTTCATTCATGATTTAAAATTTAATGACTTGACTTGAACCATTTGTGATTGAGTTAGTTTGGATTTGAAAAAAAAAAAATGTTACAAATCCAGACCCAACTTAGTTTTTGGGTTAGCCGAACTTAGTTGTTTTTATCCTGAATCCAAGCTAATGGACCTGTGCTTACCCTCCCAACTTTTCTTTCCGTCTCGCTGGAAGCCCGTGTTTTCGACGTTGTAGCACAAGCATACGGTGAATTTTGTTTCAACTTTATTTTTCATGTTTCTTTTCAAAGATCCTTCAACATCACTGCCCTTTTGATGGTTTATATCATCATATATCCTAGGAGCTGTGACTTGCTCTCATGACCTGTCATTCATTTTGAATTCATTTAGTATATTTAAATTTAGAATGAAACATCGGTTAACGTGACTTTAAATAAATGTTTATATGTAAAAAACTGTTTATACCATAGTCTTATCTTGAAACTCTTTTAGGTTCAAACTTATTTTGTAATTAATTAAATCAATTTGAAGTAATTTTTGCATTTAATAGAATCTTTTGAATTTATGGCTAACCTTTTATACATATATACTTTCTTCAAAGTACACTGACCGACTTATCATTTTCACTGATTAGGCAGTTTCTTATCTAAAAAAGTTGCTTAATATATTGGAACTGTTTTCAATACAGCTTTCTAAGAATTAACATCTTATAAAAAATCAGAATGGGCACGACAAGGCATGCTTTTCTACTAATTTATAAAAGATATTGATACCCACCTAAACTCTAGTACATATCTCAGATTGGACTTTTCCCCCACCCATAGTTGCTTGCTAATAAGAACCACTCAATGATGTAATATTAAGAAAACAAAGGAGAGTAGAGAGAACGTGATTTGTTTATTTATTTATTGGGGTAGCGACGTTGGAAGATGCTGCAAAGTGTTTGTTCACTTCCAGCTTGAAAATTCAAGATGTCATTTATTCTCACGAAATTTCTCGGTAGTTTCCGCTGCCAGTCGGTGTTGTAATATTCAATGGAAAAGTCCACAAATTGAGTCGGAAGTTACTAGGCATTTTCGATTAGTCGACACATCCTAATCTTGTTGTTGGAAGTAGAAATCAATGGAGGGCGAAACATGTGATATAACGTTCGTGTAAATGCACACTTTTTTCTTTTTAGGTGTTCATTAAACTGTAGAATTTATTGAAGAAAGTTTTGTCTCTTCGTAAGGTCTTTCTCATACCTACCCTATGTTTGCATTAACTTTGTCACCTTTTGAAAGTTGGAGGGAAAATGTAGCCGTAACTTTGTCACCTTCTTTAAGTAGGACGGAAACTCTAGAGATACGGATTCTTTAACCATCTTGGTAGAGTGAAAAATGACATGAATAGCAAACAATAAGACAAGAGTTGCACTGTTTTTAGCAGGGTAGAGCATAAAGTAATAAGAAAGTGGCATTAACCCGATGATTCTTACATATTTTACTTTTTATTTAAGAAAAATGTAAAAAAGATTGATCTTCTAAAATTATCTTTTTAAAATTAAAAAAATTACCTACTATTTTGTTCATAAAATCAAGTAATAAATTATAGATAATTTTGTTATTGTAATAATCTTATATTACAATTTTTTTTCCTACCACTTTTCATACAATCGAATAATTGATTTTCACTATATTTTATTTTTCTTTTTTTGCATTTTCTTTCTTTTTCTTTCCTCAAAGCGTAATTATCCAGACTTGTTATTTAACATTAGTCTTATTGATAAGAGTATGTTATTTGATTATATATACTATTAATTAATCTAACTATATTATATAATATCACATACTTATAATTTTAAATAATAAATATTATATATATTATCATATATAATAAGTGATATAATTATAAGAGAAACATTTATATACTGTTAGTGAAATAATCACACCCCTTTGTACATATTAATTTTGTTGATTTTACCCATTAATACTTAAAAAGTTATATAAACGAAAGGATATTATTAACTGCTAGTGTACATTGATAATATATAGGGGATAAACTCTAATTATAAAAACAATTATTTTAGTTTGTTCAGATCAAAATTTAATATATAAACTTTATTATTATGAAACATATTCATAGCATATAATTAAAATAAATATAATGACCTTAGTTTTTTTTTATATAAAAATTATATATGATGTTTGTTTTTTGTTAAATAATTACAATATAAACTTTATAAATTATTATATTAGTTTATTATTTTTGCAATATTTGAATTTAGACAGTTTAATATTATGTTCAATAGTAAATTATAACACTCTTTATTTTTTTTTTATCAAATAGCACATAAACTTATTATTTTTCATTTTTTTATACTAACATCTTTTTAGGTTTAAGAAAACATTATAATAACACTTATATATTTACTAACACCTCTTTCAAATTTTATGCTAATAGTTTTTAAACACTGCAAAAATAATGCTAAAAAATAATGCTTAAAAAATGAGAGTGCATGTATAATTATTATTCAAAAACTCCAATATTTAGTTTATGTTTAATATTGTGTTGTTTTGTTTTTTATATTTGTTAATTATGCATAAATGTATAAATAATAGTTTTATTATTTCTATATAAATAAACTGCGGGTTGCGACAAGTGTATAAGACGTAGTTAGTTACCTACCAATACAAGAAAAATATCAAAGTTTCTATTCACACAAGAGTAAGACTAAATATATTTTTAACATACAAATGGAGCAACGAATACTGTAACAGTTAAAAGGCAAAAAATTATGTGGAACAGCAGAACAAACATCGCATAGGAATCTTTGCAAATTTGGTTTCCGGAATGTTTGATATCTAGTTTAGAA
This sequence comes from Psophocarpus tetragonolobus, assembly GCA_037954015.1. Lineage (NCBI taxonomy): Eukaryota > Viridiplantae > Streptophyta > Magnoliopsida > Fabales > Fabaceae > Psophocarpus > Psophocarpus tetragonolobus. The sequence continues at coordinate 59,755,256 of CM075691.1, read as the reverse complement.
AATAAGATTCCAATGAGATAATGTTTTCCGGAAATGATTCCTGACATTGTTTCCTACAAAATTATTTTCATGGGGAGATGTGAATTCACTTTTTTCGAGTTATTTTTTATTATAGTAAAAATGTAAAGTCATTTTATAATTTATTAACGTGGTCAATAATTATTTTTTTTAATGTTAATACTATATTACATTATTACTCTCACTAAATCATATATGATAAATATTCTTTGAAATATTTATAATCTATTAAATATATTTTAATTTTTCTATGAATCATGATTTTCAGGATTATAATTTTCAAGAATAATTATTTATGGTATGAATTAATATTAATCATAGAAAATTAAATTTTGAATTATAATAATGTTAACATTATTATTTGAGTATAAAAGTGATCTTAATAATTTTATTTATTTTTTAGAATGAAATTTTAAAATAATGATATTCGAAATATGGATGTCATAATTAAACATAACATATTACATATTGTAAATTCAATATAGAAATTGTAAATAATTTAAAAGATATTTGAAAAATTTAAACTAGTTTTTTTACTTTGAAAGATAATTTAAACTAATTTGAATTAACATATATTAAATTGTACATTAAATTTAATATTATAATTAAATTGAAACTAGTTTAAATTATTTTTAACATTAATTTAAATTGGAATATTAGTTTTAAATATTAATATTTTTTGCCCAATAATTATATGCATATGGCTTAAAGGAATCTTATGATATATGAATTACTGTACCCTTGGATTCCCACTAAAAAGACAAATAATGTATATATAGGTGGTTTAATGGTTATATGAGTTCTAGCTTAAGAGGTTTTTTTCTTCATTTCCCAAGCATCGATATCAAGTTAATATTAATATAGAGATTAGTGTAACAAAAAAAAATAAATTAATATAGAGATCAACTTGGCACAATTTCAGAAGGCTGGATTAGTGTATTGTAAACTACTCTAATTGAAATTGCCATTTGACATGGGATAGGAGAAGTTGTGAGTTTAAATTTTTTTCCTAACAAAAGTTAATACTTTAATAAAAAAATATTAATATATCCCAAATTTTTTTACTCTTTGGTGAATCAATGCTGAGAGTAAAAACAATTTGCAAATTTGTTTTGCTATCCGATGAATCATTGTTAAAGAGTAAAAAATTGAGTTCTAAATTCATGAAATTAAATTAGTGGTTATGGTAATAAATTATTTCCATGTAATTAATGAGTTTTCATTATTATTATTATTTTTTATTAACAAATCTAATGTAAATATTCATGGTTTATTATTAATTATTTAAAACAATAATTAAAATAGTATTTATTTCAAAATTTAAATTTTTTATAGTTATTTAAAATAATATTTATTTCAAATTTAAAATTATTTATTTCAAATTTCAATTTTTTTTGTGTTATTTAAAACAATATTTATTTTAAATTTAATACAATACTGTCATTCAAATTTTAAAATTTTTTTAGTTATTTAAAATAAGAAGAAGGAGAGAGGACGTGTGGCAAAAAGGTAAGAAGAGAGATGAGAGGGAGGAAAATTATGTAAAGGAGAGAGAAACAATTAAGAATGAAATGAGGATTTAGGAAAAAATTTTAAAAAGTAGATGTTATTTCAAATTAGGATAAGTTATATTTTAATTTCCCATAATACATTAACATTTGGCAAAAAAAAAAAAAAACTATAAACGGCCCATTGACATTAGTTTTTGTATTTCCAAATGCCACTCAATAATACTACTAATAAGTAGTATTAATTTAAAAGGTTTATTTTCTCACCGATAAAAAATTAAAGAGGTGTTTAGCGTAATAAATTTTTAATGGCAGAAAAGATTATTTAAATTTATTTAATACTTTTTCTTGAAAATTTTTTAAAGTGGAGGATATTTTTTTTTGGGATCTACCAATGTTAGTAAATGATAGAGTTGAGGATAAACTGAATAAACTGTTCTTTAATGCCTAGCGATCTAACGATTGCTCTTTAATCAATAAGATATGTGTAATGGTTGACAATTAGACCTCTCTAAGTGAGCTAATTGGATTGACGGCATGCAGTTGGCTCATAACAGATATTTACTATAGTAATAATGAGTCAAACCACCATGAATAATGCTTTAAACTTAAAAAGTATTTTTGATTTGTATTTTTAGTTAAATTTAATTTTTTACTTGTTAAAAATATTTTTTAACTTACATATGTTGTGTATAGTAAATAATTTTGAGTTTAATTAATATATACTAACAGTGTAAAAGTTTAATTAATATGATAAGTTTGTTAACTTTATCCATTATTACTTTAAAAATCATATAAATAAATGATTGTGATTAAATGTAAGTACCAAACTTTTTTAGCTCTAATTGTAAAATTTCTTACCTTACATTTGTTGTGTGTAGTAAATAATTTTTTTAATAATTTCTAACTTTTTTATCTTTTTTACTTGAGGTAGAGTTTTATTATTATTATTATTATTATTTTTTTTTTCTGCTTCTACTCATCAGCATGTGATCCAGCGGTAAGATGTCATTCTTCTTTCTATAATCATAATTTTTTTACATGACATATTTTAATTTTATGATTTGATTAAATGTAATAATTTAAAAATATTATTATATATTAATTAATGTTTTTCATTTAATAAATGTTAACTTAATCACGAATGAACACAAACTTAACAATTTTAAAAATGAAAAAATATAATATGATAATTTAAAGATAAATATAGAATGTTAAAAATTTAAAGAAAGAAGAAAAGAAAGAGATTTAATTAAATTAAAAAAGTAACGTGGTAGTTGGTGTTAAATTTGCCATGGCATGCGTCGTGCAGCAGTAGGACTGAGATTTTAGTATTTTACAATTGCCAATCAATTGCAATGGTGTGTGAAAGGAGCCGGAAATTTTGATGATGTTCGTTTGATTACGTCGTGTCGTGATGAATAGAATATTTTCTCGATTTCCGTAGTCGTAATAGAAATATTTATAATAAATGGTGACAACAAGCCAGAAGGAAAATGCCAGGGTGAGGAAACTATTCCCCTTCTCTTTTGCATTGACGTCATTCTTTTTCATGCTTTTAATATCTCTCTTTTGTGATTAAGTCTTATTTTACAACCTCTATTGTTTTCCCATTTATTGAATGATTCATATTTCAGACATTTAAACTGATCAGTTGAATTTTACTCATAACATTGCTAATACGTAATATCATTTAGTGAGATAACTTTACCTAATATTTGTATAATTTTATAATTGAAGGGATGGCTTGTTGCAAATGAAATAGTTGAATTTTACTCATAACATTGCTAATACGTAATATCATTTAGTGAGATAACTTTACCTAATATTTGTATAATTTTATAATTGAAGGGATGGCTTGTTGCAAATGAAATACACTATTACAGTTGAATTTTTATTATTGTGATTAAGCGATAAATGTTAAATAGAGCAGGCAAAATTGGGTTTGTAAAATTTGTACTTGAATGTATGGAAATTGTACACAAAATCCATGTCCGGCCAAGACTGCAAGGGAGCTTTTGAGAAGCATCCTTGAAATTGTGTAAAAACAAAACAGAGCTGAGCTACCTTTTAACTAGACTTTGCCAAAAGGACCAAACCAGATCAAGTCAACAAGCACTTGTTAACTGCGCCATCCGTACCCTACATCCTAAATCAATTTCATTTCCTATAGTTTTGGTGGTTTGATTAATTAGCCCACCCCAACTTCATTGTACCTCTCTCCACGTCAATATTATTACTTTTAATGTAATTATTTTAAATTTATTCTAATACTATCCTAAATAAATAATTACACTAATCTAAATTTGTTTTACTCTTCTATCTGTTAAATTTTTAACTATCATAATTAATAAATATAACATTATAAATGCTTTTTTTATATATTCTATTAACTAGCTTATTTATATTTGTCTGTATAAAAAACCTTACATGACTAATAAAATAAAAGAAAAAAGTATAATAAATTAATCACCGAAACAATTGTTCATATTTTACATGCTCATGAAAAGAGAGATAGAGATAGAGATAGAGAGAGAGGTGCTCCCACTATTTTGGGATTTGTATTGAATGTCAACGCAGATTATGGTTACCCACTACTTATCCTATACCTGTCCTTCAAGAAAATGTATAATTAATATATAAAAAATCTTAAACATTCAACAGCTATGCCGTTTGTGGTTTCTGTTTTGAATTCTGTAACTGCCGTTATATGTCTGGTTTAATTTTATAAAACTGTCTTAGTTTTATTTTTCAGTTATATATTTTATCTTGGCACTTTTATCCAGCGTGAGACTTTAAATTCTCGGTAATATCCTAAACTGATCTAGATTCCTTCCGTTACACATTTATATTCTCCACTGTTATGGTTGCATATTTTTTATAGTTTGATTGGTAGAAATTAAATATGAATCGGTGCCCATAGTATTAGAAAAATTATTACATGATTTTAGATCATTACGTTATTTATAATTTTAACTAATAAATATGTAATATAGAATTATTTAATTAATATAATTTAAAAATAAATAAATTAATGAATATGATGGAAATATCTAATAGTTTTTTAGCTGAGTATAAAAGTGTAGTAACTTTTTTCTCACAAGTCACAACTTGTCCAGCAGAATGTGCGCGTACAGAGCGTGTTCTTTAAAACTTTGACTAAACTGGACTAAAATAAAAGACAGTTGTTTGTTTGGAATTGCATAGCTAGTGAGGAAGCTACGCGGAAATTGTCCTTACAGACCCTTTTGCACGAAGTATAACCATATGTTTGCTACTATATATAGATAGAGATAGCAAACATTGAGTTTTCAGAATGAAGTTCTTTCCAACCCATCTTTTGGATTAAGTAATTATAGTTCTTCATTTTGTGTCAAAATCTATCGTATAATGTCGAATAGCCTGCATAGGAAGTACGAGGGAAGCTCATTTCTCATTGACATAACCACCACTGTTAACTACACCATCAATAAAGCCAAAAAAAGATGGCGTTTTGCTTATACAGCAATTTATTCTAGAAGGGTCATGCTTGCCCTGGCTAAAGAAGTCATATCCAAAAGAAATACAAATACCTATCCTTGTTCTAAACTCTTCCAAACTCAGTCTTCGAATTCCAGCAGCATTCTTGATATCGTTGAACCCTTAATTCCCCAATATAGAAGCAAACATTATTCTTCAATTGCTGATGTTGACAAAGCCAGACTTGCTGGCATGGTAAAGGACAAAAACTTGGAAGCCTTTACTGAGTTTGGAGGAGTTGAAGGTGTTGCAAATATTCTTGGAATCATTCCTGCTAAGGGAATCAGTGGCTGCGATGATGATGTTGCCAAACGGCGTGAACTGTTTGGTTCAAACACTTATCAGAGGCCACCACCCAAAGTATTTGTAAGCTTTGTAGTGGAGGCCTTTAATGACACTACTATTCTGATCCTTCTTGTTTGTGCTGGCCTTTCCCTTGGTTTTGGAATAAAAGAACATGGACCAGGGGAAGGATGGTATGAAGGAGGGAGTATATTCGTAGCTGTCTTTCTGGTAGTGGTTGTCACTGCACTCAGCAACTTCAGGCAAGAGAGACAATTTGACAAACTGTCTAAGATAAGCAACAACATCAAAGTAGATGTCGTGAGAAATGGAAGGCCACAGAAGATATCCATCTTTGATGTACTTGTGGGGGATATGGTGTCTCTTAAGATTGGTGATCAAATTCCAGCTGATGGCTTGTTCTTAAGTGGCCATTCTTTGCAAGTGGATGAATCAAGTATGACAGGTGAGAGCGACCACGTAGAAATTGAGCCTTCAAAGAGCCCCTTCTTGTTGTCTGGTGCAAAAGTGGTGGATGGCTATGCACAGATGCTTGTCACATCTGTGGGAACCAACACAGCATGGGGTGAAATGATGAGCTCAATATCGCAAGACACCAAGGAAAGGACACCATTACAGGCTCGCCTTGACAAGTTAACCTCTTCTATTGGAAAGGTAGGCCTCACGGTCGCTCTCCTTGTTCTCATAGTCTTGTTAATTCGTTATTTCACTGGAAACTCACAAGATGATAATGGGAATAAGGAGTTCCAGGGAAGTAAAACTGATGTAAACGACATTTTCAATGCGGTTGTGAGGATTGTCGCAGCTGCTGTAACCATTGTGGTTGTGGCAATCCCTGAGGGTCTGCCATTGGCTGTCACTCTCACACTTGCTTATTCCATGAAAAGAATGATGGCAGACCAAGCAATGGTGAGGAAACTTTCTGCTTGTGAAACAATGGGGTCTGCCACAGTTATTTGCACAGATAAAACTGGTACATTAACTTTGAATCAAATGAGAGTCACCAAGTTTTGGCTTGGCCTAGAAAATTTTATGGAGTACTTTTCCAAAGCAATGGCTCCTAATGTTCTTGAGTTATTACACCAAGGAGTTGGCCTCAACACAACTGGCAGTATCTATATACCTTCATCAGAATCTGAACCTGAAATTTCTGGCAGCCCAACAGAGAAAGCCATACTCTTGTGGGCCGCAACGGATTTAGGCATGGACATGGATGAACTGAAGCGCACACATGAAGTTCTCCATGTTGAAACATTTAACTCGGAGAAGAAACGAAGTGGCGTTGCAATAAGAAAGGAGACCAACAACACAGTTCACGTGCATTGGAAGGGTGCTGCAGAGATTATACTTTCAATGTGTTCTAATTACATTGACATTAACGGCGTACAGAAGTCCCTTGATGAAGAACGGAGTAAACTTGAGAAGATAATTCAAGGCATGGCTGCTAGTAGCCTTAGATGTATTGCTTTTGCTCACGTGCAGATTTCAGAAGATATTGATTATAACAAGGAGGAAACAAATCAAATTCTTAAAAAAGATGGCTTGACCTTACTAGGCATTGTTGGCCTCAAGGATCCATGCCGACCCGATGTGAGGAAGGCTGTGGAAACTTGTAGACGAGCAGGTGTTAGTATCAAGATGATCACTGGAGATAACATTTTCACTGCAAAGGCAATAGCAACAGAATGTGGAATATTAGACCTTGATGGCCATGCAAATGTAGGAGAAGTTGTTGAAGGTGTTGAATTCAGGAACTACACGGAGGAAGAGAGAATGGAGAAAGTTGAGAAGATTCGCGTTATGGCAAGATCATCCCCTCTAGATAAACTTTTGATGGTGCAATGCTTGAAAAAGAAAGGCCATGTTGTTGCAGTAACAGGAGATGGCACAAATGATGCACCTGCTCTAAAAGAAGCTGATGTTGGACTTTCTATGGGAATCCAAGGAACTGAAGTTGCCAAGGAGAGTTCTGACATCGTGATCTTAGATGACAACTTCAATTCTGTGGCTACTGTCTTAAGGTGGGGTAGATGTGTTTACAACAACATCCAGAAATTTATCCAGTTTCAACTAACCGTGAATGTTGCTGCTCTAGTGATCAATTTTATCGCAGCAGTTTCTTCGGGAGATGTTCCCTTAACAACAGTTCAACTATTATGGGTAAATCTCATTATGGATACGCTAGGAGCTTTGGCACTGGCTACAGAAAGGCCTACAAAAGAGTTAATGGAGAAACAGCCAGTGGGTAGAACTGAGCCTCTTATTACTATTATTATGTGGAGAAACCTTTTAGCTCAAGCTTTATATCAGATTGCTGTTCTCTTGGTTTTACAATTCAATGGACAGTCAATCTTCAATGTAAATGGGAAGGTAAAGGATACTCTAATTTTTAATGCTTTTGTTCTCTGCCAAGTTTTCAACGAGTTCAACTCTAGAAGTATGGAGAAACTTAATGTATTCGAAGGCATTCACAAAAATCATTTGTTTCTTGGAATTGTGGGGATTACTCTAGTTCTTCAAGTTCTGATGGTGGAACTCCTAAGGAAGTTTGCTGATACGGAGCGATTAACATGGGAGCAATGGGGAATTTGTATTGGGATTGCAGCTGTGTCATGGCCAATTGCTTTCTTAATAAAGCTCATCCCTGTTTCAGATAGAACGTTCTTCAGCCACATTAAGTGGGTAAAATTATTGGTATCCAAGATTAAGCATTAGTTTTTAATTTTAAGCATAAATTCCAAGCACCTTGAAACACTTAAATATGAAATATTCGTGTATACTATGTATGGAAATTCAAGATCTTTCATGGTTAAAAACATTAAGATATTGAATTTCCATATGTCATATACCTAAATATCATATGTATGGAAATTCAAGATCTTTCATGGTTAAAAACCTTAAGATATTGAATTTCCATATGTCATATACCTAAATATCATATATTTAAGGGGGCAAGATGCTTGGGACTTATGAAATCTTAGGAAACACTTCCTTTATTTAGGGTAGTGGTAGAAATTGATAAATTATTGTATCGTGAAGATTTAGAAGAAATACTTGATTGTTTTAAATGTTTGAGGGAGAGGTTCCTCAACTATTTATTTATAATAATTATAATAAATTATGTAGAATCATATAATATAACGTAAAAGTAGTAATTAAGTAAGACATAAAAACAAAATCAAATAATATAAAATAGGATTAAATCTTCAACATTCCCTATTGGAGCCTATAGATCATAGGCATCTAACTTCGAATAAATGTAGGATATTCTTGATCCTCTTAGACTTGATGAAGATATATGTTTGCTGATTATTAGACTTAAAAAAGATAGTCGTAACTTCTCTAGAACCATTTTTATGCTATATGAAATGACAATCAATGTGTTTAGTTTGTTTGCAAAAAACCAAATTATATGCTATATGTAAGTTTGTTTTGTTGTAAAGAATGAGCTTTATGGATTCAACTTGCCAAAGGTTGAGCTTATCAAGGAGTTGCTTTAACTAGATTAACTCATAAGTAGTAAAGTCTACGAAAGACTTGGACACAATACTCCGCTTCTTGCTCTTCTAAGAGATAAGATTCCCTCCAATTAAGACACAATACCTTGAGGTTGGCTGATGATCAATCGGAGAACCAACCCAATCTGTATCTGACTATAGAACCATAATAGTGTTACCTCTCTCCTCATAAACTAACTCTTTGCCAAGAGTCTCCTTTATATATCTCAAAATTCGAGTCATAGCTTCTCAATGACTCTTGTGTGGAGAGTTGTTGAATTGACTGAGATCACTTATTGCAAATGATATGTTTGGTCTAATCATGGTGAGACAATTCAACCTGTCAACAATTCTTCAGCATTTAATGGGATTTGAGAAGAGTTCCCCGTCATCAAGCACAAGTTTGGTATTTGGATCTATAGGAGGGTGGAAGAGCTTACAATTTAACATTTCAACATATGCAAAGATAAGAGCATACTTCCTTTGGGAAATGGAAACACTAGTCTTTGACTGGGCAACTTCAAATTCCTAAACAATATTTTAGTCGTCCCAAATTTTTGGTTTGAAAATGTTGAAATAAGAGATTTTTAAAGGCCTAGATACCCTTATGGTCACTTCCTGTAATAACAATATCATCTATATACACCATAAGATAAATGTACTGATTAGTAAAGGTGGAAATTTTGTGAAATACATAATGATTATACTCATTATGAGTTATGCCAAAACTCTGTAAGACAAACCTGAAATCTAAAGCACAGATAATTTTTTTCATATGCTTAAATCTATGTGCAGCAATTTTAGTGTACTTGTTGCTAAACAAGCTATATGAAATTTATAACTGTTGCTTCATTATCCTATCTTGGATATTGCTCTTTATCTATGCGAGCATTTACTATTAATTAGATCTTAACAATAGCCTCCCCAAAGAACTTAATAGTGGTTTAGTTTTTGTTAGTCTTTAGGTCCTGGTTGTTTCAATAGGGAGGGGGAGGACCCGAGGAGAGAGATTTTAATTATATATCATATTTCAAATGTAAAATAACTATATTTTTATTTGGTTTATAAAAGGTAAAAAATTTTTAAAGTTAATTAATTTTTTATTTTTATTATATTTTAAAATCCTATTTGACTATTTTATATACAACTTTTAGGTCTATCTCACATATATGTGTATTTTGTCATGTCTTTGTGATCAAATGTTTAATACACTTTATCTTTGGACACATATTTGTGAGGTATGTCACACTTTTATGAGAAAACCCCTATTGTTTGGTCTTCTAGCACCACATCTAAGAATTGTGACACAACATACATCTAAGAATTGTGACACAACATTTGATGTACTTTCTTTTTGGTACGTCTCTCACATATCTATGTTATATTCCATTGTTAGTGAATCCTCACTTTCTCTTTTAGTATCCACACTTATGTAGGATGTTTTACAACACTCTGACTAAATCCCTTAAGGTGGAAGTTTATGAGAAAAAACCCCACATATAATTATAAAAAAATTATAATTATAAAAGATTAAAAATTAAGGACAATTTAACATAATCATAAACCATGTAATTGTAAACTTTATTAATTAACTTTCTCTCTTTGCTTATGGCATGACTAAACATCACAGGTATGGTACACAGTAATAATAAGGAAGTGTGGCTATTGGCGAAGGATGGCAATTGGTGAGAAAAGGGAGAAGGAAGGACTCATGGTGTGGGCGGGAAAAAAGGAAAGCGAACATGGAAAAGGGGATTCACAAAGTTAGACTCAGCTTGACCCATCACTGCTGCCTTTTTCCTTTCCCCAATTCCCATTCTTCTTCTTGCAATATTAGATGAGAGTTAACAATAGATACTAACATAAAAAATTAAAATTGTAGATAGTAAAATCAAAACATAGTATTTTATAAGCACTATAAAAAGTTAATTAAGCCAAATAATATATAGTAATTGAAGGAGTTGTTTTTCAACCAACAATTTATTTGGGAAGGATAAAATTAGACAAAATGTCTCCACAAAAATAAGAATCTCCTTCATAAAGTAAAGGAATGCATATAGAGATGTATATTACATGTGTTTAAAATTAAACTGAGTCGAATTGAAAATCTAAAAATAAAAAATTGTAAAAAATTGATTCAGTTTGAGGTGATTTGATTTTTGTAATTAACAAACTGTGCGGTTCGGTTCAATTTGTAATTTGATATGTTGAAACCATATCAAACTTTTTATCCATAGTTATTTTAGCAAATTCACTCAAAAACATATACGATTACTCATTACTTTCAAAACTTTTATGATTTTGACGTATTCTTTAATTAGACTTTTTAATTAATATATATTATTTGGTGAATTAATATTTTAGTAAAGCTATTTATTTTAATTTCATTGGATTCAATTTGGTAACCAGTGATATATACTATTTGAATGAATTTATTGTTTGTAGTTTAATGTTATTGGTTTTTATTTTCGTATAATTTTGTTGGAAGCAAAAAAAATCTTTTATATAATTTTGGAAATAAAAATTTTGAAAGTATTTTTTATACTTAATATAATTTTTAAATCACAAAACCAAATCACAAAAAAATGTTTTGGTTTTCTTTGAATTTTATAATTAATCTAAAATGAATCAAACACATCACATTTACTTTTTTTTAGTTTAGTTTGGACTAATTTTAGACTTAAAATCGTATGAAACAACACTGCAAAGACCCCTAATTATATATAGACAAAAAATTATTATTAAACAAAAAAAGACATTAAAAGCTTACAAATAAGCATATCTTAAAAAATTAGCCTAATAAAAATGTAGACACATTTGTGCAATAGAACCTATGTTTTCGCTAGTAATAATAATAGGAACCTATAACTATAATTTATAAATACTATAATAGGAATATTGAAGATCTAGAAACTTAAAACAAAACATTTTTCGAGAGCTTAAGGGAATACATATCTTATGCTTTATTGTGTTCTTTATTATTATTGTTTTTATTATTATTATTATTATTATTATTATTATTATTATTATTATTTTGCTTGATTTTAAAAAAAATGGGAATACCTATTTTGGTATACATATTTGATTGAAGTTTTTTTTTTATCTTTAAGTAACTACTAAAAAATTAAATACCACTCAATGTTTTATTTGATTTGAAAAAATATTTTTGTTTTCATTTTCTAAAAACAATTTTCATTTTCAAGTTTTCAACATTTAAAAAATGTTTGTTTTCATTTGATGTTTTCTATTTTCAAAAAAGAATATTGTTAAATTTAATCAATTATACTAAAAATATTATGAAGTATTTATATGTATAATTTAAAAAATATATATAATTTTTTTATAATTAATTACAATATTGTTATTAAGTTTTTATATAGTTTTAGTTTTTAAAAACAGTGAAAACAATTTTTTTCTTCTTTCAGTTGTTTTTTGGAAATATTTTCAAAGAAAATGTTTTCTAACTTGTAACCAAACATATTTTTAGTACTATTTTTTGTGAAAATGAAAAAAAAATACTCAAAACAAACGTCACCTTTCTCCTTTTTTTTTTCTCTTGTCAATTTTCACGTTTTATCTAATAATTTTTCTTCCATTTTATTTTTAAAAATGTTTATTTATTTTGATAAACCAAACTTATTTGGCCCATTTAAATTGTGGGTTTTATGGATCAGACTTATTTTGATAAACCAAACTTATTATCTCTATAAGAGAAACATAACTATATTAGTTACTTTCTTTCAAGTTTTTTTTTTTCAATATTTTTTCTATGTGATAAGTTCCTAGATTTTTAAAATCAAGGGTTAACTTTTTTTTTTTTAATTTTTGAAAAGAAGAAAAAATATATAAAAATTCACAAAGTTAAAGAATCGTGATTTTTGAAATTTTAGGTACACAAATTAGATATATACTAATAAGGTTTATGAAATAAAAAAATTTCAAAAGAAATTTTTGTAAAAAGGTATTCGAAGGCTCATTTATTGCATGCACAAGGAGGAAAATCAATAAATTTGCACTACAACAGTGTTAGAGAAATATAACTATATCAGTTACACTTTTTCAAATTTTTTCTAATATCTTTTTTGTAATAAATTCTCAGGTTTTGAAAACCAGACCAGACCAACCGATTCAAGGGCTGACCTCCTTTTTCTTTTAATTTTTTAAAAGAAGAAAAAGAGTATAAAAAATCATAAAATTGAAAATTTTTTGTTTTTAAAATTTTAGGTACACAACAAATAAGGTATATTCTGAAAAGATATTACGAAATAACAAATTTCAAGAGGAATTTTTTTAAAAAAAGTACTCAAGACTCATTAATTACCTGAATAGGGAGAGAAATACCTTCTAATTCAGAATATAAATACCTCCCAGAAAGCCATTTTTCAATTTACTAGTCTCTTTATCAAGTCTTGATCACAATTTAGAATATAAATACATCCCAAAAAACCATTTTAGAGAATATGGAACTTTACCTCTTTGTAGTATTATACAGACAACAACTCTTAAACTTAATAAGATGTATTATATTTGTATACTATAAACTAGGTATAACAAAAGGGGTAAGGCCTGATGGCCAACTCGCGAGCCATTGCAATTTTGACGGGTAAAGGTTTTGGTTCAGCTTGGCCTGCCAACTCGTCAAGCCAAAAGCTGGGCGAGGTAGATTGGCTCGTTGATCCACCATCCTAAATATAATATATTAAAAATATTTTTTATATAATTATATTATAAATATAAAATATAATTAATCAATTAAAATTAAAAATTAAAAGTTTGAGAATTAATATATTAAACAATCAAAGTTTAGTATTATTACTTTACTTTATAAATTAATCAAATCATATTAAAAGTTGGTTTAGATTAGAAATAGAAATTAGAAATTTAATCTACTATTACTACTTTACTTTATAATTTTTATTTTAGTTTGGTTAATATTTTTTTATTTTGATATTTAGATCAATAAAAAATAGTTTAGAAAAAAATAAAAAATAGAAATTTGAAATTCAAAAAGTTAAAAAAAACTGACAAATCTGATACTTTAGTCCACCTTTAACATAGGGTCGACTTGTCTAGCCCATTTTAACATCTACTATAAATCATATATAACTTATTTTTACTTAATATATTATTATATTAATAAAAAAATATAAAAATAATATTTTATTAAATAGAGTTGAATATTAAATCTGACTGAAATTTAATTAAACCTTTTAATTTTAAACTCATGCGTTAACAAGTTTAAAATTTTGAAAACCTTCATGAATTCCGTCTCTCATGACTTCTTATAATTTGAAAGTTCAACTCACTAAAATTTGATAAGCGATAATTTGGGACATAAATTATACAATAATGAGTAGTACTGAATGTGCAGTTACAATAATGACTGACTCATTACTGAATTTGAAGGCCGGGGAATCTTCTCACTCAAAACCCTAACAGTCATATCTTCTATACTCTGCAGTCTAGATTCCCCATCCTTCATGTAATTACAATTAGACACCCTAAAGTTATCACAAACTTAATTACATTATTAGACACAAAATGCAAACTCAAATTAATTTGGAGTGATATTCTAGACAACAATGCACCAATATTCTTCTTCTTGTTCTGTTTGTTTTTTCTGCTTTGGTGCGACAAGTGTACTTCTTTTAAATGTGTAATACCACCAAAAATTCCAAACCCAATCTAAAATAAATGGAAGATAACGTTGACTAATTAACTTCGTTGTAAGATTCCGATTACCTAGTAGCTAGAAGTGAAACGGTAAATTAATTTTCGAAACCTGCAGTTTGGGGAGATAATGACACAATAGTTAAACTTATAAATTTTTAGAATAAACCAGAATGCACAACTAGTTTATTTTGGCTGATTTTCGTGGAATACCCATACACAATCTTTCCTAGCTTGTTCAATCAGAGAAAAGTTCAACTCAGGCTGATAGCTAGCTTTACCTATTATTAATGATTAACTATTCTTATTTTCTTTCTTAAAGAGAAAAGAAAGGAAAAGAAGAAAGAATTTTGATAACTTTCGACTGTAGATAAGAAATTTAGAAAAGAATACGGATATAAATAGTGAGAGTACTTGAGTTGATTAGTAAGCCTTTTTCTATTCATTTATGATTGGTATTAGTTTAAGAACCCGAAAAGGCAACCATATTAGCAATAAATTAATTAATGATTGTCCTTAACAACATAAAATAATTGGTTGTTGTAATCATATGTAGGACAGGTGACCGTGGTCCAAAGTAGGACAATTTGAAATATTATCATGTTCTCCGCCTATCCATCAAAGGCTTTGAGTAGTGATCTTCTCTTAGAGTTTACATCAACCAAAGTAAAAGTGCCTACCACTAAATTTATGGGGGACCATTTAGATGGCTCCCTACAAATGCAACACAAAAGAAATGTAATATCTCAACATAGTAGAGAGGCATGTTTAGTTTTATCATTAATTGTTTTGTGATGGGATTTGGTAAACAAATGCTAATCGTTCCAATAGTAATTAAAGGAAAAAGAAACCTAATTTTGCACCCGTGAGAGACATAAGTTTGTTTGTTTGTTTGTTTAATCAAGTTTTATATTTTGACTGAAATGACATGAATGACAGCACGCACAGGCCAAGGGATAAATTAAAATTTTGCTAGTCAGAAAACGCCGTTAGGAGACAATAATGTGGCGTCCATTGGGAGTCATGTATAATATACCAAACAAACGGGGTGGAACAGCTGGTTTTAACAAAGGAGAAGGTAAATGAGCCTGATGAGGAAAGGAAACATGTTAACCTGTATTGATTTTGATAAAGTTTGTTGTGATTTGGACATCCTGTTTTGTTCATTTTTGGTTCACTCCTCTTTTGTAATGGTACCACCCTACTAGAGAGAGCAAGGGAAAACACTGAAACACTACATTTTACGACTAGTCTCTTCAACGGAGGATTAACGGTGACAATATGAAATATTACTAATTCATTTTTATCACACTTTTTAAGATTAAATTTTGTTAGAAATTATACAACAGGACTATAAAATTTTTATTTTTCCCTGAAAAACAATTAATTAAGAGTTAAACTCATTGTTAATTTCCATCAAATTTTTGCTAACGTACACGTCAATTTTTTTACCAAATTTTATTAAAAAAAAATGACAGCATTTACATAGGATCCACAATCATGATGACTATGCACTAAGTAAATAGGTAAACCTAAAGTATATACATGTGAGACTAGGTTGTCTTCGAACTCTATTGTGGTTTGCTCGTGTATATGAATATCTAGAAATTCCATTATGTTCAATAATAGAACAGTGGAGTTCTCAGATATCATGACTTCTATTCATGCCTTATTCGGAAAATGGTTACCGTATAGGTTTTACTTTAGTAGGGGTTGTGTTTTCTCTGATTGGTATCCGAATCCTCGGCTGTGTCTTATAAATATAAAGTAATAGGTTAGGGTGTTTTTTTGGAGGAGATTGATACAATATGATACGGTATTATTTTTTGGGATTGTTGCATAGGATACTTGAAACATTTTGTTTCAACTTGATCTATTTATATAATACATATTTTGTTTGCCTTTCAAAAAAAAAAAAAAACTAGCTTGTAATGGTGTTGCAACTTTAGGCCATGAGTTTGGCATGCAGGGTGCAATAGGTGGTGTTTAAGTAATTAAACACCACCTATTGCACCCTGCATGCCAAACTCATGGCCTAAAGTTGCAATAGGTGGTGTTTAATTACTTAATTTCATCATGTAATTGGTTGTGCTTGTTGAATACAATTGTAGATTGGTAAAATATCTATCTTATTATATCTTTATGATTATTTTAGATTATTTTAATGAAATTATAGATGAGATTACAGTAAGATTAACTTTATAATATGTTAAGTCAAATTATAGAAAACTCATTTGAGAGGTCCTGCCTATCCTAAGAGATTATAAATTTATCATTTCATTAAAATAAATTAACATACATATTTTCTACGATAATTTCCTAAAAGGTAAGTAGAAAAACTCTTAAGAGATTCTTATAAGGGTCAATATTCTTAAAGATTAATATATTGCTAACTATGAAACCATTTTGTAAGAATTATTATTCTTATAGATGAATTTATGGGTTTCATATTCTCATTTTAAACATTTTCTCTCATTATTCCTTTATTATTCTACTACTTTCTAATAATGATAACATTAAGTAGAAAATAGTGAATTTTGATTCACTTTCATTATTATCTTATAAAGTCATAATCTCACTATCACTATAACTTTTAATACTAGTGAACTCTAATGATAATCCTAATTCTTTTTGTATATTAAAGATTAGTGGGAGTATATGTTTTTTGTATTATGTCTCGAAACTTATCTATTTGTAATGTCATATATTTTTATACACATTTAATTACAGTATGACCTATAGGAGTTTTTATTTATTATTATCTATTTTGGTTGATATACATAAAATCAATTGTAACTTAATAAACATATTTAACAGATGTTAAGATTATTCAGTTGGCTATTGCACATTACTCTTTTTAGCATCGAATTACGTATTGTGCATTTCTTTTAGCCAAAATTTCACATTTTTGTTTGCTAACAATTTTACAAGTATATAATCTTGTATTATGTCTCGAAACTTATCTATTTGTATTGTCATATGTTTTTGTGCATATTTAATTATGATATGTTATACATACTCTATAAGACTCTACTATTTATTTTTTGTATATTTTAATTGAGATACATAAATTCCATTATATCTTAATAGAATCCTTTAAAGGATGTTAAGGTCATTTTGTTGTGTATTATACATTAATCTTTTTGGCATACAATTAAGTATTGTACATTTCTTTTACCCAAAATTTCACATTTTATTTGGTCAAAATTTTATAAGTATATTCTAAATACAATATTTTTATTGAGTATGGTTTTATACTTTGTAAAAGTACTTATCATGATAACACTCCTATCAAGTACAATTTTACACTATCGAAGTACTCACGAATTTTTTGTTTCGACCAATTATTTAAGTACTTACTCAATTGATATTTTGTGGCTAGAATAATCTGAATGTTATTTTATTTAAATTAGGTGTCTATGTAATCCAAGTAGAAAATTTATGGATTTCCTAATTGTCTTTGTATTTTTGCATAATTACTCATTTTCTAAAACTCAAATTAGATGAATGTTAAATATTGTAAAACATTTACTTATCTACCCTATGTGTAATACATTTGTTGTTGGATATGATAAATACTTACATGCATGTGAATTATGTTTTTTTTTGTCTTTACAATTTTTCAGAATCAAGTGAACACAATGTTAAGAAAACATTTTTTAGATTCATTGATCAAATACTTAACTATTGAAGTTTTATAACTCATATGATTTGGTTTAGTTTTTATGCCTTAAATAAGTGAGAATCTAAAAACACTCCTATGAGATATGTATGAAGTAGTATTATTTTAGTAACATATCTCTTAGCATTTTTTTTATGCTTGGCACCATTTTAGTATCGTTTTATTAACTATGTTATTCTATATACTTAATAAAACATATTTCAAAACATGATATATAACCTTATTGGATATTATTTTGTAACTTAGATTTCTCATATTATGTTGTTTAATATATGATTTGTCTATAATTGTCATTCTACCTTAATGATTTATCTTTAGATTATTGATTAATATCATCCAAGTGGAAGAATGTTGAATATAATTATAATTTGGTATTAATCAATCATCTTTTATCATTATCTAACAATTTAACATATGTGATTATCATATCTTATTGTATCTTTATGATTATTTGAATGAGATTATACTAAGATTGACTCTATGATGAGTTAGGTCAATCATAGAAAGTCCATTTATGGGGTTCATGCCTACCTTGAAGGATTATAAATTTTTCATTCTATTAAGCAAATTAACATATACATTTTCTACTATAATCCCTTAGAAAGTGTGTAAGAAAACCCTTAAGAGTGATCTTATTGAACTTATATCTCGATAATATTCATGGAAAAAGATTCTACTTATGAAAAGCAAGGAACTCCAATTCAATATAAAAGAGGTGCATAATTTCTTTCCCTTATTCTTTTGTATCTATTCTCTCTACATACTATAATCTTGTATTCATTGATCTAAGAGTTTATTTTATTTTCATCAATGCTTACTTAGTGTTTGTTTAGCAACAATTTTATAAAATTGTTTTCAGTATTTTAGTATTTAAAAACTAAAAAACTCATTTGATTACTGTTTTCTTAAAACAGTTTTCAAAAACAATTTTTATTTTTTTGTTTTTAAAAACTAAAAAATAGGAACAACTTTAAGTAGTTTTGTTTTTCAGTTTTTTGTTTTGTTTTGAAAACTCAAAATACAGTAAGAATATGTTGTTTTTTACTTTTTATCAATGACATTTCCGTAAATATAAACATTTTTTTTTCATTTTTACATATTCAAACCAATTTTTAAATAAAGTTTACCAAACAAGTTTTTTTTTCTTTCTTCTAGAAAACTATTTTTGAAAACACTTTTCGAAAACTAAAACAAAACTAAATCGATCAAGCCCTTAATCTCGCCATCCAAACAACCATAGTGAAAATGAGATTGCTAGGTTTAGAAGGTTCGTATGATCAAAAGTTCATATGAACACTTTTACGGGTTTTTATTATAACAAATGAAATTAAGTTTGATTATTTAATGTGTTATTTGAAAGATGTATAAACATGACATAAAAATCCATCATTTAACACAAGATGAACACACATGTAAGCATATAAGAAGGTCAATTTTGAACATAAGAAGAAACATAGTGATAAGAAGTAGAAAATCAAAGAGCTTTTTATTATATCACTAGATCGTCTAATGTTCACTATCGACCTTCTACGCAGAGAAACATGAGAAACATATTATGTTGTGCATAAACCATTTGGTACATCAATGATAAGAAGCTTTTGTATGTATAAAATATAATAAGCTTCCATGTGGTAAAAAACTTTTGTTGGTAATAAATAAGTTTCTTGTCCTTATATAAATGTCTATATAGGAATTTACTGTATGCACTAACAACGTAGTAGTAGATAGTCTCATTCCTTTGGACAATATGAAAAGTCACGTTGTACAAGAAAAATTTTCTTGCATGTCGAAGATGATCTTACCTTTTGGAATATACCGTGAAAAGTCAACGTTCAAATCCCTAATTCATACAAGTGTTAACATAGCTAGTCTAATCTGTCAAAAGATGACACATCATATACAATGGTTCAGTATGTATACATACGTGTTAGCGTAATTATTTCTTTTTAAGCTTAACTTGTAAAACTTAACAAAAAAAGGATTCTTCAGGGTGATGATGTGGTTTGCTGAATGTGTGGCACAGGCAAGAAACAAGTCTACATTTATTCATCTCTTACCCAGTCGCGGCTAGAATTTAGGTTGATATTTGTGCATCGTGAGAAATCTCTACAACTTTCAATATCAGTAATTTTGGCACGCGTAGTCTTAAATTCTTGGAACTATTTAATGGAAACTCAAGAGCTAAAAAAGTTTGGTCCTTTGTGTGGTTTACAATCATGTGGCAATTGTTGAAGGTTTGAAATACAAAAATTTTCAAGTCAAAACCTGACGACATTCAAAATATCATTTTGACAGTTAAATTGTGTTCTTGAGAATGAAGTACGGTGACAAAATTAACCTCGCATAGCTTTCCATAATGAATTATGAATCCATTTCTTTGTGTATAAGAGGTAGTTTTTACATTTCTTTTCATCTTGGTAAGTTGTTTTTCACACTTTGTAATGTGTTTAAGATTTGTAGAGTGATGCAGTAGAGGGAAGTTGGCACGATTTGTAATCCCTGTATTCATTTTGCTTATAAAAAGGCTTAACATGTAAATCCTTTTTTTTAGAGTTATTCTTTGAAAAAACTTTATTTCTTTGTATTAAAAGTCAAAAGTAGCTTGATAACAAAGAATACTTATTTATTAAACCAGGGTGAGTTTAAAGTAAAATCGAAAGTAGTATAGAATACTAATTGTAAGTAAGAAGTGATTATAAGAATACTTAGTTGTTATTTTAGTTTGAAATAGTGAAACTTCCAGGTGGAATATATATATATATATATATATATATATATATATATATATATATATAATATAAAATTAATGTTCTTACTACCTTATAACATATATCTTGCTATTTGATTATATCTTATAATAGACTTCTAAGATGGTTCTATTTTATCAACTATCTTCTCTAGTCTCTTGTTACAAGTTTATTTAGGAAATGCTTTTAAAGGTTTGCAAAAAACTTTGTATAGCACAATTCAACCCTCTTTTTTAGTTAACCTATCATTTCATATATGTGAAAGATTTTTTGTCAAATGGAGACAAGTATGTGAAGTATTTATATCAACTAGAAGAAACAAAGAAGGAAGTCATTTTAGTTTTGTCAAATATGTTGATTTCCAGGATGTGAAGAGCCTTGAAAATAAGTTGGATGAGATTTGCATAAGAGACAAAAATAATAAAAAATATATTCAAATTTAACAAGGAAGACGATTAAAGCAATGATTATAAGAAGTAGGGTGTAGATAAGGTCTACATTTGATGGGTTTAGTTCCCGACCTTATCACTTATAGATAATTAAGCTATTTGTTATCCTTTTACTAAAGTTGAAATTAGGGATGTTGTTTGGTGTTCTGGGGACAAAATCTCAAGCCCATATGAGTACAATTTCAATTTTATAAAGAAGTTTTGGAATGTTAAGATGATAAATATCTTGAATTTTGTCTAACATTTCTACTTTACATGAAGCTTAGCAATATGTTGTAATTCATCCATGATAACTTTGATCACCAAATTAGCAAACTCACAAGGCCTTGGAGACTTTTGCCCAATCCTTCTAGTTGATTGTCTCAACAAGATCATTGCTAAGACATTATGGATTGGGAAAATCCTTCCAAGTGTCATTGGTGAAAGCCAAAGTTCTTTTCTATTGGGAGGCATCATTTGCATAGTGCTTTGGCTATTAATAAGGCTTTTGACAAAACAAGAAAAAGAATAAAAGTTGCATAGTCTTTAAAGTGGACTTTGAAAAGGCCCACAACTTAGTGTTGTTGGAATTCTAGGTATATATGTTATATTGTCTAGGTTTCAATGAAAGGTGGAATGGTTAGGTGATTGCAAGGTTGCAATTAAGTAAGACTATTGTTTTGGTCAATAAATTACTACCTCTGAGTTCCAACCACAGAAAGAACTCGGGTAGGGAAATCCTTTGGAACCACAATTGTTTACTATTATAGTGGAAGTCTAAAGTGGTGTATGGTTAGACAAGCCATGGATAAAGGATCTACAAACCAACAAAAGTAGGGCAACATAAGACTCTGGTTGCTTTACTATAGGATGCTAATGACTTTTTTTGGGGAGAATGCTTGTAAAGGAATTTAATGGTAATTAAAAGTATGATTCAATGGTTTGAACTCTACTACTATTTTAAGGTGAATTATTTTAAAAGCAACTTCAGTGGTGTGGGGACAGATGGTAAGGACATTGAAATCTTTGTTGCATTATTGAATTATAAAATTCTCACTATTCCTTTCTTAGATTTTGGGATTCTTATTGGATCTCATCCAAGAGTAGTTGCAACTTGGTCATTATAGAATTACAAAATACGTTACTTGGGTGGAGCCAAAGACATTTATCATATTATGGAAAAGATATGTCTCATAAATGTTGTATTAACTTATGTACCTTTGTTCTACTGATCTTTGTTTAAGATACTTAAATAGGTGGGAGGAAAAGGTAATCAATATCTCAAGAGTGTTTTTGGGGTGAGACGCTTTGTGGAGAAAAAATTCTCAGATAAGTTGAAAAACTATATGTGCCTCAAAAGAACATGAAGGATTAGGTTTAAGAGACATTTTCACTTTAATGAAGCACTCTTTGGAAAATTGAGATGCGATTTTTTTTCATAACAGAATCATTTGTAGGCTAAGACACTCAATTTGAAATACAAGGGTTGGAGAAGAGAGGTCTAATTTAGGGTCAGATAATAATAGCATGTACATGTCCATATGGTGGAGAGACTTCAAAAAATCATGTCGGGTAACAAGTGGTGATAGATGTTTTGATTTGTTCTTGACAAGGAAGATTGGAGTTGGGGAAACTTTAAATTCTGGAAAGACAATTGGCTTCAAAAATAACTATTATAAATCACATTTAATGGATTATTAAATAAATCCAATAAGAAAAATGGCTATATAAATAGTGTGTGAAAATAGGTGGATGGTAGTGGTTTGGAATTTAAGTGGATGCATGAATGGCTTACTTGGGATGAGGTTTTGTGAGATAATTTATGACAATCCTAGAGATTGTAAGGTTAGTGCAAGGGGCTCTAGAATCGTTGAATTAGAGTCTAGACCCCCTAGGATCTTACATTGTTTATTCCTCTTATGCATGTTTATGTCAATCATTGTGATTTGATTCACAATAGTTGTAGTTATGCAAATGCTTTTGGAAGTTAAACATTTTACCTAAGTTCATGTTCTTTGGTTGGAGATTTCTTAGAGCACAAGGTTGTCAACTAGGGGTAACCTCTTTAAAAGGGGTTGCCTACAATCTATGAGTGCTTTTGTTTGTCTTTTCTATCAACAAGTAGAGGAAACTATTCAACAATGGTTTTTTCTTACTCATTTTATTCCGTTTAGATTTGGTTGGCTTGGTATAATCATTATGGGTTTGTGTCAATTCTTCTAAAAGATAATTATGCCACAACATTTATAGCAACACCAGTGTTGGCATGGTCCGAATAGATATCAACAAGCATTTTGGAAGTTGAGAAATAATCATATTTCTTAGGATTTGCAAATTAATCTAGAAGCTACTTTCAAACATTCCTTATTTTTTATCATGGAATTGGTTAAAGACAAGTTTTACAAACTTTGATTACTCTTTTAACATGTGGTCTTCTAACTTTGTAGTTTGCCTTGTTTTGTTGAGTTCGTAGTTGCTCCACATGTTTGTATACTTTTGTTTGCACATCTTAGTTATAAGTTGTTTCATATTGACACATGATACTTGTTTTGATGAATTAATTTAAAGCCTTACTCCTTCCCATGGTTTTGAATGAGAGAAAAAAGTGAAGGATCCTATTCTCGACTCTGACTCTCCGAGAGCTCGTAATTTTTTTTTTTATTACTTAAGAAATAACTACTTATTTGTTTTAATTAAGAAAAATATTTCTTGAATATATCAAATGCAAATTTTTAATTATATTTTCTTATACAAATTAATCTAATAAAATATAATTATTAATTTATAAGACGTGAGTTTATATTTGTTGAAAAAAAATTCTTAGTTTAAGATTTATTTTAAACCTAAAAATATGTTGTAGGTTCTAATTAGCTAGGAGGTGGTTTGGTTTCATGAATACTTGTTGGTTTTGGTTCCTATATTAAGGGTTTGTAAAGTTTGTATAGTCTCCTTTAGTTACTTTGTTATGTAAGTGTTATTGGTGTTTTCTATCGAATAATTATACATATACACTCATTTAATTTAAACAATTTGTCAACACTTTTTATTTTTTTCTATCTTGTATATAGAATACCTATATCTATTTTTTTTCCTCACTAAGTATCAAATAACATGAGTGTCCATGTATAATTTTTCTTTTCTATATTACACTTTCCCTTTACCAAAAAAATAGAACTATCATAGGTATAGATTCAACCATTTTTCTTTATCTTCCCTAATTTCCCATCTCATAAGTTAATTTTTTCTTTATTTTTTATTTAATCTTTTGACATTTTTCTAATTTTTAGATTAAATTACATTTACAACCATACTTCAAAATTTTACGCAATTATACAATTGTCTAATCTTTTTATCGGTTTTTTCATGTTAATGCAAAGTTAACTTATAAAACTATTAGTATCATAGTTTTGAACTTAAAAAATATTAATGTAAAAAATAAAAGAATAATGAAATTATATTTAACTTGGTAAAAAAAATCAAAGTGCATTTTCCAAAAAAAAATCAAAGGCTTGATAAAAAAATCAAACCTTGGTTACCCCCAAAGTAGGGTTATACATAAGTTTACTGTATTATCTTTTTTCCGCCAAACATCAGCCACCTCCTTTCCTTGTTTGCCCAGCCGACAGATTGCCGATCAAATTACTACCCATGTCATTTATTAACAATGAAAACAAATTATTACTCAAAATCGTGTACTCATGATTTTTTAACAAATTGCTTTAGGTGTAGAACCAAACAAGATAAGAAAAGATAAAACACATGATAAACAACGAAAACATTTACTAAATAATTAATTTATATACATGGTGAAATATTCATGATATATTTTTGTTGTTGAAACATTCATGACTTATCAAACATGCATTCCTATTTAGTAATACTAGGATTTGAAATTTACATTACGAGGTGAAGTTATACAGGAATTACACCAATCTCACAAAATTACTACATAGTTGCAAGCTTAGCGGGTGTTTAGGTTTTATAGTTAGGCATAACACTGAAGATAATTGAACAAAAAATTTATATCTACTCACTTTCAATACAATTTTGATCGATTTTATTCATCCAAACTAGTGAAAACAAATATGTTCTTCGATAATATGTTAATACTTGGTTAACGTTGTATGTGTTGACAAATAGCTCAAGTCCGTGAAAAGGTCAAAATTCGAAATTAGTAAAATGCTGAATGAGAATACATTCAATCTTCGTTGTGCTAACCATAAACACTAGTTCATTACCTTTTCTCTTTTGCAATGTCTTCTAGATATGGCTTTTAATAGCCTGGAGCAGCGTTAGTATTCCCTTTGCATCTAGATGCCCAATGGCCATCATCACTTTATTTGTTCAACATAGATACAGTTGCCAGAATGGAGCTTACAACTTACAAATCCCACTATTTCAAACCAAATGGAGCTTACATTCATCCTCTGAACTTGCTTTAAATAAATTTCAATGAAAATCAGTCAAATACGCAGCTTAGATAAAACAAAAACTTGCTAATTAAAAGCACAGAAACAGACCTGTAAAAGAGTGTTTATCTGCCTCAATACCACAGCTTGGGACCTCAACAACCTCGTCTTGCAATATATTTTAAGATTTTATGGAGATAATAAGCAGTTGAACACATAAAGGGAAAAGCATTAGGGATAAAAACAAGAACATGATTTCTACAAATGTTGTATTCCGCATAGTCATAAAGATCAAAGAAACTATAGGGTTAAGAAATGAAGCAAAAGAAAAGAAAACCAGAATCGAAGAATTGAATATACTTAAATAACAAAAGCATCCTTGCGGGCTAGGAAGCCGAATTAAGTAAAGATAAGGAGCAATCTGCAGGCATATAAAAATCAAAAGTTTGGTCCACAAGACACAGTGAAGTAGTTGGAGGAAAGAAGTAGCAAGAAAAAGAAAAAGACAAAAGCAAGTAAAAGTGAAAAGCTAATAACGCACGCCTGCCAGAACAGAAACTCAGAAAAAGGAATATACGATGCTAACAGTGATTTTCTCATGGTCACTCACTTACCTTTAGCTTTTAAGCATTATGTGTCTTTCAGTTGTTGAAGAATCTATACTGGGTCCCCAAATAGGAAGGAGTGAGGCTGTCACAGCATGACCTAGTAAGGGTTAGCACTCTTAAGCTCTCTAACCAAAGTTAGATCATGCTGGCAGCTTCACTTTTTCCTTTGCGAACTTGTAATCCAAACAGTGCATGTTACGCCTTTGGCTTAACTCCACTCTATCCGGGCGCTCAAAAAAAGAAAATAAACATTGCAGCACACTTCCGCAACCTCAAAAACATGCGTGTTTGTATAAGGGTTTAGAAAACTTAGAAGCGGTGGTTTGTTGCACTAACCTAATTAAGATAGGAGGAAAAAGAAAAGGGTTTGAAAACCTTAGAGGTAGGTAGAAAGAAAAAGGAAAAAGATGCATGGTATGATGATTCCATTTTAACAAGGGAGAAGGAGGAAGTGGTGAAGATTGGGGGGAGCTTGAGGGCATAAAGGAGAAAGAAGAGTAGAATATATAGAGTGGAGAAGAACACTATGTAAGAGAAGAGGGGTTAATTAGTTACTATGAGAAAGGGAAATCCCACCTTGTGTAACAGTGAATTAAAGGAAGGTTCATACATGGACAGTGGAGTGAAGGAAGCACACAGCTAAGAAGGCTAAAAAGGAAAGAGGAGCAGACGCATGATGATGGATGAGGAGTTGTCTTAGCTACCCATATAGGGTCAGAGCTAGCTAGGGCAAAATGGCAGGGGATCCTTTCTCTACTGCCACACTTTCAATCTTCAATTTTCTTATATTATACTTTTATTTCTTATTTTTTATTACACATAATAACCTTGTTGTATATTATTACATATACTGAATTTTACATAACTAATTAAATTAAAATACTTTTCGTTAATTAATTTATCACAATCAATTGTAACTTTTTTTATAACTTAAAAGGAGATAAGAAAAATAACTGATAAAATAAATTCTATATAATTATTAAAAAAATAGATAATTAATCTTAAAAGTTTCTTAAAGTTATGACATACATTTAGTCAAAAACAAGAAGTACGTAAATAGATGAATAAATAATAATGGTTTAAAAATTTTCAAAGTTTATTCTTATTATATTGAATACTTTGATGTTTTTTATTCTACAAATATTTTTTTTAATTTATAATTAGACTTCTGTTAGCCTATCCATCTCATGTAAATAATTAAATGAATCTCTTTTAAGAGTAAAAAATAGAAAAAAAACTGTTACACCAAAGGTTTGATCGGTTGGTTTTGTTTTTTAATTTTTAAAAAATTATTTTTAAAAACTGTTTTTCAAAATAAGAGAAAAAAAAAATTTGTTTGATAAGTTTTATTTGAAAACTGTTTTAAAGATATAAAAATAAAAAAAACTTTTTTATATTTATTGAAATATCATTAATGAAAAACAAAATACAACATATTCTCATTGTATATTGAGGTTTCAACACAAAAACAGAAGACTACAAAACAAAACTACTTAAATTTATTCTTGTTTTTTAGTTTTTAAAAACTAAAAATAAAGAACTGTTTTCGAAAATAGTAATCAAACGAATTTTTAAATACTAAAATGTTAAAAAAAAATTTGTAAAACTGTTTTCAAACAATTACTAATTCTTTTATAATAAAAAGCATAAAAAATAATAAAAAAAATCTAAAAATAAATCTATCTAATTTATGAATGATGCTAAAATTGATGTGTATGTGATCCTTAATTCCTTACCTAATATGACTCTTGTCCTAAAGGTACTTGATTGAGTATGTATGTTAACGAGTAGGGATGAAAATGAGTGGGTACAAGTTTGATCTTTTCTGGTTTAGTTTTCGAAAAGATGATGATGAATTTAAGTATAAAAAAAATAAGAATGAAATTTTAATCTTTGTTTCCGTCAGTATTTTTGAGTTTGGATATATCCATGAATATCTGTTATATTATTTTTTATAATTTAAATTTACTTAGTTATTTAAATTATATATTAATTTATTAATTATATTTTAATTTAAAAATATATAAAGAATAATTAATAATAAAAAATATAAATTAAAATTTAAAAGTTAATATTTTTCATTAAATATAATTATAGCCGGAGAAGTACGGATTGAAGACAGATAATCATAAATTTCATGCTGGTACCTTATTCATCAGATAATGATATGTATATATCCGACCAAAATACTTTGAAGCAATACTGACGGGTAACATCTATTGAAGCCAAGACGAATTTAGGACAATATCTACGTATAATTATAAAAGTGTATTTGTCATTCTTACTTATGAGACTATAAAAAAGAATGAATTGAATTTGGTACGGGGAGAAGAGGGAGAAAAAAAGTGGCAGGAGCTACAATTATTGGGTTCTGGAGAAAAAAAAAAAAAAGAAAAGAAAGAAGGGGAACTTGTTTAGAATTTCCATGGGTATGTTTTAATTTTGTTTTGATGAATCCTCTCTCTCTCTGCTCATTGCACAAGTGTGAGCGTGATGATCCTCAGTTGTCAATTCAAGCAGTTCCGAAAAAAGAGACAAGCACAACAAATGCACATCCTTTTCCTTTTGTAGCGTCATCATCACATACTTGATTCCTTCATCCTCACCCATTCGATTTGAATCAATCAATTTTTGTTTGGGTCAACCAGCATAATATAATCACCATCAGATTCGTTCTCAGAGCAAAGCTGCACTACATAAATACTACCATAATTCATTAATTTGTTGAAATAATTTATGTATGAGGATGGAACATGAGAATAGATGTATTGATGTAACAAGAGATATATGGATGATTCAATATTTATCGGTAATTGGTTAGGGTGTTATTCCTCTGGCCATTCCCAGTGACCCTTTGCATGCGTTGTAAAGACTGAAGAGGTTGGCGATTTTGTGACAGCTATGTTCTGTAGTGTCTGATTCAGGCTAAGTTGTTAGTGTAGCCTGCCTCCTAGACCTGTAACATATGGACAATCCAATTAAATTTATCCACTTCCCCTCCAATTTAATTATATTCTTATCACATTAATTCAATTTATTTAACTTATATACATAAATATTTTCTCCAAACAGAAAGATTCCCACCATCTTTAATCTCACAACCACGTATCCGGTAACACCGCAGCAGAACCCTTGCATCGATTCTATCAGCAGCAATGACTCAAATTTCATTTTGAACACAAAAATAAATAAATTCTTCTTAGCTTACTTTTCATAAGAGGAGCTCACGTAATTCTAATTTTTAACTTATCTTCAACTGTATCCTTCCCTCTTCGTAAAACTTCTGAAACAATATGAAGTCAATTCATTCAAGTAAAAACATTTTAATAATATAATAACAATTAAGTGCGTTTTCTATGAACATTATCTTTTCATAAAGACAAGTATAATTTCATTAGGGTGTATTTGGAAAAAATTACTATCCTTACTTTCAACTATTTTGGTTAAAATAATTTGTTTCGAAAAAAATTCATGGTGTTTGGGAATTTAGAAAAGAAAATCTAAAAAGATAAAAAGTAAATTACACCTACTTAAGGATTTTCTTAACTTTTTCTTACACCTAAATTAGTACTTTTCAATTTTTGAATTTCACATAAATTTGTATTTTTTTTTTACTTTTATTACATAAACTCTTAAGTACTTTCATTACATCAACTCCATCTTACATTAAAACTAAAAAAATACTATAGCAACTCTTAATAAGGGTAAAATTAACATAAAAAATAGAAGATGATAAGTGTAATAAAGACAAACTTGAGAGATATGTGTAATTTTTTAAAAGTAAACTATTTTCTATATTTTTTTAAAAATTGTAAT
This sequence comes from Psophocarpus tetragonolobus, assembly GCA_037954015.1. Lineage (NCBI taxonomy): Eukaryota > Viridiplantae > Streptophyta > Magnoliopsida > Fabales > Fabaceae > Psophocarpus > Psophocarpus tetragonolobus. Next base: position 59,725,051 of record CM075691.1, on the reverse strand, counting down.
TTATTATTTTTTTAATAATTTTTCAATAGTTTTTATACTCTTTTATTATGTAAAAGCTTTTTTTTAGTATCCATACGAAATTAATTATTTTAAATCGCTTTTCAGAAAAATTATCCAAGCAATAATTAATTTTGATTGTAATACCAATATATAATTTATTATTAAAATAATTTCAACTATCCCAAACACACTCTTAGTTTGTTATTAAGGATTTATTCTTTAAAAAAAATATTGTAATCTTTATAGGATGATATTTTTCAATTTTTACTATTATCTTTCACTTGTTCTGAATAAACATATTCTATTTGATCAAAGTATCAAACTTTTTAATTTTTCCTTAAAATAAGTTATGTTCCCAAATATAAAATGGAATAGCGCAAAATGATGAGACGGGTTAGGTTGCTTAGTTAACCACCCCACAATCCACATAGTTTTTTAACTTGATGGGCCATCAATGAAAAAGTGTAGGTTGGACTACCAAACCATTATTATTATTATTATTATTATTATTATTATTATTATTATTATTATTATTATTATTATTATTATTATTATTATTAAACTGTTTAAGCTTTGACTTTTACTATGCATTTTTTATAAGTTTTAGTATTTTTCAAAAGTAAAAAATAGACATTTGTATTATTAGCTTATTTTATAAACTTAATTCCTCTTTTTAAGAAGAAAATTTATATTCCAATCAAATTTATGCAAAAGTTATTAATAGATGTGCATACTGTTTAGATAAAACCAATTGAAAACAATGGAGTGGAGCATGAAACTTGAAGACCTTGCCACCACTCTGAAAGAAAGCAACAACGATATGTACGTAATCTAAAGTATTACTATGATGGAATAATTGAGCGATATATAGCTAGATTGGCGATCTTTTGAAATTGATACAAGAAAAGTTTTGATTACATAGATACCTCTTCTAATTTTTTAACATATATGCCAATTAAAGAATATTATTAATAAACTAGAAAGTATAAATATCTCTTTTAACATATTATAAAATGATATAAGAAAATAAATTATAACCTAATCAAATCAAACACAGATAAAACAAACAAACACATATACCACTGTTCTGGTTATATGTAAAAATGATTATATACAATCTAAATTATATATTATTGTAGAAGTAACAATTAAGAATTGAGAGTTCCTTAAAATGGATATTCATAATATTTTTTTTTTTTACGGTGACTTGGATAAAAAAATATATATACAACTTCCATGAATTTCATTAATAGATAAAACTAGAGTGCGCATGCTGAAAAAAACAAATTTGGAGTTGAGCAAACCCCTTAATGTAAGTTTTCCATAATAAAGAAATATAAGTTCACTCAGTTCTATTATGATTATTGTTTATTCATGTATTCAAATATTGGAGCATGATAAGTGTGTTAGTGTACGTTAATGAGCTAGTCATTATTAATTAGGAACAACTCTCAAGGTATGGCTTAGCTTAAAAAAAATTGAGCACTTGATTTTATACATATATAGAAACATTTAAATATCTCTTAGATACTAAGGTTTCTTATGAACCCGACAAAAAAATTCCTTGTTAGTTGAACTATGCATTACATATTTTTTTGTACATCAACTTTTTAAAAATTTTTATTTGTACACAAATTTTTTATTAATTGAGATATATAAACTTTCTTTTCATCTAATATTTTAATCTTTTTGTTAATTTTAGTTTTTAAGTATTGATATGTCATTTTATTTATTAATATTTTATCAGTTAAAATTTTTATGATTTTATTATATTTTTTTGGGGATTTTTAGTTGTTACAAATTAAAAAGAAAAAAAAACTATTATTTCCTTTTCACCACACTTTATTCACATGTATGTTCTTTCCTTCTCATCCCATCAATCCAAACCCCCCACACCCTGCGTTCCCTTCCCCCGCGCTTGTCAGATCGTGCACCCCCTTCCCCAACCCTGCACTCGCTGTTCTGCCTCCCCACAGTCCCCATACACATCCCACCCACGGTAATATTCTAAATTTATATTAAAATATTTAATTTTAATATATATTTAGTAACCAAATAAAATTAAAATAATATTTAATTATAGGTTATTTTAAAATTTTAGACAATATTTATATATAATAATAATTATAATAAATAATGAACGAATGTTATTAGTACAATAATGTATTATTGGAGAATATATAGTATGGGTAAATATATATATATATATATATATATATATACATTATATTATGAGAATATATATTTATAATAAAATAATATATATATATATATATATATATTATATATGCTAAAATTTCAAAATAAATTCTAAATTTATACATATAAATAAGCTGTATTGTATAGAAAAGAAAAACAAAATGTAAGAAAAAAATGAAATGATGAAAAGAATCCAGATAACAATGAAGGGAAAAGAAAAAAAAATTGGAGAAGAACTTGTGAAAGAAAGCTGAGAGTAATAGTGAGTGCATATTTAGAGAAGAAAAAAAAATTCAAATTCTTGTATTATTTAAATTATTAAGGTAAGGGAGAAGAAACATTTATCACTTTTAAATATTATATTTGTTTATTTTATATTACTTTTAATTATAACTATTTAGTGAGATGTCCCTAATCTCACTTTATTTATTATTTTATGTTACTTTTAGTTATAACTATTTAGTGAGGTATTTTTAATCTCGTTTTATTTATTATTTTGTTATTTTTAGTTATAAATAATTAGTAAGGTGTCACTAACCTCGCTTTATTTATTATTCTATGTTACTTTTAGTAATATTTATTTAGTAAGGTGTCTTCAACTTTGACTTATTTAGTATTTTGTGTTACTTTTAATTATAATTATTTGATTTGATGTACGAAATCTTATTTGGTTTATTAAATTGGTCATTTTTAAAACTATTAATCAACCATATTATTTTAAACGTAACGTTTTTTTTACATAAATAAAAAAATATAATTAAAATTTTAATAAAAGTTTTTTAAAAAACTTAAATAAGCATTTGAATTAATTTGTAGTTGGGGTTTGACCTTGGAGATTTAAATGAGTAAATATTTAAGATGAAATATTCTTGTATTCTTTAAAAATCATGGTAGAGAAACTCATTTATCTTGACTATTCACTACAAAAAGTAATTCAAATTTCTCTATAATATATATATATATATATATATATATATATATGAATAAATTATTATAAAATAATATGATACATATCTCTATGTATATTATATATATATATATAGAGAGAGAGAGAGATATTTTTTTAAAAAAATTTAAATTGTTATCATTTAAATTATTTTCATGATATTTGTACTCACTCCTTTATTTTCTTGTCTCTTACAAAAATGGAATTTGCAAATTTAAAGGATGAATGCACCAAATGCCCCAACCCTTTTTACCGCAATTATTTTGGTTAGTTTTTCCAAGCATCAATTGGATCACCAATGTAAGTGAGAATTTAGTCACATTTAAAGGAACTGGTGTATCAACTTTGATATTTTACCATGAGCTAGATGGACCAATAGTGATTGATGGACCAGTAATGGTTACCTTTTATCTTCCACTGACTAAACTATACAAATTCCTCGTTAAATATTTTTCCACTAGCCATGTAAATATTGTAGAAAAAAAATAAGTAAAGGGGAGAACCACACATAAATAAAATTTTCCCTATATATATATATATTAGAAATATGTAATATTGTAAATATGATTTGTGAATATATATAAATATGATTTTGTTTATGATTGCATTTTACTTTATCTTATTTTGTTAAATAATAACAGGATTAGAAAAGAAATTATTTGTAAAAAAATTAGAAAAAAAATCATTTCCTTGTAAATAATAACAGGATTAAAAAAATAAATTATCATGAAATTGAGATAGATAAAAAATACCGTTAGATTTAGATGGTATCAGAGCAACGATCCATGTGAGACGTGGGAAATGAGCTAACTATGTCACTAAGTTTTAACTTGAATAATTTCACATGGCAGGAAGAAGAAGAAATACTAAATTAACATAGGCATTACAAGCTATTAGAGATATGGTTGTAGCTTTAATAAGAAATCAAAGATCAAAAGGAACTATTGAATCACAAGGATTAATTGAATTTAGAAGGAACAAACCTTCACAATTTCATGGAGGTTATAATCCGGACAAAGCTGAAATATGGATTAAGGAAATAAAAAAAATATTTCGAGCAATGAATTTTCCTGATAATCAAAAAGTAAATTATGTTGTGTTTATACTAGTACGAGAGGCTGAATATTAGTGGGATAGTACTACAAGGTTATTAGAAGGAGGAGGAATAGATATTACATGGGAAGTATTTACCGCTAAATTTTTAGAAAATTATTTTCCTAATGATGTGAGAAGAGCAAAAGAGATAAAATTTATGCAATTAAAACAAGGGAACATGACAGCAGGAGAATATACTTCTAAATTTGAAGAATTAGGTAAATACTCTACTTTTTTCTATCACCCAGATGAGAGAATGACGTGTAATAAGTTTGAAGATGGACTTAGGCCTGAACTAAGGAAGGCGGTAGGGATACTAGAAATTTTTTATTTTCCTACACTTATTCACAAGTTTCATTTTCTAGAGGGTTTTGAAAATAATCAAAATAACAGACCACAGTATTTCGGGCCTCAAGTAAATAAAAAGAGAAACCATGAAGGAAAACCATATAACCGTTTTCCATGGAAACCTCAAACTTCCCAACTTTCCTCAGGAAATTTCAGTAGACCTATGACTAATCAGGTTAGGTGTCTTAAGTGTGGACATGGGAATTATGTTAAAGATTGTCATCTCAAAGGCTCATTTGTTTCAAGTGTGGAAAACCTAGTCATGTGTTTTCTGAATGTGGACAACAAAAAATGCATTCTAACTCTTCTGCACCCAAGTCAAAGTCTACTACAATTGGCAGAGTTTACACTATGATGGGAATTGAAGCTGCCCAAAACAATTATCTAATTTAAGGTACATGTTCCATTAAAGGTAAAACTTTAAATGTACTGTATGATTCAAGCGCCACTTATTCTTTTATCTCCAATGATTGTGTTCAAAATCTTAAACTGCTAGTTTCTTCTTTAGATACTAGTTTAATTGTTTCAACACCTACAAATAAATCTGTGATTACTAATGAAGCTTGTTTAGATCGTCCTATTTTCCTTAAAAATAGAAAATTTCATGTAAATTTGATTTGTTTACCCTTATTACAATTACATGTGATTTTAGGGATGAACTGGTTATCTTCCAATCATGTCCTCCTTAATTGTGCACAAAAATATGTAATATTTTCTAACTATGAGGATTTGTTGATTTCATCTATCAAACCAATAAATAAGTATTTAGGGAATGAAGTTCAGGTATATTTGCTATTACCTTCCAAGGAAGAAAAAGAACAAGAACAAGTAAATTTGGAAAACATAGCAGTTGTTCAAAATTTTCCTGAAGTTTTTCCAAATGATATTCCTGGTTTGCCACTTGATAGAGAAATTGAATTTTCAATTGATTTGCTACTAGGCACAGGACCAATTTCAATGGAACCATATAGGATGTCACTTTCTGAACTTGTTGAACCAAAGAAACAATTGGAAGATTTGCTTGAAAAAAAATTCATTCATCTTAGTGTATCACCTTGGGGAGATCCTGTTTTGTTAGTTAAAAAGAAGGATGAAAGTTATAGGTTTGCATAGATTATCTTCAGTTAAATAAATTGACTATAACAAATAAATATCCCCTTCCTAGGATAGATGATTTAATGGATCAATTGAGAGGAGCAATTGTATTTTCAAAGATAGATTTAAGATTGGGATATCATCAAATTAAAGTAAAAGCAGAAGACATTCAGAAAACTTCTTTTAGGACAAGGTATGGTCATTATGAATATCAAGTAATGCCTTTTGGTGTGACTAATGCTCCTGTAGTGTTCTTGGATTATATGAATAAGATTTTTCGTCCATTTTTGGATCATTTTGTGGTGGTATTTATAGATGATATTCTTATTTATTCTATGCCTCATGAAGAACATCAAGAACATCTTTAGATTATTCTTCAAATTTTGAAAGACAAATAACTCTGTGCTAAACTTTTTAAATGTGAATTTTGGTTAAATAAAGTAAGTTTTTGGGACACGTGATTTCTAAAAATGGAATATCTGTGGACCCAACCAAGGTGGAAGCAGTTTTAAGGTGGGATACACCAAAAATAATTATAGAAATCCGTAGTTTTCTGGGTTTGACTAGATATTATAGACGATTCATTGAAGGATTTTCTAAGATAGTCATGCCTTTAACCCAACTCACCAAGAAAGGACAACCTTTTGAATGGACAGAAAAATGTGAAAATAGTTTTCAAGAACTCAAGAATAGGTTAACCACTTCACCTGTTTTAGCTTTACCCAATCCCAATGAATAATTTGTAATATTTTATGATGCCTCCAAAATAGGATTAGGGTGTGTTCTTATGCAAGAGGGGAGGGTAGTGACATATGCTTCTAGACAACTGATAGCACATGAGAAGAATTATCCAACTCATGATTTAGAATTAGCTATTATTGTCTTTGAACTTAAAATATGGAGACATTATGTGTATGGTAGTAAGTTTGAGGTTTTTAGCGATCATAGAAGTTTAAAATATTTATTTGATCAGAAGGAATTAAATATGAGACAAAGAATATGGATGGAATTCTTGAAAGATTATGATTTTGAATTACATTATCATCCAGGAAAGGCAAATATAGTGGCTGATGCATTAAGCAGAAAATCATTACATGTTTCTTCATTAATGGTGCATGAGATGAATTTGATTGAAGAATTTAGAGACATGAGTTTACCAGTTAAAGTAAGTCATGATAGGATACAATTGAATTCAATTCAAATTATCAGCGACTTACAAAGGCAAATCTATGAAGCTTAGAAGATTGATGAATTTATTCAAAAGAAAACAAAAATTTTGGGAGAAAAGAATGGTGAAAAGTTTAGTTTAGATAAAGAGGGTGTCTTGAGGTTCAACAATAGAGTATGTGTGCCTAATGATATAGAAATTAAGAAAGTAATCTTAGAAGAGGCACATAAGAGCAAGTTGAGTATACATTCAGGAACAACAAAAATGTATCAAGATCTCAAGAAAATTTTTTGGTGGCCCAAGATGAAGAAGGAAATAGCTCAATATGTGGTCATGTGTTTGACTTGTCAGAAGGCTAAGATAGAACATAAAAAACCAGCCAGAATGTTACAATCTTTAGATATACCTGAATGGAAATGGGATAGTATAGCAATGGATTTTATGGTTAGATTACCACAAAGAATGCACAAATTTGATTCCATATGGATTATCGCGGATAGACTAACAAAATATGCTCACTTCTTACCCATTAACATTAGGTATTCATTAGAAAAGCTGACGGACTTGTACATAAAAGAAATTGTAAGACTACATGGTGTTCCATCTAGCATCATATCTGATAGAGATCCTAGATTTACTTCCAGATTTTGGGGAAATTTACATTAAGCCTTAGGAACCAAGCTTCATCTTAGCTCAGTCTATTATCCGCAAACAGATGGACAATCAGAAAAAACTATACAATCGTTAGAGGATTTGTTGAGAGCCTGATTTCTAGAAGATTCAGGTAGTTGAGATCAATACTTACCTTTGATTGAATTCACTTACAACAATAGTTTCCATTCTAGTATAGGTATGGCACCTTATTAGGCTCTATATGGAAGAAAATGCAGAACACCTCTATGTTGGTTTGAGACTAGGGAAAATTTGATCTTAGGTCCTGAAATGGTGCAAAAAACTACTGAGAAAATAAAAATGATTCAGGAAAAATTGAGAATAACTCAAAGTAGGCAGAAAAGTTATGCTGATAAGAAAAGAAGATCAGTTAGTTCCAAGAAGGTGATCATGTGTTCTTGAAAGTTACATCGAAAACTAGAATTGGTAGAGTAATGAAATCAAAGAAACTCACTCCTTGATTTATAGGTCCTTATCAAATTCTTAAAAAGATAGGTCATGTTGTTTACCAAATTTCTTTACCTCCTGTTCTTTCTAATCTTCACAATTTCTTTCATGTGTCTCAATTAAGAAAATATATATATGATCATTCTCATATAATAACATCTGGTACAGTACAATTAAAAGATAACTTTACATTTGAAATAATGTCTGTACAGATCATAGACAAGAGAATCAAGCATTTGAGAAATAAACAACTTCCACAGGTAAAAGTCATCTGGGATGATGTCATAGGAGATGCTACATGGGAATTGTAGAAGATTAGAGAAAAATATTCTTATTTATTTAATCAATAAAAAAAAATTTAAGGACGAAATTTTTGTAGTAGGGGAAAATTGTAATATTCTAAATTTATAGTAAAATATTTAATTTTAATATATATTTAGTAAAAAAATAAAATTAAAATAATATTTAATTATAGGTTATTTTAAAATTTTAGGCAATATTTATATATGATAATAATAATTATAATAAGTACAATAATGTATTATTGGAGAATATATAGTATGGGTAATATATATATATACACACACACATACATGGTTATCAAAATCGCGAGTTAACTCATAAAATTGTAAGAGTTTACGAGTTTACAAGTCCCAGACGAGTTAAATTGCAGTAAAATCGGAAAAGTAGTAAACTCGGAGTAAACTTGGTAAAATCGGAGTAAACTCGTGAACAAATTTCTTAGGTGATATTTTTCTATGTTGACTCTAATTTTAAGTGTTTTGAATATAATTTGTTCTTATGTCTAAAAAACTTTTGAAATTTTAAGTGTTTCTACTTTAATTTCTACTTGTTTGGAGTAATTTAAATTTATTATGTGAATTTGAACTTATTATGTATTGAAAACTTTCAATTATTATGTGATTTATAGTCATATTTTCACTGAAGTAAACTCTTACGATTTTACGAGTCGAGTTTACTACACTCTCACGAGTTTACGTAAACTTTCGATTTATATAACCTTTTATATATATATATATATATATATATATAAATAAGTGGTAATGTATTGTACAGAAAAGAAAAAAAATATAAGAAAAAAATGAAATGATGAAATGAATACAGATAAGAATAAAGGGAAAAGAAAAAAAAAAATTAGCACCTGAAGATAAGAAGAAAGCTAACAAAACTTATCGATAATTAACTGAAACTTACCTATATCCAAGTGAAAAGAAAGTAAATGTAGTAACTAAGTAATTATGATATAATAAATTGTACTTGAGCATTTAACTTCCATAAGCCTATAAATAGAGGCTGCACGTGGAAAAAAATTTGGAGAAGAACCTGTGAAAGAAAGCTGAGAGTAATAGTGAGTGCATATTCAAAGAAGAAAAAAAAATTTAAACTCTTGTATTATTCAAATTGTTAAGTTAAGAGGAGGAGATATTTATCATTTTTAAATATTATACTTGTTTATTTTATATTACTTTTAATTATAACTATTTAGTGAGATGCCCCTAATCTCATTTTATTTATTATTTTATATTACTTTTAGTTATAACTATTTATTGAAGTGTCTCTAATCTCGCTTTATTTATTATTTTGTTTTACTTTTAGTTATAAATAATTAGTGAGGTGTCACTAACCTTGTTTTATTTATTATTCTATGTTACTTTTAGTAATATTTATTTAGTAAGGTGTCTTCAACTTTGACTTATTTAGTATTTTGTGTTATTTTTAATTATAATTATTTGATTTGATGTACGAAATCTTATTTGGTTTATTAAATTGGTTATTTTTAAAACTATTAATTAACCATATTATTTTAAACGTAACGTTTTTTTACATGAATAAAAAAATATAATTAAAAGTCTAATAATAGTTTTTTTTAAAAATTAAATAAAGATTTGAACTAATTTGTAGTTAGATGTTTGACCTTAGGGATTTAAATGAGTAAATATTTTTAAGGTGAAATATCCTTTTATTCTTTAAAAATCATAGTAAAGAATCTCATTTATCTTGACTGGTCACTACAAAAAGTAATTCAAATTTCTCTATAATATATATATATATATATATATGAATAAATTATTATAAAATAATATGATATATATCTCTCTCCCTCTCTCTCTATATATATTTTATATATATAGAATTTTAAAAAAAAAATAAATTGTTATCATTTAAATTATTTTCATGATATTTGTACTCACTCCTTTATTTTCTTGTTTCTTATAAATATGGAATTTGCAAATTTAAAGGATGAATGCACCCAACGTATAATCGTCTTCTCTAGCTCCACTATCATCCTTCCCGCCCTCATCCCCTTCACCGTGATATTTTGATCCACTACTTGCACAAATAACCTTGGAAATTCTTCATAGAGCCTTTGCCCCTCAGCCAATTATCTGTCAAGAATTGAATCTCATTCCTATCCTCTAACTGTCCTCTAACATTCTGAGTCCACCATCCCTCTCGCCCTTTCTGTTGATCCTTTATGGAATGTAAATCAATCCACCATCTAAAACACTTCCTATCTTGTACCTCCTACTGCCCTTCCTGGGTTTGGTACCTCGACTTCAAAATTCTAGCCCGCAAGTTGTTGTCTTCTACCAATAACCTCCACTTTGATTTTCCTAATAATGTCAAGTTAAACTTACGCAAGCCCCTCAAACCCAAGCCCTCCTCTTCTTTAGTCCTACACATTCTCTCATAGGACACCTAGTGAACCTTCCAACTCTCCTCGTTCCCCCCTATAAGAATTTTTTAAAAGCATTTTCAAGTTTAGAGATAATACCTTTTGGAGCCTTGAAGAGCAAAAGATAGTAGATTGGCAATGCGAACAATACTAATTTGATGAGCACAACTCTCCCTACCATTGTGACCAATTTATGTTCCTAAGCAAACAATCTTTTGTGAACACAATCCACCAATGGTCATCAAATTTCTCGAAGTGATGGATTGTCACCAATTGACAGACCCAAATACGTACCTAAACAGAACAATTCCCACCTTATAGTTTAACAACATCAAAGCCCTTTGTAACCACTGGTCAGACACATTGATTCCTAGGAATACAATCAATCCATTCTATCATGAAAATTCCAAGTACAAGTACAGTAGCAACATGAGATCATTTAAGAAATTTTTGAACAATTACCTAATGGATTATGTCAACAAGGTTATGCAATGCCTTGGTGGTTCTTGATGAAAATAAGGATCGGACTAGAATGACAAAGACTTGTGAGACTCTAATAAGTAAGGAAACATTTTTTCCAATTTTAAAGTATGGCTTAAGTAAGGAGCAATTTTATTTTATTTTTATGTTTTTAAGATGTAATTATTTGAATTATATTTTTATAAGACCTAATAGGGTTTACTAATAATCTATATAAGGTCCCAAAATATTAATGAATTAGTGTGAACAAAAATCTATTTGGTTTCCTTCCTTCTTTTTTTTATTCAAGAATTTTTTAAAAATTCATTTGAGGTATTCTACATTATTTTGGAGGATTTTCTCAAATGAATGTTGATTATTTCAAAATTATCGATTAAATTTTTAGACAAAATTAATTATATTTGAAAATAATAATAAAAGAAGAGGTATTTGTAGATTTAGATCTCGAGAACATATATATATATATATATATATATATATATATATATATATTTGTGGGTTAGGGTCTTGTAATCTAAATATAGGCACGTTGATGGGAGTTAGGTGATGATTGGTAAATTCTGCGTGGTCTGATTTAAATTTCATTGCGAGCTCAAGGCAAGGGTTTAGGGATCGGTGGACCTTGAATGTACATCATAGAATAGGTGTGAAAAGAGATATTCCGTTCTAGAATTATAGGTGGGTTGGTGATTGTAGTCTTCGGGAGGAGTTCCCTTGGTTATATGGGATTATGACAGACAAAGAACGCATCTGTTGCAAAGAAGAAACTAGGTGAATTCGACTAAAACTGGACATAGAGAAAATAGTTATTTGCATGGAAGGAAAAGTTATTAGCAATGTTAATTAGTTAATAAAGTGGGAATGTAAATGTGTCTGTAGGCGTATGTGATGGGAAGGTTTGGATTTTAGAGAAGTCAAGTGCGAACTTTGTATCTTAAGGTTACAAGTTTTTGTCTTTGGATCTAGGAAAGGAAGCAACCACATTTTATAAGAAGGTGTGAGCAAAGAGTGTTCCTCCAAAGGTGCAACTCTTGGCATGACAACTTGATGTGGATAGACTGCCAACACGAAACAACTGAAATGTAGAAATTTAACAGAGGGGGAGAGAATTTGTGCTCTTTGTAGCAGATCAACAAAAACAGAGTCTCATCTTTTCCAAACTTGCAATTTGTCTTACAAGGTTTGGTTATGGTTATGTGGATGGTGGGACAACACCATAGTGCTGTTTACCAACATCGCAGCCCAACACTAGCATTTTTTGGGTTTGGTATCGGACAAATGAAACCACCATAGAGCATAGTTTTTTTGTGTGGTTCACAGGCCTTTGACAGGTTTAGAAAGGTTAGAACGGTGGGGTCTTTCAAGCAAAGAAGTCTCCATATAGGCCATATATAGTGGAAGCTACACAACTATTGGTGTTGGAATGGAGTCGCTTAGCAAAGCTCACCACACACTCATTTGTAGAATGATTAATGAATCCATGGTTTGTATGATTTGTTTTACTTTTTTGGACGGAGGCATATATTGCCAATTTGTACCTCAAAGAAGACATTCCTTGTGCTTTCTTATTTTGATCAATGCAATGTTTGATTGGCTTATCATAGATTAATGATTGAGATTAAAGTGTACACATTGAGTGATTTTCTTTCTTCTATCATTTATTATTAGTTATTATTTTTTCTCTCTCTTCTCTTGAGATTTTTCAGATATTGTTATCTCTCTTGTCTTAATGGTTGTGATTTGATCCTCTGAGTCTCATATAAATTTGACTTTCTCATTGTATATCTTTTCAATATATTCTTGAATACTTAAGTTTAATTTTTAGGGCTATTTTGATATTTAAAAAATGCTCTGGAAAACTGTAGTAAATAAGTTTTTTTTTTTTTTTTGTGTGTTTAACTTCTTTAGCCAATAAATTTTGGTTAACCATTGATGAAGTATTTACCGGAGAATTCATCTAATAGAAAAAGGTAAATTTTTACTCATAGTATGTTATGTTTATCCATATATCTAGGTAAGAAATCGGTTTACGATAGTGCAGTAGTTATACAATATGATTTTATTATATAAATTAAGAGAAGTTTGTGTAAGGTTAAAAAATATTAGAGTGTCCGTGTGTTTAACTTTATCAAATGCAAGTGTAAATTATATTTAAAAACTTGCTATAAAATTCACTTAATTAGAGTATTATAAAAAATAATATATAAATTAATTAGAATACTTAAAAATAACAATGATTTCATTTCATGAATTTTGAAATATATAGATATGGATAATTAAGAAAAATTTAATATTATGATGCTACTTTATCAATACTCAAATGGCGAATTAATTATTAATAATAGAAAATAAAATAATAAAAAAATCTGTGTAATAGCGAATGATTTACTGGGACCTTATATGGGAATTAAAAAAGAAAAAGTTCCCAAATTCATTAAGAAACCTATACTCGATTGTAAGCAAATGATTTACTGAAGAGGCGTCGAATGTAAACCACTTGTAATAAACTTGTACTAGCGAACAAAATGTACTCCAAGATTGTGTAGAAGACAACACGTTTTCTGGTGCTTTCGTTCGCTGCAATTACAAAATTTAATGCATCAAATGAATTAGTTATAAACAATTTGCAATCGTCCTATATGCATAGGTTAATAAGTACATATAAAAATTGATTTTTTGTTTGATTTTACCTTAAAATTAATTAACATTGATTAATTTTTTAAAAAGATATTTAAACTTATGTTAATAAACGAGACATATAGATGAAACTTTCGTCAGTTCGTGATATTTTATTTTGAATTATTTTGGAATGTTTTCTCACCATAAAAAAGTTACCAACTACAAATAATAGATTGCCTTTCAAAGAAAAAAAAGACACATAATAGATTCATTTTTCAAATGATCTTTAGGGGTGTAACAAATTCAAAATGACTAAAAAGTAAGATTAACTTACTGTGTCGGTGTCTAGCATCACGTGCTTTTAAGTACTTTTGTTCTGTTATAATAGACTCCAATGCTTCTCTCAATTCAGCAATCTTCACATTAATGGGATCCAAATGTTCTGAACCCAAAAGTAAAATTCAAAAGAATTAAATAATTTGATTGCCAAATATGTGTATATCCGTGCATAACAATAACAACATTAAGATATCATAATTGACTTAAACTACGCTAGTACATACTTTTAATTTTAATAAACTGAGCAATTATTTTTCCTTAAAACTAGATGTTTTGATTGACCTCAACTTACTAATTGTATACATCATGATATTAAAATTACTTGTTTAGTCTCTATATTGCATATTTTAACTTTTTAGTCCTTATACTTAAAAAACTCATTTTAATCCTCACACGCATACCATTTTTAATCGATCTACTTTAGTATTTAAATATATTATTTTAATATTTTTTAGTCTTTACTAAAAAGTATGTATTTAAAATAGTATGGGGTGATTTTGAAGGATAAGTAGTAATGAGTAAATGTAGAATTTGTATTTGATTTTAATTGTATAAATGAAACTAATTTAATTATAGTGAGTTGGTAAAGCATGGTTGGTACTGACCATCTTTAGCTAAGTCATGTTCGTTTGGGATGTGACCAACGTGAATGTAGAAAGACACAGTCTCTGGCGTTGAAGCAGGGTTGTGAAAGCAAAACTTATATATTCCACTATTTGAGGCTTTGAACTGAAATTTGTCCCCTGATGTTCCCTTCAATGAGTATACCAAATTCCCTCCTGGAGATGTCACCTACATGTTATGATATATCACATATTGATTGAAACATATATAAAACTCGCACATACATTTGATTAAAAATTATAGCTATCAGAAATGGATTTGGAGATATTTAAATTTTCGGCACAATTGAAAGTATGAAATAAAGAGAAGCATTATGACTAGCTTACAGTGAAATCAATTCCTGGATGATCTGAGCTCCAGAAAATATCATAGTCAATGACTACAAAATTCCCAGTAACAGTGTCACCATCATGTAGAATATGCTCTGATACACATTCCATATCATATAAACTAATCGAGAGAGCAAAGCCGTGACAAATTATAAAACCAATAAAAGAGATCACAATAGTGTAAATCTTTGAAAACAAATCCATTTTCCCCACTTTGGTATGAACGTTAATGCCTTGTTAACTTAATTCCGTGTCCTATAAAAACTTAGATCTGTCTTCCAAGAATTATGCATTAAGTTGAAACTTTTAATGGTTTTAAATTTAGTTAAGCTGTTTAATTGGTCATTACTTCTATTTATAGAGTCGCGTTACTCATCTATACATATCAATTTAGAAAATACATTTTATAAAGAAAAGGTTGAATATAGAAAAAGTTTTTAAGTTATTTAATTTTATTATTATTTTTTTGAAATATAATAATGGAAATCAATTTTCAGATGTTTTATGAAATATATTTATTTAGTTAATAACTAAATTCATGATAATAATTTGAATTTCCAAAAAAAATTAAAATAGGAGTTTATTTTATAATATAATTTCTTACGATTATATATTATAATTATCAAAATATACTTATAATTAATTTTTATTTTTTGTCTATTATTCATTATTTAGAAAATATATTATTAAGAAAATAGGTTTTCTCATATTAACAAAATGGAACACAGCATTAATTTATAAAAAGATCCTATTCATTAAATATATGGTTTCATTTGCTCAAATCAGATGCCAATACTTTTAAAATCATTGAAATTTAGTCCATATTAATTTACTAACATAGGTTTTATTGATGTAACCTATTTAAACACAATTTTTGCCTAGATAACCTTTGAAGATAATATGAAAAATTACATTAGAGAAAGAAATACTTAGAATAAGGTTTAGAGTTCGCATAGAAGATAAAGATAGGATATGAATAATTATTCTATTTTATTGTAAATTTTCGTTTGTTGCACATATATACTATGATAGTGTTTTTTCTGTATAGATATACTATAATAGTGTCTTTTTTTTCGGTTATCCTATCTTCTTGTTAACTCTAGTATATTTTTTTTATGCTGAGGGAGGAATTGGGTTTGGCTCAATTGGATAATATGTGTGTATTTGTTTTTATGTGTACGTGTGTGCGTTTAGGATTTATATACATATAAATATACAATTATACATACATACAATTATACCTATTATTTTATAATAATATATACTATAATTTTTTGTTATGGTAATTACTTATTTTTTGACAAACTTTAAAATGTTTTCTCGCTCTCTATGCTATAAATAATTTTTAAAGACAAATTACATACGATAGTTATAATGTTTTTTTTATATTGTAATAATAGTAATTCCATAGTCATATATTTATTATTTTAAAAAATCAAAAAAAGGAAATATTGATAGTTAAGATGTCTGTAGTTATAATTTTATTTTAAAAAAAACTTTTTTTAGCACTTATATTTTTATTTAAGAACAATTTTTTAAGCAATTATAAATAAAAAGATTTATTTTGCTACCAAATTATTAACCTAATTAATTTAAATATTTAACATAATATATATTTAAATTCACTCATGGATAACTTTAACATTTTATACAATAATAATTAAAAAATATTTTTTGTTTTAATATTTATAAATATATTTACTCAGAATAATTGAAGAGATAAATGAATTTTTTTTAGTTATACTTTTTATTTAATATCAATTAAAGAAATAAGTTAACTTTTTTTATTTCAATGATTATTATTTTTAATTAAAAACAATTAAGAGATTTCAATAGTTTTTAAAGAACATGACTTTTGAGATTTTTAACAAGGCTTATTGTCCGAAATCCAGCACTCATGCTCATTTCATTTACTGATGTACTTATTTATGTTAGTTCACTTAGTGAGTTAGCAGGGACTTCATTTCTTAATTTTTTCTAGAGATTATGCAAGGAAAAGAGAATTGAAAAAATTTTGCTATTCTTTTCACTTTTAGATGCTGGTTTTTGTTAAAGAAGATGACAAATAAGTTTATATTTATTGTTACAATTCGTCAATTTAAAATTGATGAAATTTTTTTTATTTAATTAGATATAAGTATAAACTAGGACGGATGTACATGTTAGAGTGTGGGGATAATTGCCCCACTAACTCTTTTATATTATTTTTTAATATTATATATAATATTATTATTATTGTAACTACTTAATTTATAACAAATTTTAAATTTTGTCCGGTCTCTATAGGTTATAGATCACTTTTGAAAAGAATCTATATATGATAGTTATAATTTTTTTTTTCTAATAGTAGTAATTTCATAGTCACATATTTATTATTTTAAAAATTAACAAAGCAAATTCGATAGTTAGGATTTCGGTTGTTATAATATTTTAAATAAAGTTTTTTTCAACAGTTATAATTTTTATTTCAAAAAAAAACTTTTTTTAAGTAGTTATGAATAAAAAGTATTCATTTTGTTATCAAAATTGTTAAAAATAAATAATTTAAATATTTTACATAATATATATATTTGAATTCACTAACAGGTAACTTGGAGCTCACTATTAATATTTTAAATAATTGTGAGACAAGTTTTTATTAATTAAATAATTATTTTTAACTTTGAATTCACTATTAATGCATTAATTTTATTCTTCCATCCCCAATAAAACATTTGTTCAATTTTATTTTATATTTTATTTGGTTGCTTCTTTTATATTTTAATGACTTTTTTAGATAAATTAAATTATATTTGCAAGTTCTAATTTAACAATATAATATTTTTTTTTGTGAAAATTTTCTTCTTTACAAATTTATAAATATACATACATAAAATTTTGTTTTTCAATTTTTATTTTAAAAATTTCCATGCCCCCATGCATAAATTTTTGTATCCATCGCTTCGTATAAGTATAGGAAATTATCGATTTGTTAAGTTGAGAATCAAGATATACATACTTACCTTGTTTCTGTTTCTGCCTGCATAGTAAAAGACTCGAAACACTTACCTTTGATTTATTAGACATACTTTCCAAACCAAATGACCTCCTAGATTCATGTTTTCTTCACAAATTATGATTTTGGGATGTAAAGAAATGTTTGACATTTGCAAAGAAATGTTTGATATTTAATTCATAAATTACAAACTTTGCATTTATTAGATAATTTTTTAATTAATATCATTATATTCAAACAATTTATTTTTTATTGAAAAATTATTATAGTTTTTTTGCTAGTATGAGATGGTACGAATATACTTGATACCCGATGAGAATGAGGATAAAATATAAATCTCATACTCATCGTTATGGAGACAAAGAGAAATTTTGAAAACAAAAATAGAAATAATAATATTATACTCATCTTCACCCAAGTTCATGCATAATTTTCATGTATCGAAAGGTAGATCTTATTATATCTATGGGTTGCTAAATTAAAAAGTATCTTGAAAATTAACTCTTATGTAATTGTTTTATATATATATATATATAAATATATAAATAAAGAGAGAGAGAGTGTCTTTTTCCTTAATCCTTTTGTTGCCATGATCACGTATTGGATGATCCCAGAATTTTTGTTATTGACATTTGTAATATAATTTGAAGTCGAAGGTCTAATTGTTATTAATATATCATCCTTTTAAGAGCCTTTTGACTTTAGACAAAATTTTATTAGGAGTTGTCTTCTTAGGAATAAAAGTGCAAGTTGTAAAATTGGAAATTTTTACTCTTATTAAAAGCAATTGTGTCTCTATATTTGTGGAATCTGAATTTGGAATAATCATATTTGTGTAATAATAAAATTAAGACAAAAAGGTTAGTGTAATGATAGTGCAAAGAAATTATATTTTCATTCTATTACAATGTTTAGAAACTTCGTTATTTTCAATAATAGAATAGTGAAGTATTTTTAATATTTTGATTTTATTTAGGTTATTTTTTTAAAATAGTTATGGTACATGTTTGGTTTTAAAAGGAATTGTGTTTTATCTTATTGGTACAGTAATCTCGTTTGTGTTTTATGAGTTTAAAGTAATTCTCTACAAAGGTTTTTTTGTAAGGTGATTACATTGTTACCGAGTATGTTTGTATAAGGTATTAAAAATATTTTGTTTCACCTTTTTCTTATACAATCTTTGCCTTTAAAAAAAAAAAATACTCACCTAGCTCTATATGCACTTGAAACATATTCACTTTGTGATTGAACTCTTCTCAACTCTAGACCCATCAAATATCATACGTGACAACATTTTATACCTTAAAGTTCAACAATATATTGTTAAATTCAATAACAGTTTAATAAAATACTATAGATGTAAATATATTTAATATAATTTTTGTTATTCACTAAAATTTATGAAAGGTTATAGAGTAGAATAAATAACGTACTAAAAAGTAAAAATTGTGTTAACCAAATATTACTCTTATCTAAATATTGTTCTGA
The DNA here is from genome assembly GCA_037954015.1 of Psophocarpus tetragonolobus. Classification (NCBI taxonomy): domain Eukaryota; kingdom Viridiplantae; phylum Streptophyta; class Magnoliopsida; order Fabales; family Fabaceae; genus Psophocarpus; species Psophocarpus tetragonolobus. The sequence continues at coordinate 59,705,509 of CM075691.1, read as the reverse complement.
TCTAAATATCGTCATCCTAAACTAAATGTCTTGCATTGGAAATTGTCATAATTTGAATGTTGTACCAAATTAAACACTGTCTTAACCTGAATATCGTCCTAAATCAAATGTTGCCTTACACTAATTTGGTTATTGGACCAAATTAAACGTTGTCTTAAAGAAAAGTTGATACGCGTTTTGGTTACAGCGTAAAACAAAAATATATAAATTGACATGGTGATGACTTGCAACGAAGTGTCAAGTGTAACAATGTGACATCTTGAAGCTTTTAGTTGGGGGCGTAAGCATGAAAGATGAGGAAGAGATCCTATGTGAGGGAAAGCTGTTAATCTGGATAGTTTGGGAAATGTCAATGTTGTTTAAAAAGGTTGCCTTCAAGCCTTTTCTTTTAGCAATTGCTTTATTTGGATAGCTTCTGGCCCAATTAAGACTTCACACAGTTGCCATTCACCTTCTTGGAATGATTTTCTCTATTTCCACTCCTTTTTTTCTAGTGCACTCTCCTTCCTTTGTTTCTAAGGATAAATTATTTAAATAGCTCTCTTAAGTTAAATTTTGTTTTTCTCATACATTCCTTTTAAACCAATTATACTTACACATTCCTTCTTACAACTACACAGTCCTCTCCCATTTTTTTTATTTTATTCTATATATATATATGCCTTTCTGGTATACATTCTTTTGAAAAAAAAACACATAATCAATAACTCTTTATATTGATTATACTGACAGTCTATACCAATTCAACTTTTTTGAGTTTAATTGGTATACACTATCAGTGTAAAAGATTTTTACACTGACATTCAATCATGACTTTTCATTTTATGTGACTTTTAAGGTGGTAATGAATAAAGTCAACAAATTACCATGAATGAAGGGTTGTGATTGAATGTCAGTGTAAAAATCTTTACACTGACAGTATATACCAATTAAACTCTTTCTTTTTATTCATATTCATAAGAAAAATATACCATGAAATAAATATCAACACCTAAGCAAAAAGAAATATAACAATATTATTTTGTTCACGTGGTTCTCATCTGATACCTATATCTATGACAAGTTTTTTAGGGACTATTGAAAAAACTACAAAAACATCCCTCCACATTTTTTTTGTTAACGCGGTTCACACCTCATGCCTAAACCCTAAACCGCAAGATCAATATGTTCTGATACCACTTGTTGAGACAAAAAATACATAACCAATGAATTTTTCTTTATTCATATTGATAAGAAAATACACCATAAAATAAACAGCAACGCATAAACAAAAAGAAATATAACAATTTTATTTTGTTCACGTGGTTCACACACCACATCAATGACAAGTTTTTTTGGGGACTACTGAAAAACCTGCAAAACCCTTCCTCCAATCTTTTTGTTAACGTGATTCGCACCTCATGCTTACATCTATGACAAGTTTTTTAGGGACTATTTGAAAACCTACAAAACTCTCCCTCGACGTCTTTTTGTTAATGTGGTTCACACTTTGCACCTCATGCTTACATCCATAGCAAGCTTTTAGGAACTATTCGAAAACCTGCGAAATATTCCTTCCATATCATAACTGTTAGATAATCTTAAATTAGTTGGGTGGTTTCTATAATTTAGCATGAGTCTGCAGCTATTTGGTTAGTTTGTTTTGATGGGTTGCTGAGATATCACAAGTAATTTTTATTCCGTTAATAAGTTGTTATGCCAGCTGTTAGATATTTGTTAGAAGGATATTTTCTTGTTAATTTGATACATTGTACACGACTATTTAAAGCCATCTCAGTTCAATACAAACACACAGTGAGTTGTAGAGAGTTTATTGAAAACAGTCTATCGCCCGTTTTTTTTAACAAAGTGGTATCAAAGCTTTATGCTCTGAGTTCCGAGTGGGAAAAGAAAAAATAAGAGAGTGAAACGGTGTGAGGAAAATTGTGTGCACTTGGTTGTTTTAAAAAAAAAAGGGAGAAATGGAAAAAGTTGTTAATGGAATGACCGTGTCACAACTGTCAAAGAAAACCAATTATGATAATTGGTGTTTACAAATGAAGATCCTTTTGGGATCCCAAGATTTATGGGATATAGTGGAGAATGGGTACCAAGAACCCGCGGAGGACGAAGACCAGTCTGTGGCCCAGATTGCCACATTAAGAAAGTCACGAGTGAAAGACAAATCGGCCTTGTATTTTTTGTACAATGCAGTGGATGAATCAGGTTTCGAGAAGATTGCAAACGTTGCATCTTCAAAGGAAGCATGAGAGATTCTGGAGGTTGCATACAGAGGAAACAACCGCGTTAGACAAATCCAGCTACAAACTCTTAGAGGAGAGTTTGAATATCTGAATATGGAGGATAAAGAGCAGATAACCGAGTATATAACTCGGTAGAGAAGGTGGCTAACCAACTTGGAAGGAATGGGGAGCCAATACCAGCAACCCGGGTTGTGGAAAAAATCTTGGGATCACTGATAGATGATTTCGACAACATCGCATACGCCATCGAGGAATCGAAGGACTTGTTAGTTCTTTCAGTAAAAGAGCTTGCTGGGTCACTTGAGGCCCACGAACAAAGGAGAAGGAAGAAGAAGGAACCTTTTGACCAAGCACTTTAGGCGCAACTTGATTTGAATGGAACTCGGGACACTCAAAGGCGAGGTCCTAGAGGCAGAAGACAAGGTGGTCGAGGACGAGGCATACGTGGTCGAGGTGATGTTGAAGCCAACACAGATCAGACCAGGGTACAAAATTGGCCTGGTCGTGGTCAAGGAAGAAACCGAGGAGGTCGGTCTAAGTTAGAGGTGGAATGCTTCAAGTGTGGCAAGGTTGGCCACTACGCAAAAGAATGCAGGTCGGCGAGTTGCTACAACTGTGGCAAAATCGGTCACATAGAAAAGTTTTGCCGAGCTGAAAAGAAAGAGAAGAACCTTCTCATAGAAGAAGATGATGAGGAAATAGGAATTTTAATGACGATGAGGAGCACGGAGGCCAAGTTGTGTTCGGGCTGTGTGGAGAAGACGAGTTCAGATGTTGAGCTTAGTCTAGGTTGCTTAAACAGCTTGATCTGGTATTTGGACACAGGAGCAAGCAATCTCATGTGTGGAGAGGAGAGCTTCCTCAATAAACTCGCCAAGGTGGAGGCCATATTCGTGTCATTCGGAGATGATTCCAAGGTGGCTGTAAAATGGTGTGGAACAATCCGACACATGCAGAAGGATGGACGGGTTGGAGAAATCAGGGATGTCTACTATGTTCCTGAGCTGAAGAGTAATATTTTAAGCATGGGTCAAATGATGGAGAAAGGCAACTTGGTTCTGATAAAGGACCGGGTACAGTACATAAAGGACAAAAATGGTCATCTAGCAGTCCGGGTAGAAATGAAGAAAAATCGAATTTATAAACTAGAGCTGAACATCTTGCAGAAAGGGTGTTTGAAGCTGGACGTGAAGGATGAAGCCATGATGTGGCATTTTTGATTTGGGCACTTGAATTTTGGGGGCTTGGCCAAACTATCAGGAAGGAACTGGTACTTGGACTACCTGGCGTAGAGTTTGAGAGGAAGTTTTGTGAAGAGAGTGTGATCGAAAAACATCCGAGGACTAGGTTTCCGAACTCGACCGGGTACAGGACAGAAGAACAGCTCGGCCTAATACACACCGACTTGTGTGGACCAATTTCTCCTAGTTCATTTAGTGGTAAGAAATATTTCATTTCGTTCATAGACGACTTCTCTCGAAAAGCTTAGGTGTATTTCTTATAGGAGAAATCAAAAGCATTTGAGGCTTTCAAGAAGTTCAGACTAATGGTGGAGAAAGATACCAACAAACAGATTAAAGCAATGCGATCTGATAGAGGAGGAGAATTCACATCAGCAAAATTCATGGAATATTGCGAAAAGTAAGGTATAAGACGTTTTCTCACAGCTCCATATTCACCACAACAGAACGGCATGGCTGAAAGAAAGAATCGGATCATCCTTGATATGGTTCGAACCATGTTTAAAGGAAAGAACATGCCTGAGAAATTTTGGGCAGACGCTACAGTGTGTTATATATATACAAAACAGGTGCCTGCATTCCAAGCTAGATGATGTAACACTGCAAGAAGCATGGAGTGGAATAAAACTGAGTGTAAACCCTTTCAAAGTCTTCGGAAGCTTAGCTTACGGTCATGTCCCAGCCCAACTCAGAACAAAACTTGATGATAGAAGCAAAAGGTATGTTTTAATTGGCTATGATGAAAAGGAAAAAAGCCTACAAACTGTATAACCCAGCTACAGGCAAAGTTTTGGTGAGTCGAGATGTCCAGGTAGATGAAGAGAGTAAATGGAGCTGGGATGACTTGAAGGAGAAGTCTTCCAGGAGCACGACCTCTAAGAGAGAGAGCTCGGTAATAATTGAGAGAAGCCCAAAAACCACAACTAAGAGGAGCAACGAGTATTCTGAGGAAGACGATGAACCAGTGCTACCCAAAACTCAGAGTTTGCAGGACATCTATAACTCCACTGATGAGGTACATGTAATGTGTCTGTTGACAGGTGCAGAAGATGTCAAATTTGAAGAGGCCATGCTCGATGAGAGATGGAAGAAAGCAATGGATGAGGAGATCGACTCAATTGAGAAAAATGAAACATGGGAGCTAACAGATCTACCAACAGGAGCTTGGCTAATTGGTTTGAAGTGGGTATATAAAAATAAAACCAATGCTAATGGGGAGATGGAGCGTTACAAAGCCCGACTTATGGTGAAAGGCTACAGACAGCAGAAAGGCATTGACTATGATGAGGTCTTTGCACCTGTAACAAGGATGGAAACATCTGATTGCTATTTTCCTTAGCAGCACAACACGGATGAAAGATACAGCAGATGGACGTGAAATCTGCATTCTTGAATGGGATTATGGAGGAGGAGGTCTGTATGGAGCAACCTCTCAGCTACATGAGAAGAGGTGAAGAAAAGGTGTTGAAGCTCAAGAAGGTATTATATGGCTTGAAGCATGCTCTTCGAGCCTGGAATGAGAGGATAGACACCTATTTCAAAAGGAATGGTTATGAGCAGTATCCGTATGAACATGCTCTGTACTTAAAGAAGTGCAAAGGAGATATGTTGTTTATTGCTCTATACGTAGATGACCTGATATTTATGGGAAGTAAAGCCGAACTAGTCGAGGATTTTAAAAAAGTGATGAAGAAGGAGTTTGAGATGACTGATCTAGGCATCATGAAATACTTTATGGGTTTAAAAGTGGACCAAAGTATGACAGGTATCTTTGTGTCCCAAAAGAGGTATGCTGGGGAGTTACTAAAAAAGGCAAAGATTTTAAAATGCAATCCAGTTTCTACTCCCATGGAACCCGACACGAAGTTGTCCAAAAATGCAAAGGGGGACAAAGTCGATGCAAGCAGGTATCGAAGTCTAACTGGAAGTCTGAGGTACTTGACAAACACAAGACCAGACCTAATGCTAAGCGTGGGAGTCACAAGCTGCTTTATGGAGGAACCAAGGTACTCTCGTTGGAAAACATTGAAGAGGATACTAAGGTACATGAAGGGAACTATGTCATTTGGACTGTTTTTCACTAAGTCGGACAATTACCGGCTCACTGGGTACTCGGATAGTGATTGGTGTGGAGATATGGACGATCGAAAAAGCACAACATGGCATGTATTCTTCACGGGGAACATGGCTTTTACTTGGCTCTCTAAGAAACAACCCATTGTAGCACTATCAACATGTGAAGTCGAGTATGTAGCAGCATCCTTGAGTGTCCAGCATGCAGTCTGGCTTAGAAACTTGCTAAGCAAACTAGAGATTATGGAAAAAGAGAAGGTGTTGATCCGAGTAGATAACAGATCGACAATCGAGCTGGCCAAGAACCCAATCAATCATGAAAGAAGTAAGCACATTGACATCCGTTTTCATTTCATTAGGAAAAAAGTGAAAGAAGGAAGCGTGGAGCTCAAACACATAGGAAGCAAAGAGCAGATAGCTGATATGTTTACAAAACCACTACCTACAACATCATTTCAGGAGTTTAGGAAGTTGCTCGGGATGAAAGAAGGAAAAATTTAAGCTTATGGGGGAGTTTTGTTAAATAATCTTAAATTAGTTGGGTGGTTTCTATAATTTAGCATGAGTCTGCAGCTATTTGGTTTGTTCCGTTGATAAGTTGTTATGCCAACTGTTAGATATTTGTTAGAAGGATATTTTCTTGTTAATCTGATACATTGTAGACGGCTATTTAAAGCCATCTCAATTCAATACAAACACACAGTGAGTTGCAGCGAGTTTATTGAAAACAATCTATTGCCCTTTTTTTAACAATAACCCCTGTCCTTACCTAGGGTGGTGACCCCTCTTTAGGCTGGGAGATTTTTTTTATCTCAGAAACTCTATTTGTAAACTTAACATCCTAATATTATATGAAGAAATAAATCTCTATTTTACAAATAATATCTTTAAAATGTAACAAATCATAAAGATAAAATAATATCTTTTTCTAAACAATATCTAGAGGTTTAAAATTAAAATAATTTAAATTGTTTTCCCAACAATCCCTCCCTCAATTAAAATTTTTAATTTCATCTTCAATCACCATGGATTATCAATATTTTCTTTTCCATTTAGTCTCTATTTTACAAACAATATCTAGAGATTGTCTTTTTCTTCTCCATTTAGTCTCTATTTTACAAATAATATATGTAATATTAAATAAATCCTAAAAATAAAATAATATTTTTAAAAAAAAATCTAAAAATTTAAAATTAAAATAATTTAAAATTTTTTTCAACACATTCTCCATGTTTCATTACTATTTTTAGTGTTTCCTTGCAGTTGCAGGTTCCTTTACCGTTTTCAACCTCAACTGATTCTCGTAAAAGGATGTGATCCATTATTTTGGGCCACAAAGTCATTATTTATCGGGAACATGGCTATTAGGCTGTGAAAGGTATTGTCGAACAAAATTGTTTAGCACCATTTGAAAATCCAAGAGTAATAAGATAATTTGTACCTTTTTGCAATGGTTACATGCAAACAAGTTTCATTGTGGCTAAGATTATATATGACAACCCTAGTTAGCATTATCTTGCTTTTACACACCCACTCCCGGACTACCCAATTTATCTTCTTGTTATTGGTAGACTCATTCCACAAGAAGTTTTTTATGCCTATAGTAATTATGTGAGTGGAGATTTGCAACTCTCTATTTCCCCTTTTTTCAGTGAAGATGTTTTCATGTTGGTATTCCCGTTCTAGTTACTGAACTAAATGGGATAGGAAATAATTAAGTGAGCAGAATCTGATTTGTCTTATTTGATTGTTGCGATTGTCTTTTTCTTCCCCATTTAGTCGCTTCAGTTTGTGACAGATTTTTCGATTTAGGACAAGATCAGGTACTGTAAGCCTGCAATCTGCATAAATTTGAATGGGGAAAAAGAGGGCTATACAGCGGACTATAATCTGCAGAAATTTAGATGAGGAAAACCAGGGTCCGTACTGTATATTGATGTAAAGAATTCTCTAGTATTATCTCATTACAAAGAAATATGCACTTTCCCTTTTTTTTTTTATGGCTCTGTAGCCAAACTTGGTAATCTGCTTACCAGATCATTTCACCGAAAGTTATAGTCAAATGTGGAGATAGATGGAATTGAAAGAAAAAAGAGAAGAACGTATAGCTTGAATTAGACCTGCTGCAGTTCAGGTGCTTCATGTTACATGTACTTGTTAATTTGATTCAAGATTGTGTTGGCAAAGCCGGTCATGATCAGCAATTCTTATCTGCTTCGGTAAACGATTTTGAGCTTGGAGTGAATGGTGAACATGAGAAATAGTGACATCTGTGTTGACATTCGTTGCAGATACTAAGGGGCTGTTAGTACTCTAGGGTATTCATGTAAAAACTCTTCAATATATTTCTTGGAATGGCAGCGAGTTTATTCTCACCATCGAATTTTACAGGTGTCAAAGAGTCTGTCTTCTCAAGGCACTTCTTGGCTTTCTGAACTGTAGTGTAGGTTTTTTTGTAATGATTAGAGAAAGATATGATCGACATGATGGCATTAATTACTATTATTATTTGATCATATCAATGGAATATTTTTATTTTTTCAAAATGGTAATTATTAATCTGTTTTATGCTTCTGGATTTGGAAATGATGTCGTCAGATTCTTTCCCATGACCATATTCCTACTATTTCAAAGAAAAATGTTTTTCTTAACCTCTACTGTTTTTCTTAGAAGGATCCATGTATTTGCTGAAAAGATTTTTGTCTGTGATGTATTATGCCTGCTGCTTCAGTGCTGTCCAAAAAAAATGGCTGCTGCTTCAGTTTTTTATATTTTGTTTGCCCTCCGGCCATATTTTTTTAATTATTACTGAACTTAAGCCTCTGCCACTGATAATTTAACATTTCTTAGCTGTTTCTTGTTTTTAATCCATAGATGGTACCTATTTGTGAGGTAGTCCTAGGTCATTATGGCTTTTGGTTTCAAGAATGTTGAACTTTCTACTATTTTCAAGAGAACTTCACATGTACTTTAGAGATTATGTGAGTGTAGGACGAGTTTATCTGTATCCTTATCTGATCTGACATTTTGGTGGATTGCTTATTTGAATATGAATTCGATCCAATCCAAAACCCATAATATAAGCGATAAGACTGGCTCAACTTGATTTATTAGTTTAATATATCAATGTTAAGGGAGAGTTAAAAGCTAGTTTTTCTAATTTGAGAGTATCAATATTTCTTCTGTTTTAATTTTATAAATTTTATTTAAATTATTTTTTAATAAATTAAAATAAATTTTATTTATTTATTTATAAATAATTAAATATATTTAAAATATACTAAAATTAATTTTATTTTAAAGACTTATTAATAAAACTTATTTTAAATAATTTTATAAAATTATTTTATTAAAAATTCTAAACATATTTATTTATTTTATAAATAAATAAATAAAAATTATTTTAATTATTAAAAATAACTTAAATATTGATTAAAAAAATGAGAAATATCATTATTTTTTAAATCAGAAAAAACACCATAAAAATGTCCAATTATAATCATACGGATAGTTGAGTGTATAATAAAAACAGTAACTGTCATGTCAACTATAACTAAATAGTTTAATAACGTAAAAGTTCTAAACTATGAACTAATTAAGAGTGATTATCGGTATAATTTTTAAAATCATTAACAAATTTACATGATTTGTTATTGTAAAAACTTTTTTATACACTACTGCTTATATTACTTACTCTTAAATTAAAAAAAGTCGATTATTAATATACAATTATTAAAAACTTTGTACTTTTTGGAAGAATTCAAGACAATGGACTATGTGATCAGATGACAAGAAATATAACTTGTTCTTAAAATATATCAGATCTAAATTTCATAATCCGAACGTATCAAAACCACCCTTGAGCTAGATCAGGTCAGTATGACTGGATAGTACTTTCTAAAATTTTCGTACTTAATTGTTTCATATGTTGTTTGACTAGATGGCTCCATTTTAATACTTTGATCAGAGAAATAGGTTCTTAGCTAGATTTTCCATGGTGCAGTTGAAGATCAATCTGCAGCAAAGAATTCGATTCTAAAGAAGGGAAGGAGCCATCCACTCAAACAACTAATTGCTTTGCTCCAGTTTTTTCCTGTAAAATTCAACGTAAAACGTACATTTTGTATATTTATTTCTATTTATATAGTTGAGTAAATAGTGTTGCTTTCTTGGTAAAGTTGAGCTTCAAGTCTTCAACATTTCTAATGCATTTACAAGTATTTATTTCCCCTTATGGGAAATTTGGTTAAAAATAAACATGTGAAATGTTTGTAATGCATGCGTTTCGGGTATTGTCTTTTGAGAAAAAAACCACCTATCTAGCTAATAGGATTTTAAGGTGCGTACTGGGGAAGTGTATACGGTTCTTCTGTTCACGTGGTTCATATATAAAATTTACTAGGGTGAAAAAAAGTGGACAGTGGCAGATTACTATTCCTTTTTTTGTCCTGACTTGGTAAAATGCTGCCTCTTTTGTTTTCATCCTCTTTCAGTAAAAACCTGTCAGTGCAGAAAACAAAGATTTGATATCAATTTTTTGTATATGCCATGGAAATTGTGATGTCGTAATTGTTGTCGTTTTGATAATTAACTTTATATACATTCTCGCGAATTAATGTTTTTCTTGGTAATTTGTTACATAAAAAAGCTATTCGAATTTTGCAATTGAGTGCTAGAGTGGTGAATGTTCGTAAAATTGACTGTGAAATTAAGTGATTTATGTTTTATATTTTTATCTTAAAAACACAAGTTCTCTATAAAATTAATGTAAAATTTTCAGCCTAATATAAAATTTATTTATATACTTCTAGTCAAACTAAGGTCTAGAGGCAAAGTCGATTTAAGTTAATAATATTCAAACATTTGTATATTATCTAAAATCATGTTTTTGACGAGAGGCAAAACTAAATCAAACATTTAATTTGTATCTTTTCTGAACATGCTATGAGCACAAAAAAACGATTTTCATTCTAGATTTGAACCTTTTGATTGCAATTTATCTAATCATAAAATTGAATAGTCGCACAACTGAGGCTGTTTGACCGCTTCTCATCTGAGTCATATCTGCAACAGCGTACGCTGGGGAAACAACCATGTGAAATATTTAACGTACCTGAATATGTTCATAGGAGCATGATTATTTCATCACAGTAATTATTTATCATCTCAAATACGTATCCCATTACAAGTTTTCTTAAAAATGTGGAAAAACATTTATTTCACATGACTTTGAGTCACTTGAACCCTTTCACTTAGCAGATGACCCTCTTTTTGGTTGAATAGTTTTTCTTCTTATTTCAAAAATCACTTTTAAAACACTTAGTATCCTATCTAATCTTAAAAAAGGAAATAAATTTTTAAAATAAATATAATATCCTTAAATCTAAATATATATCTTAAAAATTAGATATCATCCTTTAAATTTAAACAACATTCAGTGATTGGAATTTATTTTTTTTTGGTAAAGAGTGATTGGAAAATCCGAATTATTTTCTCAACCAAAATTGTGTTATTTAAGCCTTAATAATCTAGTATTCTTATAATTTTGGCTTTTCTTCAGGTCTGGCATTTTGTGCTTCATCATTATGTTCATATCTCCTTTTGTACACCTAACCTTACCATTTATAACATATTCTCCATATAGATGTCATTTTCAATTTGCATTTGAATTCATTGTTTTTCTGACCAACCAAGCTGTTTATGTTTTGTTGTATCAACTATCAAGACAACTTTGAATTGTATTGTTACCTTTTTTTTTGTGTTCTCCTGAGAGGGACAGATTACCTCAATTCAATGTATACTTTGACAATGGCATATTTCCTTTTCCAGTTTTCTCTATAATGTCATCATTTCAGTGCACGAATCTCTGCATTGGTTGCTCTGCATGTGTATTGAGACTTTAGTTTCTCGTTCGTACATGAGAGAGAATATGTAATTGGATAGTAAGATATTCTTAGTTTTCAGCCAAATACGCATGTATATATATGTGTGTGTAAATTGTGTAATTCAATCTGATTAAATTTAGAAAAAAAGCAACAATCAAAGTTTATTTCATTTGATATTAAATTCCGAGTTGAAATATGTGCATGACTTTAGATGTGTTTGGAGATGATTTTTTTCCCTTTTCTTTCGTTTCTTTTGCACGTACGTTACAGTTTATTTAATAAGCATTGCAGTGCGTAAATTTGTGGGAGCAAATCTGACCACTCCAAGCTGAGGGACAGATACAAGTTGATGTATATTTGAAATTTTAAACTTTTATTGTCTTGCTTGTATTTTCCAGCTTGTCAGTGTTTACATTTAGTAGATGACTAATATCACTAATATACAGTGTTGTGAGGTATGTAACGTCAATTGTATGCACGTTATCTGATTAATTCATTGAATTGAATGTAACTTAAACAGATTGAAATTTTATTGGGTCGATTCTCTAGTACCAAGATTCATGTTTCCTTACGAAGATGCAAAATTGTCAATTCGGACTTAGCTAACTAGTTAGTTTACTGTACCAAACTGATGGACCGTGTGTAGGAGCAACGAATAAGTTTCTTCGTTAAAATTGTTGATATTTAATCACAAGTGAGGTAGTCAAAACGAATAAGAAAAGAAAGCAAATGAGGGACAAATATAAATATGCATTAAAGAAAGTTCACTCGCTTAGTTTAGTAAGTGGAACAAAATATTGGTACTAGTTAAAACACGTTAAGGAAGAATCTCCACCATTATAATTAGCTAATTTGATTGCACCTTTTGGGGTATTTCTTAGGTTATATTTATTTGGTGTCCCTTTAATTATTAATTAGGGTGAACTTCAAATTCATCTTCTGAACAATTTAAGATGGAATACATTAATTCCTCAAATATAAAAAATTCAAAATATTAATTCTTAAAAATACGTTATATATATATATATATATATTATAGTATTAATTAGACCTTAATCACTCAATATATTAGTCCCAGATCAATATAGTCCACACAGAAATTAACTAGGATGGAAGTTTTGCATTCTTAAAAGACTGATGCATGCGCCGGCCTTTGAATTTTTCGGTACGAATTAGAGATTTACTCTGGTTAATATCAGCGGTATTATTGAGTTTGATTCTCAAAGCAGCTTATTGTATTTGAAACAGGCATAGCAACTTTAGTTTCATAGTAATGTCTGCAAATTTGATATTTTATGCAGAAACCAGAAAGTTTAGAGCTTGAAACACTGAATCAAGGTCGATTTTACTTTAGTGAATTATAAAAAAATTTTGGATCTTTCTGAAGATTGGTTTTAAAGAGGGTAGGCAAAAATATCAGCATCACCATACTATGTGTCATATTGGAGTGGATGGAAATTGCATCGGAAGGAAGAAGCACGGAAAATAAGTTGTGGTAATGGTAATTATTAGGATTAGAAAAGAAAAGGCACATAAAATAGAGATAGTTAAAATGGGATTTGCTAGTGGAAGATGACATATGCAAGAAGGGGTAGGGTAGGAAAGAAAAAGAAGAGGCTTTTGGTTTGTCCCTTTGTGGCGCAGAGGGATATGGAAAGAGGCAGTTATTTTGGAAGGCAAATGGGATGTATGGTACCTTAACCCTGCAACTTATAAGTATCCTTTTTAAAAGCTTGGCTATACCATAAGACCTAACTCCATGATCTCCTTTTGTTAATCCCCACGCTCTTTTTCTCTACTCTCTCTTGCACTGAATATACTGAATTTTAATGACTACAAACTTTTTCCATTCTTTTTGTTAGCATAGGTTAAATCGCCCATCGTGGAACCCTCACTTTAATGCCTTTTTTAATAATTTCTAGCAACTAATGTATAGTTTTATGTTATTGCCAGCTTTCTCCTCATTCTCAAAATAGAATTCCATTTTGAAGAGAGCATCCAAAGATCAGCTAAGGTAGTGATCCTTTGGGAATATATTATTAAAAAAAAAAAGAAATATTGAGAGAGTTTATGTACACTCCGAAGGAAAATTTATCAAGCTAAAAATATGTTGAGTGGCATTTAGGCAAGTTGATGAATTGGTGTTTCATGCAAAACATGATAAGTAGTATAATGTATTATGTTTATATAGTACAATATGTTGAAGTGTATTTGGAATTAATTGCACATCAAAGGGTGCGAAGTGGGGATGTGCACAGAATTTGATAAAGGGATGGCTGGGAATTGTGATTCAGAATTTTCAACTTCAAAGCTCCATTGAGCAACCGTTGACATTAATCTTTCCCTTTATTTTAATTGTTCCTCTTCTTTTTCTTTTTTCCTTTTAATTGAGTACTCCCTGTCCTGTGTGTCACGGACCACCATCACACTCTGCACAAATCACATAGAGATATAGACCCTCACCTAAATAGTTTAGCTTTCCACCACGCTTGTAATGCAGGATTTGGAGCCCCCTTTGCTCCTCTTTAGAAAAGGCTCCAATTCTTCGAAAGCCGCGAGGAAAAGAATTTCTTGGAGTTTGGTTAATGCTTTGGCCAATAAATTGTTCCCACTATTTCCCAAATTAGCTAAACCATAGTTTGTTTAGGATTTCGCAGCCATCATTAAGAATCGAATCAAAAGATTTTGCTATATCCGGATTAATTCCGGAGGACCAATTGAACCACATCCATATGTGTAGAAACTCATTCTTTATAAGATGTCTTGTTAAATAAGTTGAGGACTCATGAAACAATAATTTTGCTCCAATTGAATAATTTTTTTTTCTCATCAAGTATTTATAATATTGCAACATGTTTAAGACCTTAACTTAATAATTTTTTATTAAATTAAAATGATTTTGCACCAATTAATTCAAATACTCAAATTACCCCTTTGTAGACTTAAAAAACTCATAGGCTAGGATATGAAATTCCACGAACAGCATAGATCTAGACGAGTTGCTTTAAATACCCCGTATAATATTCACAAAAGTAACTTTGTAAACTTCAAATAATAATGGGCAGCATGACCCTTATGGAGACAAGCCTTCTTACATGGCATAGATAGAGACAAAAGATATGGATTTGAACCTCTGGCACTTAGCTGCTAAATCCAAAACGGCGTCACTTTTTAAATTTAAGTTGGGACAATCTTCATTATTTGCATTGCATGCCATTTAGACAGAGACTTTAACAAAATTATTAAACAAAAAATGTTTAAAAACCACAATCACAGGCACCTCTGGCCTGGATCAAAACCAACTAAGCCACTGCAGCTAAAGGGTTTTTTATTTTAAATCGTAAACTGTAAGTGTAACATTATATATCCTAGGACGGTCGATATATATATCTTCTATGTAATGCACCTCCAAGAAAAACATAGCATATAGGAGACCATCAACTTCTCAATGTATCCAAAAACAAAATCAAATTATCACTCTGCACCTCACTTTAAAAATAAAATAGTAAATGATTAATATTAAGTCAACTTATAATAGATAATTTATATGTTAGAAAATCAAACCAACAGCAAACTCCAGACACTACAGAGGTGTGTGGTTTCAGCCACAGAGAGGTGGTTTCTCCCCTGGATCATGTTTGATACATCACCTGCATAGGTGCCTGGTTCGTTCACCCTAAAGTCTTTTATTTTTCATCAGCCACAATGTCTACACATATGAGGTAGTATGAACGAGTTATTATTATTTTAAAGATTATATTTTTTCTTCTTTTTATTACATTTAATTACAAGAATGTGTATACAAATATTGAGTAACTTTGAGTTTATATTTATATTTAGCGGTCATTCATTAAAAGCAAAAATAATTCAATTTTCTTTTTTTAAAACAAAATATAAAATTGAAAAGAAAAAACTACTTACAATTTTTCTCTTTCTTGATTTTTAAAAACTAAAAAAGTAAAACAGTTTTTTAAAACTATTTTAAGAAAATAGTAACTAAACGAGTTTTTTAATTTTTAAATACTAAAAATAATTTTATAAAATTACAGTTAAACAAACACTTAGGGTTTAATTGGTTTAGTTTTATTTTTCAATTTTGAAGAATAGTTTTCAAGAGCAGTTTTTTAGAAGAAGAGAAAAAAAAACTTATTTCGTGAATGTTGCTTAAAAATTGTTATGGAGATGTAAAAATGAAAAAAATTATTCATATTTATGAATTATGAATGAAAAACAAAAAAGAACTTATTCTATTTTTATTTTGAGTTTTTAAAATAAAATTTAAAAAATAAAAAATAAAACTACTTATAAGTATTCATCTTTTTAGCTTTTTAAAACTAAAAAACAAAAACAGACTTTTAAAACTATTTTAAGAAAACACTAATCAAATGAGTTTTCTTAGTTTTTAAAAACTAAAATAATGAAAACAATTTTATAAAACTGTTGTTAAATAAACACTTACTCTTTATCCTCATTATTATTATTTTTTAAATATAATAATTATAATGAATAATTAATTTTGACCATTAAATTATGAAAATAAATTGTAAGGAAGAAAAATAAGTCTCATACATTTACTGTAAGAGTAACTATGAGTAAAGGTATTCACGGTGTGGTTCGGTGCTATTTTGGGTATAAAATTAGTTTGAATCAAACTAAAAAAAAAATTATGGTTGGATTTGATAATTAATTAGAAAACCTGAATGAATTAGTCAAATCAACCTTTTGCAATTTGATTTGCTCTGATTTTACAGTTTAAAATTTTTATTATTAAGCATTAAAAAATACGCTCAAAATTTTTATTTTCAAAATTATATAATAGGTACTTGCTTCCAACAAAAATTATATAAAATGGTAACTATTAAAGTTAAAGTACAAAAAATTAATTCATTTAAATATTACATATTAATTCTTGTCAAATTGTATCTACAAGTGGGTAAACTGATCCGTTCAATCTGTTTAAACCAATCTGTAAAACCTATTTTAAATTTGTTCTAATAGTCTGTATTTGTTCGCCATAACTATTATACATATATAATTATAATATAAGTTATTATTATAATTAATGTATTATTTTATTTAATGTGTTAAATGATAAATAATCACTACGTAATTATTGATTTAATGTCCAAAAGTTTAATACTTTAATTAAATATTACAATTTAAATTTTGTCTTGTTTATTATTGGGTTATTATATCATTCTAATATATGAATTTTGAGAATATTTATGTTTACTTAATCTTACATTGATTTTTTTTCATATTCTGTTTATTTATATGTATATGATATTAATATATTATATTTATATATAGGAAAAATGTCGGTTGTGAGTGCGAACATGAATATATAAGTACTTAGCGAATATCATTATGGATATTGAAGTTATTACCTGCATAGGTATAGGTCCAGCACATGTTCATTTTGTAAAATACAAGTATGGAAACATGAATTATAGTACTTTATGCAAACCCTACCTAATGTCATCTCTAATTATCCTCACTTGTCCTTATTTGCTACCATCGTCCACTGCCTTCACTGGTTGTCACCATCAGGTGTCTATCTCTAGCCATTAGTTGCTAGTCATCGGTCACTTTTGTTGGCCATGTGTTGTCAATATTTGATTACCGTCGACAACCATCGTTGCTAGCCATCGGTCTCCAAATCACTAGCCAAGGGTTATTGGCTATGACCACTAAAGACTGTCTCCAATCTTTGGTAGCAATCATCGATCTTCGACTACCATCGTACACCAACCATCATCTCCAATTGATGGTTATTGACCTCCACTAACTGTCGATCTTTAGTCTTCGACCTCCATTGTAGCCACCGGCTCCAATTGTTGTTGTTGATTATTGTGAAAGAGGAATTTCAGTATAGTTGAAATTTGACAACAATGTTTTAAAATTTAAAACAAAAAACGATTGTTCTAATAAATTTGAAAACTTGAAGACAAAAATAATTTCATTTATATATATTTAAAAATTTAAAACTAAAAATCATTCCAAATAAAACATAACAAAAAACTTATATTAATGTTTTGAAATATAAAATATAAAAACACATAATGTTGATTTTAAAATTTCATCCTATTAAAAAATGTACTGAGAACGCCTCAGACCTAACACACCTAGGGAAACCTCACCGACGAAAATCTTGCCCATCTTGAAAGCCTCATTGGAAATCTTACTAGCGCCACGTTACGCATCTACTTACCACCCTAATTATCATCACTAGATTTGTATTAATTAGGAAGTGAGTCATAATTAACCATGCTTGGATAAGGATTAGTAAGCCCATAAGCCCCAAACCATTAAGAAACCTATAAATGGAGGGTAAGTGGTACAAGTAAAAGGTTAACTGTTGCATTTATTACTCTTGTGATTTCTTCAATATAACCTCTAATTTGAGCATCGAAGTGGCTTTTGCAAGTCACACTTCATCGCATTGGAAAGAGACATCTCAGATTTGATAGGAATAAGGAGCTTGAGACAAGAGGGAATTCACTAGACCTCAACCTTGACTTATACAACATACATAGTTCTTGAAGCAGGAACATAATGTAAGGTAATGTTTTAATTAATATGATATAAATATGTGAAATAAATAAAATAGATTATTAAATTTAATTTAAGCATAATTAATAAATTAATTAGGAATAGTTGGTTGAAGTATTTATTTTATATATATATATATATATTATTTTGATGAAATATGACTATTTAATTATGATGTGATTAGAATTAAGTAATTAAAATAATGGTTTATGGGAAAGTGATGTTTAGTAGGGTGAAGAATGAATATAGGTGGCATTCTTTTCAGTTGAGGTTGTTGTGCTAGTTTTACGAAAAGTTTTATTCGAAAATCTAATTTTGGAAAGTAGGGGTACAAGTAGCAAAAGCAAAATCACTAACTACATCCCCAACTTTATAAACTCTCTTATCCTTTTTCTTTCCCCTTCGCGAATCTTCATTCTTTCTTTACCCTCCTTTTCTTCTTTAATGGTCATTCTCTTCTTTCCCTTGTATGGTCATCCAAACTCAAACAAAATCCAATGAAATCTCTTCCATTACTTCTAATTTTGAGTGTTGATCCTCGTAAGTATGTATTATTCTAATTCTTTAGACCTTTTTCAGTTTTTTTTTTCATTTTGATGGTTCTCTTTAAAAAGAGAATTCTTTTAAAATCCAATTTCTTAGGTTCTTGTTTGGTTTTGAGATTTTTGGTAGATTTTGAGTGATTCCTAGGTTGATTTTCCCTAGTTCGGCAAAGTTAAATTTTAAAAAGGAGAAATAGGTAAGAAATACTTTATAGTTGTTTTTTGTTTATGAAACTACAATTTAATATATAGTTGTAAAGTTAATTAATTTTGATCAATTCATATTTTGTTTATGATCAATTCATAATTTAATATATGGAATTGGGTGTTTTGTGCGATTGATCTATGTTTTGAATGTCTTTGATGTTCAACTGAATTTGTGATGGGTGAAGTATGTTTTGAGTTTTTTTTTTAACGTTTTAACCTGATGGAGTTATTTAAGGTAGTGCATGTATTGATTGAGTGAATGTCTAAAATGATGATTCTTGAATTGTACTGGGAACTGTTATGAGGAGGTAATTGAGTTGTAAGGTTATATATATAGGCCACTTAAGGAATCTATGTAATATTAACTTGCATGAAACTATGTTTGAACTTGTATAGGTTTATGTTTGGTGATAAAACTATAGAACACTTGAACAAGATATAGCATTATGTATGTATGTAAGCTGGAACTTGAGGCATAACCTTTTAAGTAGGATTTATATTGGTTTGTGATTATTGATTGTAGTTTGGTATATAAGATGTTGATTAAATATACATGATAGAATGTTTCAAGTAGTTGAATGATTTTATTGTTCCTCGATTTGTTGAAGTTATGCAGTTGAGGTTCTATATTCTGCAAATCTCACTGAACGACAGATAGAGTACAAATTTTCTACTCTACTCTTAACAAGTGCACTGGTCGTATTTTAGTACTTGATAGGTACTAGATTGATACTCAGAATCCTAATAGTAATTACTTCAAATAATAGGAAAATTAATGTAAACTATTTTATATTTATTGAAATTAAAAGAGCATAAGAATTAACTAAAATTAATATGATGAAAAGCGTGGTAGGGTTCAAATTTCACTTTGTCATTCCTCTAATCATAAATAATCTATCCAATCATTGTCAGAGACTTAAGTCCATTATATAGCATAATTCATAAACTCCCTTGTTCATCCTAGATGATGTTGGACTTCCTCTAACATATCTTGAACAATGTGGGACTATCAAAATGTACTATTTTCATTAACTCCTGGTGTATAACAAATTTGACAATTTACCAAGTTGATATGATTACTTTCTCAAGGAAGTTTATTTTGTCTATTTCTTCAACAACAATAACATAAAAAAGATTGGAAAATGAATTGGATTCAGTATTTCAATATATTCGAATTTGTTCATATATTTTATACACTCAAGTTATTTGCAAACCCTGGATATAGAGTTAGTTAAAATTAAAGTACAGATGTGACAATATAAGTCTAACATGTAAAGATAATATGAAAATAAAAATAAGGAGTCTAATCTATTAACAAAAGTAATTTTATTTCAAATAGAAGTTTTTAATATAAAATCAAACATACAAGTGAGACATGCCTTAGATTTATATGTAGATGAAAAAAACGTGCAAGTGATCTGTATCATCAATATGAATATGGTTGTAAATAACATACAATTGTAAGGAATCTAGATTTGTGTGGTTGCCAAAAATAGGCTATCAATTTTTTGAAATGGGAGAGAGCGCAAGAGAGCGAAGAGAGAGTGAATGTCTAGAGGTAGGAAGAGTGAGGCCGAAAGTTGAGAAAGGTCTGGGATTCAACAAGGAAGGTAGAAACTCTGATATTTATCTAGGAAGGCAAAGTGGAAGAAAGGAAGAACAAACATCCTTTTATTTCACACATTTTCCAGAAGGGTTTGGAACAAAGGAGATGTGGGAGGTTTTCAAGTTTTATAGAGACATCATAGTGGTTGTTACACCCAATAAGGGAGATAAAAAAGGTTATCGTTTCTACCTTGTTCGATTTTCTAAGGTGAATGACATTAGAGTGATGGCACTGAAATTGGACAACATTTTCATTGGAATGAAGTTGTGGGTAAACTATCCTAAATTTCAGAGAATAAGCCGCAAGGATGGAAAGGAAATATGAAACAGAGCTCAGTCAGTGAGATTAATAGGGTAATGAAATATGCAGAACAGAGAAAGTAACCACATTGTCCAGCCCATGATCAAGGAGCATCCTGTGAAAATGCACTCAAGAAGCCACAAGGGGCATTCAAGAGTAAAATTGGCGATGAAGGTAGGATATCCACAATCCCAACATTCAATTTCTCATATAAGTCGGACGCAATGGAAATGGCAAATATGGCTAAAACATATGTTAGGAAAGTAAAAAAGAAAGGAACTTTGTATAGCACACAACTCAAACTGCATCAAGAAGGCATCTTTGGAATTAAAACAACTCCAATGGGAGCCAACATGGTTCTGTTAGAAACAGATAGTGCAAAAGATTAGATTGATTACATTAATGTAGATACCAAATGGGAAAAATCGTGGTTCTCTGATATTTCAAAGTGGGAACATTCTATTCAAGATAAAGAAAGGTTGGTTTGGTTAAAATGTTATGGGGTACCAACTATGTTTGGAATGATGACTTTTTTCAGATGTTGTGTTCCTTTATGGCGAATCTCTTTATGTTGACAAAGTCACTGATAGGAAGGAAAGGTTAGATGTTTTAAGGATTGCTATTAGCACCAAAACTAATGATATTATCAATTACTTAGTTAGGGTCAACATAGATGAGCAAATCTGGGTAGTTAAGCAAGTTGAAGAAGGGGAGGTTGATGACCATGAGCGATTGTACAAGAAAGGGGAAGAGATTATGTCTGTAGTTTCATCAGTGTAGGAGAAAAGGTCGACCCAACCATTATGGAACAAAAATTAGGCAAATTAAGGAGGGAAACAAAATGACGATGGGAAATAGAAGATATTAATTACAACAAGATAGTTTAGTGCTTGCTAGAATCATCATTCAAGCCAAGAAATAAGAGAAAGGAATCAAATTTGTTCAATGTGGCAATAGTTAAGCAGGCGGTGGGAAGATTAGAAAGAGGCCTTAGCCCATTGAGAGAATGTGATAGGAGGGTGCAATAAGTAACTAGAAATGTTATACCTTTTGTGGTGGCCTAAGTAAGTTAAAAGGAATCTCCTTCTTTGTTACAAAGTGGGTCAATCTGTTTTATGGAAGATGCGCCCAACCTCCAGAATCTGCTACAGGTGAACCCTATGTCAGAGGTTGCAAGTTAACCTTATGTAACATTAACCATTCAGCGTATGACCAAAAGGCGGTGGGAATTAATCAAATCCGACTATGTGGCCGACGAAGGAGGAACATAACAAAGGCGTATTGGAGTATAGAGAGAGGATTGTCGTCACCACGAGGTTGAAAAAGCTCAACCTAGCTCTAGTCATCGTCTCACATCTTCCATGGAGAAGCGATCGCAACCTCGAAGTATTTTTTGTATGTTCCAGTTCCAAATTCAATTGTGTCCATTTCGCCTCGGCAACAACAAATCCACAATGCTATGCACAATCTGTGCAAGGTTTGGGAAGTCGCAAAATAGATGGGGGGTGATAAGCATGGACAAAGACAAAACCTACATAGGTGAAATTTCCTTCACGGATGAAAGGGACAAGTCAGAAATAGCTAGAAGGAGAAATTGCCTTAGTCTTTAATAAAGATATTCTCTTTGAATGTAAGAAGGTTTCGAGACAAGCTTAAGAGAAGGAGAATCAATAAGGTAATTCAAGGAAATAAGGTCGATGTTTGTTTGATACAGGAAACAAAAGCCAACTAATCCATTAGTGGGAGGTAAAGGAGCTCTGGGGCAACAATGACTACGACTAGAGGCATAAAATATCAAATGGCTTAAGTGGGGGGTTGTTAACAATTGGGAAAAAAGGAGTTATACAACCATAATTTCACATTGAAGGAAAAGGGGTTTTGAGGATGGGCTTTAAAGATCCAAGAATAAATTTGATATGTATTCTGATCAATGTTTATGCTCCATGTACATTAGCTAGTAAGAGGAAGATGTGGGCTGATATCTTGATGACTAAAAGAGTTTTTGTAGAGGCATTGTGGTGTTTGGAAGGGGATTTCAATGCAGTGGCTCACAGGTCTAATGTAAGGAACTCATCCTTATATCACTCAGAAGTAGAAATGGGAGAATTTTAGGAGTTTATGGGACTCATGGAGGTGGCAGATATTCCAGTTTAGGGAAGAGATTTATCTGGATTTCTCTAAATGTTTCTTCATGCAACAGATTAGGTAGATTTTTAATCTCTCAATCTCTCAGTGAAATCAGGAATATAGCTTCTCAATGGATTGGTTCTAGGGAATTCTTTGATCATAGTTGGATATTAATAAAGGATAATATGCTGAACTGGGGAGCAAAACCCTTTAAATTTATTTATTACTGGATAAAACAACCACATTTCATGATTTGGTGAAAAAATTTAGGAAAGGCATGGGGGGTCATCATGGATTATGATTAGCTTCAAGAACAAATTGAAAGGTCTAAAAGGGGCAATTAAACAGTGAAATTTAGAGGTGATGCAACATGACAAATTAGTGTTGGGTGAATAGATAAAACATTTAGATGAGCTAGATCATAACCTTCTTGAGGAAGAAGCCACATTGAAAATTATGAGGAAAGGGACACTGGATGAATTTTAGAGTAAAGCCATGGTGATGGAGAGCATACTAATGCAAAAATCCAGTGTACATTGGGCTTTGAAGGGAGATTATAATTCAAAATTTTTTCATAGGTGTTACAGGGTCAGATGTTCACTGAATTAGATATTGGCGATTAACTCTACGAGTGGAGGGGTGGAAGGAGTGGATGAAGTGAAGGCTAGGGTCAAGAATCATTTTTAGGATTTGTTTACAAAAGAAGACTTGGTGAGACCAACACTAGATGGAGTAGACTTTTGCCAAATCTCATCATAGGATAGAAGTAAATTAGAAGAACCATTTTCAAAGGAGGAAGTCAAGGAAGCAGTATGGTCACGTGAAAGGGGTCAGAATCCAAATCCAAATGGTATGATATGAATTTCTTTAAGTCTTGTTGGGGAACAATCGATGCTGAGTTGACTAAGGCAATGTAAGAGTTTTATGAGTCAGGATCATTATCGAAGGCAGTTACATCATCCTTTATTGCTCTTATTCCTAAAGTTGAAAATCCACAAAATCTTTCTCAATACCAAGCGATCTCTTTGATTGCGAGTGTTCAAAAGATAATTTCTAAGATTTTATCTTTTAGATTGAAACGAGTGTTGGAGGGTCATATCTTATTTTTAGACAGCTTTCTTATTGGGAAATTCAATTATGGATGGAGGTTTTTATTTCTAATAAGTTAATTGACTGGGCACATAGGCTAGAAAAATCTTGCTTTTTATTTAAAGTGGATTTCGTAAAAGCTTACGACTTAGTCAATTGGCTCTTTCTCAATTATATATTTTGCAGGTTGGGGTTTGGCCAAAGATGGAGAATATAGATCTTAGCTATCATCACAAATAGCTCAACATCAATCTTAGTCAATGGAGGCTCTACAGAAGAATTTCAACTTGGGAAAGGAATTATGAAAGGTGACCCATTGTTGCCTTTTTTATTCTTAGTGGTGGCAGAATGTTTAGCGGGTTTGCTCAGAACAGCAGTACAAAATGGAGGTTATAAGGAACCTAAGGTGGGTGAGGAAGTCAAACATTTTATTCTGCAATATGCATATAATGCCATTTCATGGGTGATGTTGAATTTCAAACAATTTTGAATCTTAAGGTAATTCTAAGGGAATTTGAATTGGCGTAGGTCTGAAGATGAACATTCATAAGAGTAGGTTCTATGGATTAAATATTGATCTACAATTTTCTCATGTGGTGAGTTATTTGCTGAACTGTGAAGTGAGTTCCCCTCCTTTCAAATTTTTGGGCATTCTAGTCGGGATTAATCCTAGGAAAAGTTCTTCATTGGAATCGATGGTAGACCAATTTAAAAACAGGTTGGTTGGATGGAAAGGAAAGAACATGTCATTTGGTGCCCAATTAATTATGATTACTTTATTCTAACAAGTTTTTCATTATATTTCTTTTCCTTCTATGGTGCCCCTAAATTGGTTGTAAATAAGTTAACATCTTTATAGTGTAACTTTCTTTGGGGTGGTGACGTAGAGGAACGTAGGATTTCCTGGATTGGATGGGAAAAAAGTATGCCTGCCAAAATCAGAGGGGGGATTAGGGGTTAAAAGCTTATCAAGATTTAATATGAGTTTGCTAGCAAAATGGAGGTAGAGGTTTTTACACAATATGACAACAATATGGTGTCCACTACTTCGCAGTAAGTATGGTGACTTGCAAACTTTCCCTTTCAAAACTGGTCAAATGTCTAAAGATTCTATTTGGTAGAGGGATGTGTGGGTATTGATAGTAATAGATCTTTAGCACCTGGCTGGTTTCAAATAATGTCAGGAGGACAATTGGGGATGGGAAGAACACTCTTTTCTCAACATATAATTGGTTAGGTGGGGGAGCTTTGTCTATTTCTTTTCCTAGGTTGTATTCTCTAGAACAAAAGAAGAATGTCACTGTTAATGAAATGTAGGGTATGTCTCCAAATGGGTCTTCTGAAATTGGAACTGGCGTAGGAACTTGTTTGTTTGGGAGGAACAATTATTAGATACATCGGAAGGTCTATTGGAAAATGTACAAGTAAGGCACCATCACATTGATAGGTGAATGTGTTAGGTGGAAGGGTCGCCAATTTTTCAGTAGCAACAACGTATAAAGCTCTTGGAGGGGAATTTCAAGAAAGACATAGGAGGGATCATTTGGAGATTCTGTCAAGTTGACCTAGGCAAGAGAGGCGTCATTTTAAATCAACTTCAACAAATGTGTGTCCTGTGCAGAATGAGCGGAGAGGATTGCAAGCATCTCTTCTTATCATGTAAGGTTTCTCAATCCTTACGGCGTAGGGTGTTGAACTGGTTAGGGGTTATGTCCCCCTTACCTGAGAATTTGATTCAAATGTGTGGTCGAACTTGATGCAATCCTACCTACCAAGGACCCTTTCACTAGGGCCATGACTAGGAGGATAAAGGAAGACTTGGCTCGAAAAGACTCATCAAGATCTCAACTCATGATGGAGATAGACGTATTAGGCCATAATCCATAAATTCCCCTTTGTAAATATTATTTAGCTCTTAATTTCCTTTTGCGCCATGTATTTTGGCCATTTACTTTGTAATTAGGAAGAAGAGGTGTTATTAGTTAGTGAGAGGAGGTAAGCTTAGTTAAGGGCCTCTTGTCCAAAGCGTGTTGGGCTTCCTTCCCACACCTTTGGATTAGCTTTTGCACCCTTCCTAGGTTTAGATTAGGTGTCTCTAATCCTAATTAGGACTAAAGTCTCACATTGCCTAGTTTTGAGTGTCTAGCTTTCTCATTGGGCTATATATAGACCTAGTCTCTCTTGTAATCATCACACTTGAATTTGGAATTGATATAAGACTCTTTAAGAGCATTCTTCTATAGTAAAGTGTCATTGAGAAACCTCTCCTTGAGGATTCTCTTCTTTTAAGCTTTTATCAAGGGTCCTCTCCTTTGTGGCAAGCCTCCTAGTAAAATTTTTCTTGACTTATCTTTTCCATAGAGAAGTGGTGTCCAATTCTCTTCCATCCCTAACCTTTTCCATCCTCCATCTTCTTAAAGGAAGGAACCTTGGTTGAAGAGATCAAGGAAGTGAATCATTTGGTATCAAGAGCCATCTTCATGAAGGTTCATTCCTCTTTCTTTTTCTCTTAAGAGTCAATTTCTTCTATTTTTCTGCATTTTTTTACATTATTGCTTGCTTTCCTTATTGTCATTTTCATTTCCTTTTTATGTCTTGTAGTAGTACTTTATAGTTTTCTATTCTTGTAATTTAATTTCCTTGCAATTTTATTCTTGTTGGTTCAATTATCTTTGTCCTTTTCATTGAATCATTTGTCATATTTTAGGTTTTTTTTTCTTACCTTTATTTTCTTGTTCATACTCTTGTTATCTTTCTAAGAGAGCCTTTGTAATGATTTCACTATCTTAGTGAAAAAATCCACCCAAGGTGGTCTAGACTCTTGGAAATCACGCTTTGTGTTTATCTTGTCAATTTTTCTTCTTTTTCTTGTTGAGTGTTGCATCTTGTGAGTTTGGTGAAAGTTTGTTTATTTTTCTGGACTTGATTTTTTTCAATTTTGATTCTTCCTTGTTTTGTCTTTAGATTGTCATGTTTAGTTAATTTATTGTCATTTAAATTTCTTGGTTAGCATTTTTCATTTTTTCTCCCATAAAAAAGTGTGTGATTGCTTCCTGAAATTAAGCATCTAAGTGGAGTTTTCCTTTTGAATAAGTCTTATAAGTTCTACATGTTTTAGTTCATAGCATGTTTTTATGAAATTTATTTCAAAAATAAAAAAAAAATTGCTCAATTTATTCTCAATATCTCCTATTCATTTTGGTAGCTTAATATTGTGCTAGTCTCTTTGGTGAGTTAATTTGGCTAATTTGAGATCAATTTGGGCCCATGTTTTGGGCTTAAAAACTTGAATAATCAAGCTTGCCTAGACCTCATAAACGTCTCATTGAATGCTTTCTACTAAACACCTAAAATCTAGTGCATGTTAAGTTACTTTAATTTCTTTGGTTTGCACTTTTCCTATCAACCTTTGGTGACTGTTTTTACCTCTTTAGTTCAAGCGCATATTGACTCTACACTCCCCATCATATTTCACTTCAAAATTGTTTGAGTGGTGCAGCAAAAAAAAAATAGAAGAAGAAGAATACAAATCAAAAGAGTAAAATAAGTAAAAAAAAAAAAAGAGTTAGTAAAAAGTGCTAAAAAAATAAAAAGGGTACAAAAAAAAAATTAGTACACCTCAATTTGTTTAAGTCACTAAAAGAAGTGTTTAAATTTCATAGAACTTGCTTGAATTATCTCCTTTACAGGTTCAAATATCTTGCTTTATTTTTTGTGCAATCCATAGAAATTTTTGTTTTGTCTTTTTTTTTTTGTCCAAAATCTACTCTAGTGCCTTTCTAAGTTCCCTTTTGAGTTCTAACCTTTACTTGTTGATTGTCTTGTTTCTAAAATCTTTGAGTTTGTCAAAAAATATATTCTATCCATTTGGATGTGTGCTTTCTTTCTTTAATCTTTTCTTGCTTTTTCTTCTTTTGCACTCTCTTGCTCTTGCTTTGTGCGCCACTTTGTAGGGAAAAGGAGGTAAAAAAAATAGCTTTCCACAAGGGTAGCACTTTTGAGGAGAGTTGAACTAAGCTAAGGAAGAAATCATTCAAGGAGAAACACAAAAAATTTGAGAGGCAAACACTAAGAGTTGGATCAAAGACTTCAACAATCCCAACACTTGAGTCTTTTTAGCTTTTTCATTTGGGTGTATTTGTTTAAAGGCCATTTTATTTGAGGTGTTCGATGCCCAAGAGGGTCACCTCTTTGATTGTAATAAGTTTGTAGTTTCTCGCTTAGGTGGAGGAAGGAATTGGTACCCCATTCTTCCACCTTAGGTGCACATGCTTAGATCCTTACCTTGTTTTACTTTCTTTTTACTTGCTTTTACATCTTAGTGTGAAGATCTTTTGAGTTCCAAATACTCTTAAGTGATTCACTTATGGAGGAAACAACAAAAGAGTAAGGAGTGTTGCCTTTAGGATCTTCTCTTGAACATTTTCAACATGAGCTCACACACATATAATAAAAGTGTCTATCAAGAAGGTTCACCCAAGTTAACAAACTTAGATAAATTTGTGAGTGAGTTTAGAGAAGGGAAGGTAGAAGAAAGACAAGAGAAAAGAGAAAGAGATATAAGGGAAGAAAGAAGGCGTGAGGGAAAGGAAAAAGAGAGAAAGAAAAGAAAAGAAAGGAGAAGAGAGGAAAAAGAAAGGGAAAGAAAGGAAAGAAAAGAGAGAGAAGAGAAGAAAAGGAAAGAGAAAGAAAAGAAAGAGAAGAGAAGACAAGGAGAGAGTAAGAAGAGAAAGAGTGAGGGAAGAAAGGGCGAGAAGAAGAGGGTATAAATCTAGCTCATCGAGGGCAAGTGAGATGAGTGAAAGTGACGTTTATTAAAAACCTAGGGTGAGGAGAGAAAGAAGAGAAAAATAAAGAGGGAGAGAAGAAAGGGAGATAACAAGATGGTATACATCTAGCTCATCAAGGGCAACTTAGATGAGTGAAAATGAAATTTATGAAAGACCTAGGATAAGGAGAGTGCATCAACATCATAATCAACCCCAAAACTCTCCTTGGCAACAACAAGTATATCTCCCTCATTTTCATGGCAAAAAGGATATAGAGGCCTATCTTGATTGGAAAATGAAGGTAGAGTAACTCTTTGCTTGTTATAACATTAGCGAAGAAAGAAAAGTTCCACTAGTAACCCTTAGCTTCCAAGGGCATGCCATGTATTGGTGGACCTCCTTGGTCAATGAAAGGTGCCGCCTTCGTAACCCTCCTGTGGATTATTGGAATTATCTCAAAGGGGGCTATGAGGTGGAAATACATCCCCTCTTATTATGAAAGAGAGCTCTTGGATAAACTCCAAAGACTAAAGCAGTATAACTCAAGTGTTGGGGAGTATAGACAAACCATGGAGCTTTTTCATGATGAGAGCGGGTGTCGCCAAGGAATCGAGGGCCACCGAAGCTAGGTTCTTAAGTGGCTTGAGCTCTGACATAAGATACAAAGTTGAGCTCTTGCCATATAATAATCTAGATGACCTAGTCCAACTTTGCATAAAGGTGAAAAATCAGTTAACAAGAAAAGGTGGTGCAAAAAGAGAATATCCATCCTACAATTATGCAAAAAGGGACCTAGGCAAGGGAAGCTCTTCCAAGAGCTCTCCCAAAGAGGAATCATCCAAGCACATGCATAAAGAACATAAACTCATGCTTCATAGAGAAAACCCCCCTTCTAGTGCTAGCAATAGGACTAGTAGTATTAAATGCTTTAAATGTCTTATAAGAGGCCACATTGTCTGTTAGTGCCCCAATAAGAAAACCATGATCATGAGGGGTCAAGATATTTTTAGTGAGAATATCTCATCTTCCTCCTCTTGTGAGAGTGAGGAAGAAGGGGGTCATGAGCATTATGAGCATGACATTGCTAAAAACTCTTGTAATGGAGACCTTTTAATGGTTAGGTACCTTCTTGGAAGCCAAGCAGTTTAGCTTGACCACTCACAAAGAGAGAACATATTTCATACAAGGTGTAAAGTTTTAAATAAAATGTGTTCTCTCATTGTGGATAGTGGGTCTTGTTGCAATTGTTGTAGCTCAAGGTTGGTAAAGAAGCTAGCCTTGCAACCAATTTCTCATCCTAAACCTTACAAACTCCAATGGCTTAATGAGGAAGGGGAAATCGTTGTAAACCAACAAGTAAAGGTTCCATTCTTTATTAGAAAGTATCAAGATGAGATATTATGTGATATAGTTCCAATGGAAGCTGACCATATCTTTTTAGGAAGGCCTTGGCAGTTTGACAAGCAAGTCATTCATCATGGCTACTCTAATGAGATAATCCTCACTCATAAGGGCAATAAAATAAAGTTGATTCCTCTAACACCTTCGCAAGTGACTGAGGATCAACTCATCATGAAGCATAAAAGAGATGAGGAAAAAAAATCAAAAGCAAAAGCAAAAAAAAAAAAAAGAGCATCCACTCCTAAAGCTTGAAAAGGGTAAAAAGGAAGAGTCGGAAGGAGGTACCCCTTCTAAGGAGGTTATTAGGAAAGAGAATAATTTTGCAACAAAATTGGACATTAAAGAAATTCTCTTACTTGATCGACCTTTCTATCTCCTTCTTTGTAAAGAGGTACCTTCTGGCATTGCCACAAGTCTAGAAATTGAGTCTCTTCCAAAATGGGTTCAAAACCTTTTAAAAGAATTTGATGATCTTTTCCCTCAAGAGGCTCCAAGAAAATTACCACCTCTAAGGGGAATTAAACACCAAATTGACCTTGTTCCTAGCGTGATTCTACCTAATAGGCCCGCATATAGGACAAACCCGTTAAGACCAAAGAGATTGAGTCTCAAGTTCAAGACTTGTTGGAGAAGGGTTGGGTTCAAAAGAGCCGAAGCCCTTGTGCAGTCCCTGTTTTATTGGTACCTAAAAAGGATGGGAAATGGAGGATGTGTATAGACTATCGTGCCATCAACAACATCACCGTTAAGTATAGGCACTTAATCCCTAGACTAGATTATATGCTTGATGAATTGCATGGAACTCAAATATTTTCAAAAATTGATCTTAGAAGTGGTTATCATCAAATTCGTATCAAAGAGGGAGATGAATGGAAAACCGCTTTTAAGACCAAATTCGGTCTTTATGAATGGTTGGTGATGCCTTTTGGGCTCACTAATGCTCCAAGCACTTTCATACACCTCATGAATCATGTACTTAGGGATTGCATTGGTAGGTTCGTAATCGTTTATTTTTATGACATTTTAGTTTATAGTAGGTCCTTAGATGAACATATAGGACATCTTAGGGAAGTTTTATCTATCCTTAGAATAAATACACTTTTTGTAAGCTTAGAAAAATGCATTTTTTATGTTCCTAGCATAGTTTTCTTAGGCTTTGTCATTAGTGCCCGAGGGGTCCAAATGGACCCCTAAAAAATCAAGGTCATCCAAGAGTGGATCACCCCTACTAGTGTGACTGAGATCAAAAGTTTTCATGGTCTCACGGGATTTTATAGGCGTTTTGTGCCTAATTTCTCCACACTAGCTTCACCACTCAATGACTTGGTGAAGAAGGAAGTCCCTTTTTTATGGGGTGAAAAACAACAAGAAGTTTTTCAACTACTCAAGGATAAACTCATTAATGCACCCATTCTAGCTCTCTTTGACTTTTTAAAAAATTTCGAGCTAGAATGTGATGCATCAGGAGTGGGTGTCGGAGCTGTGTTGTTACAAGGGGTCATCCAATTGCCTATTTTAGTGAAAAACTCAACGGTGCCCACCTCAGCTACCCACCTATGACAAGGAGTTTTAGGCCTTGATCCGTGCCCTCTAAACTTGGGAACATTATCTTGTTTCCAAGGAGTTCGTTATTCATAGTGACCAAGAGTCACTTAAGTATTTAAAAGGGCAAGGAAAGTTGAACAAGAGGCATGCTAAATGGGTTAAATTTCTTGAAACTTTTCCTTATGTCATCAAATATAAAAAAGGAAAAACAAATGTGGTGGCTGATGCTCTTTCAAGGAGGTATTCTCTCCTTGCCACCCTTAGTACTCAAATTTTGGGATTTGATGACATAAAGGAAATGTATCTTTCTGACCAAGACTTTGGAACCATTTATGCCACCTCATCTCCCAAAGCCAAAGATGGTTTCTACCTATGTGAAGGGTACTTGTACAAAGAGGGCAAACTTTATGTACCCTGAGGATCAATTAGGAAATTGCTGACAAAAGAGAGCCATGAAGGTGGGCTTATAGGGCATTTTGGAATTGATAAAATCTTAATGTTATTGAAAGAAAAATTATTTTGGCCCTATATGAAAAAGGATGTCAGAAGACATTGTTTGAGATGCATAACTTGTTTACAATCATAGTCCCGAGTAATGCCTCATGGACTTTACACACCTTTACCCACTCCCTCCACACCTTGGGTAGATATTAGTATGGACTTTGTCCTTGGGCTTCCAAGAACCCAACTAGGTGTAGACTCCATTTTGTGGTAGTGGACCACTTTAGCCAAATGGCCCATTTCATTCCTTGCCACATAGTGGATGATGCGAGTCACATCACAAGACTTTTCTTTCGTGAGGTTGTCTGCTTGCATGGAATACCCTCGACTAGGAACTAAGCTGCTCTTTTCAATCACTTGTCATCCTCAAACAGATGGTCAAACTGATGTGGTGAATAGATCTTTATCCACTATGTTGAAGGCACTCTTAAAAGGCAACCACAAGTCTTGGGATGAATATCCCCCCACATTGAATTTGCATATAATAGAGTGATCCATCAAACCACTAAGCACTCCTCTTTTAAGGTTGTATTTAGTTTTAATCCTCTCACTCCTTTGGACACTCCCTAACACCCGACTTTTTCATAAAGAAGGGGAAGCTAGGGTTGAATTTGTTAAAAAATTACACGAGAGGGTCAAAACCAATATTGAAAACCAATCTAAGGGATATGGTTCATCTAGCAACAAGGGGAGGAAGGAAATCATATTCGAAAAGGTGATTGGATTTGGCTTCACCTAAGAAAGGATCGTTTTCCTTCTAAGAGGAAGTCCAAACTTAGCCCTCGAGAAGATGGTCCATTCCAAATCCTTGAAAAGGTAAATAATAATGCATATAAGTTAGATCTTTCTGAGGATTACAAAGTTAGCAACACTTTTAATGTTTGTGACCTTACGCCTTTTTTAGGTGCTGACATGGAAGAGGACGACCCTTCAGATTTGAGGACAAATCCTTTCGACGGGGGAGGAGATGATGCAAGCCTACCTACCAAGAGCCCTCTCACTAGGGTCATGGCTAGGAGGATAGAGGAAGAATTGGCCCGAAAAGACTCATCAAGACCTCAACTCATGATGGAGATAGACATATTAGGTCATAGATTCCCCTTTGTAAATATTATTTAGCTCTTAATTTCCTATTGGGCTATGTATTTCAACCATTTACTTTGTAATTAGGAAGAGAAGGTGTTATTAGTTAGTGAGAGGAGGTAAGCTTAGTTAGGAGCCTCTTGTCCAAAGCGTGTTGGGCTTTCTTCCCACTCCTTTGGATTAGCTTTTGCACCCCTCCTAGGTTTAGATTAGGTGTCTCTAATCCTAATTAGGCATAAAGTCCCACATTGCCTAGTTTTAAGTACCTAACTTTCTCATTGGGCTATATATACACTTAGTCTCACTTGTATTCATCACACTTGAATTTGGAATTGATATAAGACTCTTTAAGAGCATTCTTCTATAGTAAAGTGTCATTGAGAAACTTCTCTCTTGAGAATTCTCTTCCTTTAAGCGTTTATCAAGGGTCCTTTCCCTTGTGGCAAACCTCCTAGTAGAATTTTTCTTGACTTATCTTCTCCCAAAATAAGTGACATCAAGTTCCCCTCCATTCTTAACTTTTTCCATCCTCCATTCTCTTAGAAAAAGAAACCTTGGTTGAAGAGATCAAGAGAGTACATCCGAACTAGTTCATGGATAATGGGTAAATACAAACATAAATGTAAGTATATTCTTTTGGGATACTGTTTGTTGAAAAATTTAGATATCCAAAAATTATATAATTTTTTATAATAAAATTATAGAGTATTTAGATATCTTTACCTCGGTTAATATCTTAAAAATAGATGGTATATAGGTTTGAACTTCACATGTTCTAATTATGCTCACAGGAGTATCAATTTATTGTTGTCTCAAAAAGGCTCAGAGTAGAATCAAATTATTATTCTGCTTGTAGATGTGGTTCTATAGTTAGTCGTGTATGTTTTTGTGGAAATAGGTTGTGGCTGAAGTTCTGCTACCTTTTGTAGAAGTATTGTAAATGAAACCATTTTGTTTCTTGCTTTAAAAAAAAATAAAAAATATATAGATCCATGTGGCAAAGGACTCTTTAGCGAGTACCGACATCATCTGAGAGTCTCTCCCATCCTTGTGTACTTGTCTACTTCATCACTTCACCGCTTCTCTCTTTCACATAGGCATTAACACGTACACACTATACCTTATCTTATTATCAATGGAATATCCCAAGAAATTCTTTATATTAAAGTTCCTACTTCAAAAGATGTAATGTCCCTTCTGACCCGTGATACAATAATACATAATGAATTAATAGTAAGGTCTAATACCTTATATACAATTTAATAAATTATTATAAAAGTGCTTTCTCTCAATAATTAATTTTAGCTGACTACACAATGGTTTTACATTATCTTCTACTCATAAATTAAAATTAAATATTATAAATTTAGACATTTATTATGGTCACATTAGAAGTTATATTTATCAGACACATTAAAAATTATCATTGCTCATAGAGTAAAGTGGTACAGAATAGTTGATAGATGACAAATTATACATCAACTTAACATTATATCTTTTATATATTTTTTCATAATGTTTGGATATATATTTTATTATTTTATCTTTATATTTTCAAAATTTTAAACATTTTTCAGAATATGATTCTTGAGAAAGTGGATTCTTAAAAATCATGACATTTAAGAATGTGTAACATACATTTGATTTTTTAAAAATTAAAGATTTTTATGTTTGGTTAGATTATAACTTTTTTGAATATATAAACTTTTTACAAATGTGTATACGTCATGTTAAATTAATTTTACTAAATACGTTTTACTTCAATTTTATTATTAATCCGATATTTATTTAATAACGGCTATATCAGATACAGAGTATAAAGCTGTGGACAAAGTTATAATATTGTGTTCTTTGTATTAATCCAAAACAAACCACTTGTAGCTATAAAAGTAAAAGAATGCCAACTATAAAACTCTGGACAAATCCACAGTGGTTGGAAAAAAAGAGAAAAACACTCATAGTTATATGAAAACGTTTATTCGATTCGCTCAAATACTTCCCATCATCAAACAATCTCATTTTTAATTTGAAATCATCCAACCTACTAAATTACAATTTATAATTATAATAAAAGGTAATGTAATTATTTCACATATATAATTAAAAAAAATTCTTCAAAAAAGTTGAAGTTTTTGTTGTTTTTTTCAAAAGAGTCATTGTCATGTCCATATTAATTAATAGTGAACTAAAAAAATATGACTTAATTAACATTTTGTCTTAAAAATGTCAATTTTTTATTTTTATTTTAATTTTTATATAAAATATATTTAGGTTCTTAAGAAATTTTCAATATATTAAATAAGTCGTCCAAATCATTTTTTATTATTTTTATTTCTCTAATTTTGAAATCTATCATTTTTATTTCCAAACTTATCTAATTTATTTTTATCTCTCTGTACAACACTTTCTGACCAAAAGTTGTGCATTTAAAAACTAGAGGAACAAAAGCATATTTTGAGGATATATTTAATATTTCAAGAATTTTTTAGAAATTAAAAATATATTTTTTCTTTTATTTTCATAATATGTTTTTGTTTATAAATAATATTTTTTATTAATTGACACATATTAAGTGATGATGTGATTAATGTTTTACCATGTCATATATGGTATATGTTATTTTGAAAATAATAGTATAATAACAACATATTTTTAAAAATAAAAAAGCAATATTCTTAACAGATCAACTTAATAAAATTTTAGTTCTCGGATCATACCTAAATTTTAATTTTATTTCTTTAAATTTTTATTTTATTTTAGACTTAAATAAGTTTTTTTGTCTCTAACGTTTTATAAAAAAATACTTTTAATTCTTAAAATTTAAAAATATTTTTTTTAGTTTATGGTTCACTTTTAGTCTTTCTTCTTTAACATTATTAAAAAATGGTTACAGAAAGCAGGTTTTTGTATCTATGAATTACTCTCCTCTTCAACCTCAGTCCTTTTAATATTCAATTTCACACCTAACATAGCTAAATACACCACACCAGAACTTATAAACAAACAACATTAATACAAAAATAAATTAATTTTAGAGACTAAAAAAGTATTTTGAATTTAAAAGACTAAAAATGATTTTTAGTGAAATGTTAAAAGAAAAAAAAAACTTATATAAACCTTTATTTTATTTTATTTTAGTCTTGAGAATATGCTTTTGTATTAGATAATCTCTATTATTTGATATGTAGTGTTAAATGATAATACAGTTAACATTTTTTCTTATTAGTTGTTATGTGCTTTAAATAATAATGAGCCAATTTGTTTGTGCTTTAAAAAAAATTTAAATTATTTAAAAAAATTAAATTTATTTTAAAGATTTTATATAATCATAGTAAATTTTCATTTGGTTATCATTATAAAAAAGTTTTTTTTTTAACTTTTGAAAAACAGCTGCTTTTTTATCGCAATTGTCTTTTTTAGAAGCAGATTTGAGTTGTTTATTGAAAAAGAAAAATAAAAGACTAATTATTATTCAGTTTCTTAAAAAAACTTAGATAAATGGCATAAAAATTTTTATACGTGATTTTTTTTAAAAAAAAATGATTCTTTGAAGAATTAATTTTAAACAAACAACTCAATATATGATAAACTTATTAATTTTATGATAATTACATTAAAAATCGTATTAATAATAATTTTTATTAATTGATAATATAAGTTTTTATAAAAAACATATATTATTAAAATCTTATAATAATATTTTTAAGTTTCATCTAAATAATTTTCAATTAATTGATAGCATAGAATCTACTAATAATAAAGGACAATTAAACTCGCATTTAGCAGTTAGGCTTCTTGACGATCATCTGCCACTTAATAATGATTTCCCTGATCTTGTTTCAGAGATTTGGAAGCTAAAGGATAGGTTTTCTTTTTCCTATTGTGATTTCCACCGCATCATTACGGGTGCAATATCGTAGCTAATTATTCGCTAAAGTTGGTTTGTCCTTACACACTGATTATGTTTTTTATTATTCACTTGTTAAATTTGTTGTAAACTCCCAAGGGGAGGTGTTACTTTTGGTGAATCTCATTTGGAGATTAATTCATCTTGGTTGTGTGTTTTCCTGTTTGTTTATGTACATAGACAGAATTATCAACATGGGTGGGATCTAAATCATAAATATAGGATGTTTTCCGGTATATCCGCCGATCTCTTATATATTATTTTTTACAATTTAAATTTATTTATTTATTATTAATTAAATTATATATTAAGTTTTTAATTATATTTTACTTTTAAAAGTATATAAAGAATAATA
Source organism: Psophocarpus tetragonolobus (assembly GCA_037954015.1). Classification (NCBI taxonomy): domain Eukaryota; kingdom Viridiplantae; phylum Streptophyta; class Magnoliopsida; order Fabales; family Fabaceae; genus Psophocarpus; species Psophocarpus tetragonolobus. The sequence continues at coordinate 59,668,083 of CM075691.1, read as the reverse complement.
AATAATAAAAAAACTATAAATTAAAGTTTAAGAATTATAATTTTTTATTAAATATATAACTTTAAGTTTCTTATATAATTATTAAAATTATAACGAGATGAATACGAGTGTGGGTATGAGGCAGTAGTAACGTATCCATGCTTATGACTGTACTCAATTAATAACATCAAGTAATACTAGTCAAACTCGATGTATGGTACTCGCGAGTAGAAATATTTTTGTCATCTCTAATGCAACGGGGCGAGACGAGGACAACGATGGGTATAACATTCTTATCTTCATCCTCATTTTTTGAACTCATCCTCATTTTTTGAACTCATCTTCATCCCAGTTCCCATACCCAACGAGTATAAAATTTATGACCTCATCCCCATCGAGTGTTGGCTATATGGATACCTGTCTCATACTCGCAAAGTAATTATAATAACTTTTAATAAAAAAAATAAATTGTTTAAATATAATTATATTAATCCAAAGTTATCTAATAGATGAAAAACTTATAATTTTGTTAATTAAATGTCAAATATTTCTTCTTCTTCTTTTAAGATAAATTTCAAAACTTTCTTGACATCCAAAATTGTCATTTGTTAAGAAAATAAGAATCTAAATGGTCATTTGGTTTGAAAATTAGGTATAACAAATGAAGGATAAAAGTTTGAAATCTTTTAGTTATTAAAATAAGATCGGGATGGGGGCAAGGGTGGATATGTATATCTACATACCCTTTACCATGCCGGTACCCATGTCTAGTTATATAAGGGATTGTTTGTCAACTTCAAAGCGGGTTCGATGATTATATAAGAGTATAAGTTTATTTGTCATCTTTAAATCAAACAAAGATGAGTCAGTTTAATTGGTTTGTAGGTCTATGTGGACTTAAAAAACCTTGTCTCATATAGAACCAAATCTATTTGAATTCAACATTATTCAAAGTATTTTCTTTTAAATTTATATAAATTTAGCAAAAAAAAGAAGAACCAATTTGACTCAACTCCATCTGTTATTCTTTTTCATTTATTAAAAGTAATGTTTTATTTAAAAGTAATATTTTATTTTTTTTATTATTAAAATTAATATTTTATTTAAAAATTCAAGTATTATTATTATATTATTATTTTCAATTATGTGAAACGATCTATATAACAAAATGGTAATCACATGTTCTAGGGATTATTTTATTTAAAAAGTCAAGTGTAATTATTATATTAAATATTTAACAATTATTTAAAAATAAATACATATTCTAAGATTAAAAAATTATATAAAACTAAAATAAAAAAATATTTTTGAGTAATCAAAAGTTGATTAAGCTTATTAAAAATAATATTTTTATTTTTATTTTTATAAGAAAAAGTCACATATCATTATTATATTATTATTTTCAATAACGTGGAACAAATAATATACTAAAACTTCACTTACAAAATGACTTAGAGTGAATATCTATGAATTGCTTTAAAACAAAAACATATTCAAAAGACTAACATAAATATTGTAAAAAACTAAAGTAAGATGGTAAAATTTTTCTACAAAGTTGACTAAGATAAAACATAAAGATCTCCAACATCTTCCAATAAAATCAATTTTTAAATATAAAATCTGTAATTAAATATGTAAAATATTAGAACAAATGAGGCACTTTGTGTCTTACTAGTGACCATGACAAGGACTACGATGACAATAGTGTTCATTCTAGTAGCAATTACAATAATGATCATGATGGTTACACTAGAATTTTTTTCTATTAAAAATTTAATTAAATTTAAATTTAAATTTTTTAATAATATTTTATTAGAATTTTTAAATTTTAATTTATTGATAAACTTTAACACATAAGAGATAATTAAAGTTAATTTTTATTTTAATTTAAATAATCTCAACTATAAATTTAATCAAATTAACTAGTATGATTTTAAGTAAGTTTAGTGACTCATATACATATAGAAATAGATTTTTTCCCCTCCAGTAAACTGTCCACCAAAATCTATTGATTACTAGTTTTAGGTTAGAGTTTGGGGTATCAAATCATCATTACTCGTCGACCAAAAGATACATATGTTTATCTTGACCTAATTAGGTTAGTTATGGTATTTTATTTTTATCTAATTATGTTAGTTAAGGTATTTTGGTCATTTGAGGTGATTAAGGCTAACCTCCTTTTTAATTAATTGATTCATCCAATATTTTTTATAAAAAGAATAAATTATCTATTATAATAAATTATTTTAAAAACTATGTTAAGGGATAATCTTGATTGATTGAATAAAGTGTGTAAGTTGTTATAAATATTTAACACAACTTCAATTTTTATCTGAATAAAAAAAATTATTTACAAACTATTAAATAAAATAAATAGATAAGTTAAAAAAAAAATTATGTTATTTTTTATCTTTTAAATTTATTCACAAAACAACTTAGCCTGAGCGAAGAAAAAAGGATTTTGTTTTAATTCCCTACTTTAATCTTTTTGCTACCTACATTACCTACAAACTATAATAAATTATATCTACAATATTTATTATCCACAAAAAAATTCTCCGGTACATAATTTGCATAAGAATAAAAATATTTTTTTATTATTTTATCTCTTAAATTTATCCATAAAATATTCACTTATCCACATAATCACTTATTGACAAAAATTCTGTGGGCAAAATTACATCCTAAAACTTCCGATGTGGGGTGCCAAATTTTTTAATAAATTATCCAAATAATTATCTAATCAAATGATTGAAAGTCTATCGATTTGAGGGAAAGCCAAAAAGATTGGGAGAATTAATGATCAATAAAACTATTTTTTCAAGAAAAAACTGTTAGTTTGGCCTTTATTTTTTTACAGGGCCCCTTTTTTTTTACCATGACTATCATTTTAGATTGACGAATATGTTATCCATGAAAGTATGCATAAGGTAAGTTTAGATTAATACTCACATTTTTTTATGTTACCTAAAATATTTAATCCGCTGAAAGTAACTGATCTTTTAACAGAAGAATTGCTGATAGAAAGTTTGTCGACAATGTTTGTAACAGTTACCAATATATACATTACCCACAAATTTTCTGTGTTTAGTTTAAAAGCATAAAATCCAGTACATTAATCGGAGAAACTATTAAGTTGCGTCCATGCAGAAATTATGAAACTTTTCTACATTAATTTTAGATTTTGATATATTAAACTTTTAACCGCTACTAAGTAATATATATATATATATATATATATATATATATTACTCTTTTTCGTTAAACCCTTATTATAAGACACATAAATATAATTTACATAGATTAATAAAAAATTAATATTATTAAAATTTTAAATAAATATTACTAATTTGACAATTTTATCCATACTAATTTAAAAGTATTAATAAAAATTGCGAATGCTTAGAATATATTTAATAAGAATAATAGTAAAAAAATTAAAAGTATATGTTATAAAAGAATGAGGAATTATTTTAAAGTATTGCTTTGACCTAATTAATATGAGGACATAAGAAAAGGTTATATTTCTTCTAGTTAAGATGAAAGAAAGCATGGTGGTACAATGTATTTATGGCAATATGTTTTCAAGAAGAAGGGTCGAAATAAGAGTGATAGTCATTGGGGATTCCCAAGTGGTCAGCTTGAAGGAGTACCTAGCAGTAGCAGGCTAGTCAACCCATGCCCGGGACCTCTGTAGTAAAAGTGATGTTAAACCCATCGCATAGCATAACACTAATGATACCAAATTGCAGGGCCTTCTGTTCTGTGTGTGTAACAGTACGTCAAAATCTCAAAGTCAATGACAGATTTCATTATTGTCTGTTTTGTTAAAGGTCGACAAACAAATTTGTCCCCCAATACGCGTAACCAAACTTAATTTGTGTGCTGCGCTACCTCTATCTCATCATTTTCCACTTTCATCAGTATACATATATTGTGCATTCAAGCTCTTGCTAATTGTTTTGTTTCGTATACCACAAACAGTATAAAGAACTAGCAAGCCAGGAACAATGACATATAAAGAGTCTCAACATAAGTTCTCTCTCCACATACCTCTCATGCTCATTTGCCTCATCCTATGATATCTATTCTCCCTTAGTCGTTACTGTTTCATTTTCAACGTCTGTCTATCAACTTACCTTTTTTTTATTCTTCAGACAAAACATAAATATTAGAAACTGGCTACTTATATAAAATAAATATATTTTACATTAAAAAGACAAAAATAAATATGAAATTAATTAATGATAAGACAAACGGATAAGGACACAAAAAAATACTCCTCCGGTCTTATTTTTTCTTGAGACAAAGTTCTAGAGAAATAATAATTGGTTATTTTAATTCTTATTAATTCTTAATAAAAAATTTGAATATTTGAATTTTTAAGAAAATTTAAAATGTAATTTATAAATATTTCCTGCATCTTTTATACTCTTAAATATCGAACCCATTTATTGTAAGATAAAATTGTTAAATTAGTAGAACTTTTAAAAATAGATAAAATTATTTATTAGTTTGTATGATTTGTTTCCTAAATATATTATAAAAAAGACGGGACAGACTGAGCATTATTAGTTGAATGAGTTGCTATATGAATAATCAAATTCAAAGGAAAATATAAGCATAGATCACAATTTTTTAATGGTACATGAGTAATAAAAAATAAAATAAAATAGAAAAAACTTATAGATAAAATAAATAATATAATAAGAAATAAAAAAATAAAAGTGCAATAGAAGTATTGTAGTTCAAATGTGAACGTGAAATTCATTCCCGGTTATGTAAAAAAATAGAAAAGTTGAGTACTGAATAAGAAAAAAAACTCATAAACCTAATTGTGAGTAATGTCTCAAAGTTTTAAATAGAAGATGGGGTCAAGTTGGTAATGGTAATATGGTATACATGAAATCTATTGGTGTAGACTTTCCGGTATTTAATGCCCATCAGAACCAGAAGAAAATGTATAAATATAATATCTTATATCGAGAAAATAAAATAAAATTAAGCTATATATATATTTAAAACAATTGAGTTAAACCCTTTTGTTATGAGATATATACCGAATAATGTTTAACACAAAAGCATTTTTGGTAATTAAATAATTAATGGAGCTGAAAATAAAGGTAGATAAAAATTTGAGCAGAAAATTGAAATATGTTGAAGAGATAGAGGAAAAGAAAGGAAGAAAAGAAGTAAGGCAAAGCTAGTATATAGTTAACCTATTGATGAAAAGCTGAGGAGATAAAGATAGGACATAGGTAGCGATAACCACAAAAAGCCTAATAATAATTTTATTGCATGTGACATTTTCGCTGTTGCATACTGACAAGAAAGGCCACCATCATCACTCCATCAACCCAACACACACCACACACCCTGCCTCTGTTTTCTAATTTCTCATTAATACTCTTTTTAATCTAGTAAAATTAATCAAACAATAAAAAATTAACTCAAATTTAACTATACATCTTATATTTACATTTTCGCTTAACAAAATTTATATTTTATATATAGAGCAGAGACAAAGTTCATGGCAACTAACAAAGCACCAAATGTATTAATATTCAGGTAAATTAAAAACTGAACTAAAGCATGGTACTCAATTTAAATTGAGAAAACAACAATGAAGACAAAGTTGAAAGTCTAGAAGGAAATTGAAAAAAAAAATTATATATATATATATAAGGAGTTAAAAGCAAAGGAAGAGTGAAGGGTGAGGGTTACGGCAAAGTGTGTTGGCAATTTTACCCTGCTGACTTGGAATTATTCTCATATTTGTGTCAACAATTCCCCCACGTCTCAGGGGCAGTGGTTGTCCCAAGGAAGCCAAAGCCTTGTTGGGGTTTGAGAAGCGCGTGGTGGTGATGTTGACGGTACTCTACACTCCCCGTGAACGTCAGCATATGCATATCCTTCACGTTGGTGCTAACGTCAACTCCGCCGTTAGCATCTCCCGTTAGTCCCAGGAAGTCTCTAGTGAGACGGTCACTCTTGAGGCTGCGCGTGGGGAACGTTCTCATGTAGTTATTATCTGCCAGCATCACCGGGTCGAGTTGACTCACTGTTCCGAACTCACTCGCACCGAGCTGAGTCACGTGACCCATTACACGTTGTGGCCCTGAGCCCGTGATGGCAGCGGCTCCAACGGTTGCAGCCTTTTGAAGCAGCGCAGTAGCTGACATGTATGCTGACGTGGCAGCGTTGGGGGAGGGTACTGTGGGCACGTGTAGGTTCCCGAAGGGTGAGTTTATCATATTGCCCTTGTTGGAGGGTTGTTCCTGTTGGAGAAGCGAAGAGAGGACCGGGTTGTTGAAAGTTTGAGATTCTGGCTTGATGTGGAGGGAAGTGACAACGTTGCTAGGGTTAGGGTTTTGTTCAGATGAGTCCCATTGGTTAAACCTCGTTACTTGGTTGTTTTGGAATAGAAAAAGAGAATGAAATGGGTTTGTTGTGGTGGCTATTTGATTTGCTGATAGTCTTGCACTTTCTTCCGCCAATGCATCACAGAATGCCCTGTGAGTTATAAAACTGTCCTTCCTGCAGTTTTCACATCATAAAACAAGAAATTTTGTATTATCTATTAATTTAGAGTCACTTATATTTACAAAATATGTTACTAATTTAAATCAATATCTGATATATATATATATATATATATAGTAGTATCTAGAGTATGTTAAATTTGTCATCTGTATGAGAAGAAAGCATTAGAAAAAGAGAAAAAAAAAGAGGTGAATTAATATAATAGGAACACTATTGCAGTATTGTTTTGGATTGTATTTCAAAGTGAGAAATGTGAATGTGAATGGTGGTGTCCATATTAAGTGTTTAGGTATAAGAATAAGAGTAATGTTAACAAGTAATTAAATGTGCGGGAGCATATTTTAGTTTAAGAGATCTAATAATTATGTGCTTGGGTATGGATTACTGTGTTTCTTTTGCAAAAAGGTATGGAATATCATGCATGAGAGGGCGAGTCCACAGGAAATGAAGTTTCAAAGGGTTGGTTGGACCAATTGAGATATTATGTCGTCATTTGGTCAAATTAAAAGTAGGAGAGAGGAAATGACTGTATACTGATGCATGGACACCTGCTTATACTTTTGCGCATGAAAAAATGGCTATAAAAATTATGACCATATATACTGGTTATTGCTTGTTAGTGATGTATATATTGTTGTGAACTTGTAATGTCAAAAGCCTTCGGAAACTAGTGCTCATGTAGACATAAAAATATGGAATTGAACTAGATCCCATGTATATATATCCACTAATGAAGCTAGAAGAAAGAAAGCAACTTGGCATGTCTGATCTCTCTGATGTTTTCGTAGATTTCACAATGATGAAAATTGAGGGAAACAATGTACAGCATTCTCAATAAAACAAAATTAAGAGAAGAAGAAAGTCAGAAATCATCACCTTTTGTGCCTTTCATATTGGATTTTTAGTAGACAAAAAAGTTTCATTATCATTTCTGAGTATGCAACCACTTGTACACGCGCAAATGTACAAAGAAAGAGAAATTACAAATATTCTAGAAGACAATTGAGCACTATCTGACACACTGAAAATTTTTGTATAATCTAAAAAACTATGAACTGAAGATTTAAACTTTTTCTTGGAGATAATAATGCAGAAATGGTATTATATCATCATTATCATTTATCATGCCTTTCATGTATGCGCATGCATCACATGTTTTTCTTTTTTAAAAAAAAAAAATAAAGATCAAAATTGCTATTGAGTCACAGGCTATACAGTAGATAAAACAAAAGATAGGTGAATTGTGCTTTTTGGTTATTGCGGCATATACATTTGGCAGTTTTAGCTAGGATTCAGAGATAAATAAGCTTTCAAACTCTCTTGCAATAGAAGCATGTTGTACCACTTTCGTGTTACCTGTAAATCCCATCCTTATATTCCATTGCGAGTGCTTACCATTCTTATGTAAAATCAAAGATCCACTGAAAATAACATAATTAAAGAGAACCCTTCTGATATACTATGAAAATTTTCTTATTATAAAAATGCGTGTATTTATTTTATGTACATTAATAAGTGAAGTCAAAGAAAATGGATACCAAACCCATCAAATTAAATTCAGAAAAAGGTGAATGAAGGTTGGGAAGACTGGATTTATTTCAATTTGAGTAAAACATTGATACCAACATTGACATATGAACATTTAAAATTGTCAGAGAAATTGGATATGTTATAAAGAACAAGTTAATTATTACCTGGAAAAAAGGGTTCCACAGTCACATCTATATTCTCTAGTACCACAAGTTTTCGAGTGAGCTTTCCAATCTGACTGAACCGCATATATCTTTGAGCACTTTTCACATTTCCACTTCTTCTCTCCATGCTTTCTGCAGTAGTGTTTCTTGATTCCTGTAAGATCCCCCAGGGCCCTTAAGGGGTTGTGGTGAACGCATGAAGGTTCAGGGCAGACGTAGGCTTTCTTTCTGACCTCTTTGCTGCTCCTTTGCTTCAGCTTCCAAGGGAGGTTATGAGCCCTCCTATGAAGCTGCAGGTTCTGATCTCTCTGGAAACCCTTGTGACAGATCTCACAAACAAACCTATTGGTGGCCAAAAGGGTCTTCGGAGATAAAGCAATCACTTCAGCATCTGGGTCTGAAACACACACTCGATACCATCAATTGATGCTAATCAGAAACAAGATCTCCCAGCTCAGGAATTGTTTACAAAATTACTAACATACTGCCTAGCAACAAGTTTTTAAATTGACAACATAATTCAAATTCACGTTCCATGATAAGAAAGTATACCTGGATTTCCAGGGAGGTTTCTCTTTTTCTTGATCTTTGGAGGCTGTTGCTGAGGATAAATGTTTGAGACCCCGTGATTGAGTCCTCCAAAGTCCTGAACTTTTGTTCCAGAAGAAACACTGGCATCTTCGGACAAAGAAGTTGAATTGGAAATAGCGGTTGGGAACATATTGGATTTGAAGAAACCTCCAACAGGACGGGAGTGAAAAGAAGAAAAGCAAGATACGATGTTATATTCTCTTGTCGCGGATAATTTGTTTGTTTTCTAAATCCTAGCACTTTGCTATTTTGGTTCCACAAGTAGCCACTTTTGCACCTCGGAACAGACCAAGAAGAAGAAGCTACAAGTGCAAAGCTTATTGAGGGGAGACAGAGACAGATGTAGAAAGAGAAATGCACAATTGATTCTCTTTTGGTAAAAAGAAAGCTAAATTAATCTCGTGAAGAGAGGATATAAGATGAAGATGGTGGTGGGTTATTTTCGAAGTGGCTATCTATCTAAGCCATGGATTGCTTGTCTGAGCAACTCTGCACAACTATTTCAGACACATATCTCTCTTTTCTCTCTCTTAATGTGTATGAGTGGAATTGATGAAAGGAATCCAGCATGCAAAAGATATTTAATTTGCTAAATAGAATCTCAGTTCCCAAATAGGACTTGACATACTATTTTCTTCTCTTGTTGGAATTGAAGCTACAAAGAGAGGGAGAGAGAAAATGCATGCGCAGAGAATTATAAGTCCTATTATGCCTCTGGGTATTGTAAATAATAGAAACCAGAAGAGAGGGTGATGATGACGGTGGCAGACTAATGGATGGAGGTGACAAAATGTAAAATACATTGAAATAGTTTTGTTTTTATTTTTATAAATAAAACTTTGGTGAGTAAAAGGCAAGGTAGTGCAAGTAGAGAGAGAAAGTTAGAGATGGCCGATGGAGTGGCACTGCAGCAGCGCAAATACTGGAAAGTATATCTTCACCCATGTCATAACTCATAACTTGGGAAAATTTCAGCTTTTACTTAACATTCTAATTAATTTTTTTATTAATATTAAACTATTTTCTTAGACCACTTTTTTAGGATAATATTATTTTTCTTCATAATTTTTGTCGCCTTCTCATAATATTTATTTCTATATCTTACATTATTTACTCTATTCTATAATTTTTCTCTTTTTTCTATCTTGTAAATGTTATTATTAGTATAATTTTTCTCTTTTTTCTATCTTGTAAATGTTATTATTAGTCTTTTTTAATGCTTCTTACATTTTTATTGTTTTTAACAAATTATGTCGTTGAACAAAGATGTAAAACTAACTCTCAAATAGCAATGGTGGTTACGAAAAATCTTTCTAATAATAAATATTGTAAATTTTGAATTGTTAACATTACAACTAATTAATATATATATATATATATCATATGAAATTACAGTTTCTTTTTATTATGACCATTTTTACATACATCCATCTTCGTCTTTTATGATAAAAACACAAGAGAGGACTCAATTTCATGCTTTTATATGTTTAATTTTAAAAGAATAAAATGCAAATTATTATTCCATTTAATTGAGAGTTTAATCTAGATGCATTTATAATGTGAAGCAGATGTTTTACACCGTACTACGTACACTTTACAAATTATTATTTGAATTTTTTAAGATAATTATTACAAATTACCATACCTATTGTTGATATTTTAATTTTGAATGTTTGGTATTAATAAATTATTAAGCAATATTGTTAGTTTTCTTATATATAGTTTCTCACATTCTATTATTTGTATTTTATTAAGCATTAAGAGTAAAGGAGAGACGAAAAATTAACCTTTTCTTATTAAAGAAGAGATAATAATGGAAACTTTAAATCAATAGATATAAGATTATAGTATGTATAGAGAATTAAATATAAAAATATAGAGGAAAGAGAATTTGTGTACCTCAAATATATTGAATTGAAGTTCTTGATTTTCAAGAACAAAAAACCTATGAATGATTATTGTAGAGATATGAGTTCAATAAGAACTCTTGAGGATTTTACTACCTACTTTCTAGGGAATTATTTTAGAGAATGTGTATTGTTGTTGTAATTTGCTTAATGGGATGGCAAATTTATAATCCCCCAGGTAGGCAGAGACCCTGCAAATGGACTTTTTATGATTGACTCAACCCATCACAGAGTCAATCTTACTATAATCCCATTCAAATAATCATAAAGATATTATAAGATATGATTATCACCATATCTTAAATTGCCAGATAATGATAAAATATAATTGATTAATACCAATCCACTATTATTTCCAACATTCTCCCACTTGGATGGTATTAATCAATAATACAAAGATAAATAATTAAGCTAGAATGACAATTATAGACAAATCTTATATTAGACAATGAGAAATTTGAGCTACAAAATAATATCCGATAGGGATATATATCATGCACATTAACAAATATTTCTCATAAAGTATATAGAATAATGTAGTTCAATAAAATGATACTACATGGTCTCAAGCATCCAAAAATGCTAAGAGATATTTTACTAAAATGATATTACTTCACACATATCTCATAACAGAGTTTTAGACTCCCACTGATCTAAGACATTCAAACTTAACCAAACCATATGAGTTATAAAACTCCAAAGTTAAGTATTTGATCAGTGAATAAAAAAATATTTAATTAATATAATTTTTTTTTACTTGAGTCCGAAAAATTATATAGGTGAGAAAGCATAATTTACATGCATCTAATTATTCATCATAGCCCAATAACATATGTAATTACATATAGGCTACATAAATGCTCTATAATATTTGATATTTAACTAATCTGAGTTTCAAAAATGAGTGACTATGTAAGAATCCAAAGATAAGTAGGAAATCCATAAATTCCCTACTAAAACCACATAGACACCTAGTTTATATAAAATGACACTCAGATTATTGTGGCTACAAAATGTCAATTGAGCAAACACTTAAATAATTGGTCCAAATAAAAAAACTCATAAGTACTTTAATAGTGCAAAATTGTACTCAATAGAAGTACTATCATAATAAGCACTTTTTACAAAGTAGAAAATCATACTCGATAGGAGTATTGCATCTACAATATACTTATAGAATTTTGACCAAACAAAATTTGAAATTTTGGGTAAAGAAATGCACAATACTTAATTGCATACCAAAAGAATTAATATGCAATGCCCAACAAAATGCTCTTAACATCCATTAAAGATGTCTATTAAGATACAATGAATTATGTATATCAATTAAAATAGGACAAAAATAAATAGTCAAGTCCTATAAAGTATGTCATAACATAATTAAATGTGCATAAGAATATATGACAATAGAGATAGATAAGTCTCGAGACATGATATAAAATTATATACTTCTAAAATTTTGATCAATTAAAATATGAAATTTGGGTAAAAGAGATGCACAATGCATAATTGTATGCCAAAAGGATTAATGTGCAGTACCCAATAGAATGACCTTAACATCAGTTAAAGATGTCTACAAAGATACAATGGATTTTATGTATCTCACTAAAAATAGGACAAAAATAAATAGAGAAACCCTATAGAATATGTCATATCATAATTAAATGTGCACACGATTATATGACAATAAAAAATATATAAGTTTCGAGAGATAATACAAGATTATATATACTCCCACTAAACCTTAATATACCAAAAAAATATTAGGATTATCATTAGGGTACACTAGTATTAAAAGTTCTAGTGATAGTGGGATGATGACTTTATAAGATAATAATAAAAGTGAATTAAAATTCACTATTATTCTACTTAAGGAATTAGAAAGTAGTAGAATAACAAATGATTAATGAGAGAAGTGGTTAAAATAACAAGAATATGAAACCTACAAATTCATCCATAAGAATAAATAATTCTCACAAATGGTTTCATAATTAACCACATATTAATCAATCTTTACAAAAATATTGACCCCTATGAGGATCTTGAAAAAATAATTACATGAGTGAGAAAATAGATCACTTGATAATTTTACGTAGAATATGAGAGATCATAAGCAAGTTCTCAAGTAATCATAAACAAAAATCAAGTGCTACAATAAACAATATTTACACACACTTGAGAATAAAACATGATTATACGCAGCAGAAGAATGAGACCTATTCTTGCATATATTAAGGATATAATAATAAATAGTCTCTAACTCTCATTACAATTTATAATGGACATAGGTTTATTTATATATCCCAAAATAAAGCCTCTAGCTTTTACAAGAATACCATTAACAATATTATAAAATATGGTAGGGAGAAATTAATATCTTAAAATTTGGGATTCCTATATTGTCCTTACAAGAATTGCATACTAATATTGCAAATCAATAGACAGTTTGTTATACAAGAAAATATTTTACAAGAGACCAATATAAAATCCTTAATATAGATTCCAACAATGTGATCACAAATAATGTAATAAGAAAAAATAATTTTATGAAGAACATTTGTTTTTGCACATGTATGATTAATTGGACATTTAAGGTAAAAATCTTATATCACGATAATTTATTTTATAAGATATTAATTAAAATTCTAATATACAAAATCCTTCCACTTGATAAAGAAAAAATAAGTTGACATAATAAAAAAATACCCAGAGGGCTAAATAAAATTCAACTATTTCTTTATCAATATATATATAGAGAGAGAGAAAATTTGCACCACAAAAATGCAACATTTTTTTTTTGAAGGAAAAATGTTCAATTAAAAGTTATAAGTCATTATGGAACAAAAAGAAAATGAGAGTGTAAATTTTGGTTCCATATAAATATAACTAAACATGATCAAATGAGGGAAATAAACTGAACATTACAAAAATAGGGAAACATTATGTAATTCTAAAAGTTCAGTTAAAAGAGAATCCCTAGGAAAATTACAATACACTATAACTTATATCAATAAAATCCTAATACCGATAGGTATAAAAAAATCATTAACATAAGCCAAGAAAAGTATATTGTATAACACCAAATTACATTAATAACAATACATCGATAGAGTATAGTTATCATCAATGCAATAAAAAAAATAATTATATCACAAAATTCACATAAATGCATCCAAAATAGTGAAATTATAATTATGTAAATGAAAAAAAGAAATTATGCATATTGTCCAATAAATTTGCATAATTTTAATCATATATATTATATGACCAATATGCAAAATTCACATTATTATACCCATGATAGACAAGTAATAATAATGCAAATTAATAAAGAAAATTATGCTCAGAAGAGAAGGACAATTAAGATTGTGCATAATTAATAAAATAACCTAAAATCAATTTATAAAAGATAATTCAATATTAAAAAGAGTAAGTATAATTAGAGAATACAAATACTGTAAAGAATTATCACAATGAAAATAGGTAAAAAATTCAAGATTATAATAGTAAAAAAATTTAATTTAATCTTGAATTAATCAATTTTTTTATACTCAAAAATACCAATAATATAAAAATATTAAATAAATATGGTATTTGTGAAAAAATAAGAATATAAAAAATTAGCAGCTACATTCAATGCTTCTGAGTATGAATTTAACACACAAATCATCATATATGATCGTATCAAAACGACAAAGTTCTCCCTCGACCAAATCACAAAAATATGGGTATAAAAATGAGTCCATGCAACCCATTAACACTTTCCAAAGTAAAGTTAACACAAATATATTATGTTGTCCACACAAATGACTCATATTGGTCAAACATAAAAAAAGGAAAACCATTAAGTAATTTTAAAAACAATTTACCCCATAATTATTTAAAAGAAAACTAGGTTTTTTAAAAAAAAGTTTCAATATATAATTTACACATGTAAGAGTAAGGGAATGAAACTTTAACATGTTATTTTAACAATAACAAGTAGCATAAACCCTCATTTTTTTATTTTTATTTTTTTTGTGAAAAAGATAATAGTGAACTATATTATAAAATTTCACTAATAACACAAAAAATCTTCAATTCAAATTTAATTTTCTAATAGAAAACAACAATAATTCTCTAATAGAAAACAACCCTAATATGTATCTAATTTGGCTCTGATACCAATTGATGGAAATAAAAGGAAACCTTAAATCAATAGATATAAGATTATAGTATGTATAGAGAATTAAATATAAAAAGATAGAGGAAAGAGAATTTCTATACCTCAAATATATTGAATTGAAGTTCTTGATCTTCAAGAACAAAAACTCTATGAATAATTATTGTAGAGATATGAGTTCAATAAGAACTTTTGAGGGTTTTACTACCTACTTTGTAGGGGATTATTTTAGAGAATGTGTATTGTTGTTGTAATTTGCTTAATAGGATGACAAATTTATAATCCCCAGGGTAGGCAGAGACCCCTCAAATGGGTTTTTTATGATTGACTCAACCCATCATAGAGTCAATCTTACTATAATCCCATTCAAATAATCATAAATATATTATAAGATATGATTATCACCATATCTTAAATTACCAGATAATGATAAAATATAATTGATTAATATCAATCCACTGTTATTTTCAACAAATAATAATGTAGGGAAAAGTAACGAAGGAATATTATTCTGATTAAGGTTGATTTGAGTAGGGTATGACGTGGGCACTTTCTAGCTATTCTTTTGTTACCGTAATAACTAGTAAGACACCCAAATCCCAAAAGCCCCTTGAGACGAAGGAAATGATTGTAAAAAAGACAAACATATATTAATATTGGCATATTGTTCATCAACCGGCTCATGAGTCATGAGTGATGATGAGATTGACAAGCTTTCGTAAAATTATTTTGGATAAAAAAATGGACTGAGAAAGTAGAGAAAAGCTTATGAAAGGTGATTTGCAAGTGATAACCCCACAACTTAAATGATTGATTCATCAATTAAGTTTAGGCTTATATACAGTCCATATAATCTGGTCGTTAATTATCATATACGTATATACATATTCAATTTGTTACATGAACTTATAAAATTAATTAATTTAGAATAATTTGTCACGTGCCTAAATATTTTCTATGATGAACAATAATTCAAAGTCTTCAAGACGTACAGCTTGTTTTTATCAGTCATTGGTACACTTTTCCTAAGATTGTTTTTATCAGTCATTGGTACACTTTCCCTAAGAGTATAATTTTGTTTGTGGATTTTACGTTCCTCTTATTTGTGCTATTCCCTTACAACTAGTGTGTAGAGAAAGTGCTCAGGCAAAGCAAGGAAATCCCCCCACTAACAAGAATTTTCTTCTTTTATTACATACCTCTTTTCAATCTCTTATCTCTCTTTATTCGAAACCCAAATCTAAAGCTATGGAAGGATAATTGCCCATTATGAGTAAGGTTCGTTTACTTTAGGGGCTACTACCGTAGTAGCAACCGTGCCATTTCATAAACCATTCCATAAACCAAACCTTAGGCGTGTAGGAAATAGGACCCATCACGAGTTAGACATTTGCAACTATGCATATCCAGTTTCAGATTTGTTCTTGTATTTATCCTTTGGAATCCTATGTGGGTTCTTTTTATCCAAGCTTTTGGAATCTGCAGGAATAGGGATTAGATTTCAGTTTGTTTCTTCGAGGCATCGTAAGATGATGTTTTATGCTTAAAGGATTCACTTTAGCTTATCATGATCAAGTCGTTGTGTCTTATCCTCAGTAACGTTTAATTACCATTCATTAATTAACCTTTTCATCTTAAAATAAACATCTATCATATCATATCCTCGATTTATACTAACAGTTTAATATATATACTAACGATATTATATATAGCAAATGCTAATGTAATATACATTATACTAATAATATAGGCTTACTAACTATTTGACAATTTAATTTCATAGAAATATATTAATGTTTTTTTTTATCAGTAATACAAATGATAATTTTGTTGTTGTTGTGAGCCATGGACTTTGAACTCAAGTTAAACCTGCAACAGCGACATAACCTAAAAATAAAAAATGATCAAACTCTTGTCAAAAAAAAAAAAAAAAAAAAGAATAATCTAACTAAGTGGTTGGTTTATCATAGTTTTGACTAGTATAAATTGTTTCAAAGATTGTCTATTGAGTTGCATTTATTTCTACCCCCAAAAATCCTGGAGGGGAATTGACAAATGACATGGAAGTTACTTAGTTAAAGTAATTAGTTGAGAACTCTGAGTACTATCTTCGAAGATAATGATGGCTCATAGATATATGGCCCTTTATTTTCACTATAACTTAGATCCTTATTTGAGATGGGAAAAATGAATATATGACACAGACCATCATTTTACCAATAAACATTAATATATAATTAATTAAATAATTAATTTTATAGATATTGTTAATTAAATAATTATGTATTATATTTTGATTGGTTAAAATTATGGATGAGATGTAGTACGAAATTATCTAATTATAGTTTCTCTTGAGGTGGGCGCCTAACTTTCATCGTCTTATGTAGAAAATTTCGTATTTTAAGTCTTCCAATAAGAAGGTGTGCTACACTGATAACAAGACAGAATTCCCCCCCCTTTTAGGTGTAGTAGGAATTATGAAGTCCACACATTCATTAATTAAAAAACTTAGATTAGGAGAGACTCATTCCAAGCAAAAGTAAAAATCAAATTCAATAAGTCTGATTGATGAATTAGTCTACTCAACATTATCGGCTGATTGAACCAAGTGGGGTTGTTTTTTAAAAAAATTACTGGTATAGGTCTGTTTTGAAACATATTATCAGCGTGGGTCTGTTTTGTTGGTTGACTCAGTCAAACCGCAACTACGAACTGCGGTTTCATTGCCACGTCAGCAACGTCATTATGTGGAAGCCAGCATGGAAAAACGACCACGAAACCGCAAGTCGGAATTGCGGTTTGACTGGTCTTTGACCAGCACCGTGTTGTTATCCAATGGGTAAAAAAAAACAGAAAACGATGCATGTAAAACCGCAAGTCAGACTTGCGGTTTTACTGGGGTTTAACTGGCCCCCCCTTTACCCAATGGTTGCAAACGAACGGGTGCGGATATTGAGGAAGAGGCGCGGTTTTTTACGCACATAAAACCGCAGATGCGACTTGCGGTTTGAATTAAATAATATTTTTCGATGTAAAACCGCAAGTCAGACTTGCGTTTTTATGGGGGTTTAACCGGCCCCCCCTTTATCCAACGGTTGCAGACGAACGGGCGCGGTTTTTTACGCACACAAACCGCAAGTGCAAACTGCGGTTTTAATTAAAAAATATTTTCCACATAAACCGCAGATGCGAGTTGCGGTTTATGTGGAGTTCGCCTCCTATAAATCGCCCCCCCAACCCCACAGAACCGCACACCTTTCAGCCGCAGATAATCGTAGACGTACTTGGAAACTACATAGGGATAATCAAAGAAAGCTTTTGTTTTGTGGAAATTATTTAGAAATATTGAGGTTAGTTTTCGTATATAATATTTGTTTGTTATCTATTAATTTTGTGTTTTGATATATATTATTTTGGGTATTATATTAACATAATGTTTTGTATTAAATTGTAGCAATTGTCATGGCATCATCTTCTTCTCGCCCTTCTGTTGATTGTGTTCATTCTGGACCTGTGGAGAATGACGTGTTGTACATGCAAAATCAACACGTTTCTCAACATATATGGAATGGAGAGGACGACAGAAAACTGTTAATCAGACGTGCAGTTCCCACGTATAATGTAGAAGAGTCAATTCCTCCTCAAATTGTACGATATTTGCGACAAACGGGATTTTACACGGTCGCACAGATGAGTTTTCTTCGTATTAATGCAGGTTTAATTAATGCATTTGTTGAGCGGTGGAGGCCGGAAACTCATACTTTCCACATGAGATGTGGAGAATGCACTATCACCCTTCAAGATGTTGCAATTTTGTTGGGTTTACGAGTAACTGAAATTCCTGTGATAGTTTCAACCAATGTTAATTGGGTTGAACTATGTCAACAACTGCTTGACGTTTCACCAAATAACGATGAAATTGATGATAGTTCTATTCGAGTTAGTTGGCTAACTCATAATTTTGGTGATATCGCAAATTTTGAAAATAATGAAGAAAATTTACAGAGGTTTACTAGGGCATATATTTTACGCCTCATTGGTGGTGCCCTGTTTGAAGATAAATCTAGTAGTAAAGTATCTTTAAGGTATTTGTTATTGTTGCGAGATTTTGGTGAGTGCAGTGCATATGCATGGGGTGCTGCTGTACTTGGTTTTTTGTATAGAGAACTATGTGTCGCAACAAACTACAAAATAAAATCCATGGGTGGTTTATGCCTATTAATACAGATATGGGCATGGGAAAGATTCCCAAAAGTTGCACCCACTGTATTACCCCCATACAAACCAAACAAACCCGTTGGATCAAGGTAATTTTTTTATTGAGTATAATGTTAGTTATATTTGAAAATATTATTTGGCAGTTAGTTATATAAAATTTAATATTATTCATATAATTTTCGTAGGTGGCTACGACGGGAAAACCGACACATTGGAGTCACCGATGATTTAAAACATCATCATCGTTTGCTGGATACAATGAAGCAAAATGATGTAAGAAAATGTATGTTATTGTTTGTTAATTTTGTATACGTACTAACTAGTTGTTATTTTATATAGGTCATTTGGATGCCATATCCAAACGAAGTTCTGACACAGTTACCCCCGATATGCTTAGAAGGGGTTAACGCGTGAAAATGTGTTGTGCCATTACTTTGTTTTAATATTTGTGAATGGCATCAACCAGATAGAGTAATGCGGCAGCTTGGCATGCGCCAACCCATACCCCGTCCTCCTTTGCAGCCAAAAAAATTACATGGGTTGACTATGTGAGGAAAAGGTTCTGAAAATTGGCTTATGTTGTTGCAACCAGCCATTGCAATATGGAACAACATAGACCAATTTAGGGTCGAAGAAACTGGAACTCAGGTTGGAGAGCTGACATTCAACTCTGAGTACATGGTTTGGTATCGTGCCAAAACCAAAATGTTTATCGACCCAAGAAATGCAAGAGCATCGTTGTTGGTAAAATTTGTCATAGTTATCGAATTTGTTTTTTAATTTTTGCAATAAAATTTTTATGGTTTTAATGTTTTCCATTCTGTTTTTATTGTAGGGTGAAGTTGGAGAGACATTATCGTATATGGTGTCGCCAGAGGGAAGAAACAAGTGGTCAGTGGACGATTTAGTCCCATATGTTGATAAAATAATGGTCTTGTTGGAAGATGAAGATCGAATCACACGAGCGGCAGTGCCAGCACCCGAAAGTATGCATGAGGTGGATGTTCCAGATTTTCACGTTAAAGAGTCATATTGTGAAAGTCGTGGTCTAACTAGACGGAGGGACGTCATTCAGGCAGAAGTTTACCCTGTTCCTAATTTGCCTGAACATCAAGAAGGCATATATTATACACCGACACAACTAACTGGAAATATGCCTACTACTTATTATTATCCGTCTCAGACAGACGTAGGATCATCTTACCAAGG
Source organism: Psophocarpus tetragonolobus (assembly GCA_037954015.1). Classification (NCBI taxonomy): domain Eukaryota; kingdom Viridiplantae; phylum Streptophyta; class Magnoliopsida; order Fabales; family Fabaceae; genus Psophocarpus; species Psophocarpus tetragonolobus. Next base: position 59,647,780 of record CM075691.1, on the reverse strand, counting down.
TCGTATACCGTACGGTGGTGGCATGCCCCAAGGCCATATTTTTCAACAAATATTTGGATCACTTTGCACACCGGAGATGCCAGGACAGCAACAACCCGCAACGACAGCAGCTATCGCCGAACCGCAATTCGATATACCTTGGGATTCTCCCTATGCTGCCGCAAGTCTAGGATTAGGTGGACAATTTGATCCAAACTCATGCCAAAATGTAGACGATGATGATGATGCTCAATGAAATATTTTTTTATTTTGACTTCAGTTTTTTTATATTCTTTTTTAAAGTTATTATTGTAATGTTTACGAAAAAAAAGGTAAGAAATTATAAAATATGACAACGTTGCAAAAGTTCGAAATAGATAATAATAAATTATAACATATAACAACGTTGAAAAACAGAATAACATTTAAGGTAATTACATATCACCATCGGTTGGTTGAGAGCATCCTACATCAGCATGCAAAGGGCAACTTCTTCAATTATGACCCTCTTGTCCACATCGGCGACATTTATTTTTTTTCTGTGTTTGTGACTCAGTAAAATCCATTTCATTTCTTATCCTCGTTCACTTTGGACGTCCTTTTCCTCGAACAGCAGAATGGTTTGGGATAAGAGTCCAACTTTCTTCATTATAAGGGATCAAGTCGTCATTCCCAAGAGGAAACCATTGACCAGAGTATGCACGCATGATGAAGTCATTCGTGTATACTTCATCAACAAATTGATAATAGTCTAAACTAATTGCACCACACACAGCAATTACATGTGAACAAGGGTAATGGAAAGCTTGGAATCGCCCACATTGGCAGTATTTGTCGTTCAAGTTAACTACCCATTTTTGTCCTCCACGTTGAGTCAGTGGATTAAAGGCGTCTTCGACTTCGAATCTAGTCGTTTCGATATTGTACTGACGGACTATATGGGAACAAGCGTCTTGTTGGTTTTTACGCAATGCTTGCATCAATTTATCACAATAGACCCTTCCAGCTTCCAATTGGGACCTACCATGTGATCCTCTTTCGACAAAATATGCAACACATTTACTATATGTTGACCTTACCAAAGCACTGATGGGAATATTCTTACAATCCTTGAACACTTTGTTAACGCACTCAGACAAATTAGTTGTCATGTGTCCATACCTGTAACCTTTTGTATCGTATGTCATACTCCATTTTTGCTTCGATATGTCATTTATCCAACTACATACTTCAGTGCTTTGCTGACAAAATTTTTCAAAATTTCTGTCAAATATATGCTTGCATGGAGTGTAAGCTGCAAAACAACACAATACAATGGCTCGTTTATAATAATAAAAAATACAGTTGAAAAAAAATGTCATGTGGATAAAAAGAAGCCATACCTAATTTTATCAACATTTTTTCTGTGCCATATTTTTAAATCGGGTGTTGAAATTACTTGCAATATGGCGTATGCAATACTTATGATAAGCATATGGTGGTTGCCATCCTAATGCCTCATTTTGCACAGCAGACTTAATCCCAGCATACCGATCAGAAATTAGACAGATTCCTTGTTTTTGTGTCACATGCAGTCGTATGTGGGATAGGAACCAAGACCATGAGGACGAGTTTTCACTTTCAACCACAACAAAAGCTAAAGGTAATACATTGCTATTTCCATCTTGTGTGGTTGCGATTAACAACGTTCCACGATACTTTCCATATAAATGTGTTCCATCAACCTGTATCAACGGCTTACAGTAGTTAAAGACATCAGCACACTGCTTAAATGTCCAAAACACTCTTTCAAACTGTTGGTATTGACAGTAACCTCGATTGCCAACAACAAGATCATCATGACATATTTGATAGAAAAAACCTGGCGATTTACTTTCAATGAATTTCAAAAATGTTGGAAGAGTCGCGAATGATTCATCCCATTCCCCATAAACACGCACAATTGCTTTTTGTTTTGCTTTCCATGCTTTCCTGTATGATATCTTGTATCCATATTGACTACAAATTCTCTCCTGAATCAAATTAATTCTTAAAGATGGATTTGAACCAACCATTCCTAAAAAAATTAAAAAGTTAACAACAAATGATAATAATTTAATTTAAATATTAGGGTTACATATGGACAAGTAACCAAACCTGATATCAAGTTACTAATGAAAGTTGAGTTTAATTTTTTGTGGTCTTGTGTGACTGCCGGATTGAGACATTGATGATCTCCACCCCATTGAGTAACCGTCCAATTGACTGTTTTCCGAGACAAAATTTCCCTCATATAAAATGGACACCCATCTTTATGGTTGGGACATTTGATAATGTATTTCGAACTTTTTGACTCCACAACATGATACGTTTGATGTGTTCGCATTGAATATTGTTTCAGCGCATTTTTTAGATCTTCTTTTGTGTCAAACTGTAGACCTTTGTACAATGCATCTCCAACATTCCATGAGTCATGCAAGTCTTCGCCTAAAATATCTTCTTCATCAGGATGCAACCAATTAATGTGTGTATAATGAGCTGCATCAGTCCAAGGTGGACGTTGCCCTGCAACTGTAACAGTATTGTTATTCATGTGTCTGTTATTCAACAAATTAAACTAGTAAACCGTAAAGAAAATAATTATTTTTGTTAAACATACCTTGTTCCACATTTGTTACCGACAATAACTCCATATTACGAGTTTCATTGTCATCAGTATCAGATGAATTACCATAAATTGAAACGTCATTTTCTTCATCAGATGTTTCCTCACCACATGATTCACCAACAACATCATCATCATCTACTTCAACTATGTCAGAACTCATTATACCAGTGTCTACTGCAGTGCCTAAACTACTACCATCTGATGATTTATGAACATACAATTCTATTATATCAACATTATTTTGTTGTTCAAATGCATTAAACATAATTTCAATATCCTCATCATCAACAATTTGTAGTGGCACATATTTTCCAAAAAATAAAAATCTACAAGTTAGAGATGATATAAATTCATTTGATGGCATTTTTAACTTTTCCTGAATTTTGTTCTTCAATGAAGTAAAACTGATATGACGCGTAATTCTAATTGCTCTTCTACTCCCTTCAAAAATAACACCTTCGTCTCCTTCGTACATTCTTCCATCACTATAAATGAAGGTGACAATTGGAGCAGACATAATATTCATAAATGTACCTACAAATAAATAATAAAGTAAATTTAAACATAAAAAATAGAGTTATAAAAGCAATTTGTTTTTAAAAATATTTAAAAACACACAAAATTTACACATTACGTTTTTTACCTGACCAATTGGACTGTAACGTAAAGCTTTGTTTTACGTCGGGTGCAACTACGTCGGCGGTTCTCTGGGTCGAACGGCTGTGCGGTTCTGTGGGGCGACGGGGGATTAAATAGCAACTGCACGTAAACTGTAAGTCTGATCTGCGGTTTATTAAAATTATTATTTAATACAAACCGCAGTTCGCACTTGCGGTTTATTGAAAAAATATTATCTAATTCAAACCGCAAGTCGCATCTGCTGTTTTATGTGAGTAGAAACACGGATCGTTTTTTGCAATCGCTGGGTAAAGGGGGGGCCGGTTAAACCCCCGTAAAACCGCAAGTCTGACTTGCGGTTTTACATAAAAAAATATTATTTAATTCAAACCGCAAGTCGCATCTGCGGTTTTATGTGCGTAAAAAACCGCGCCTCTTCCTCAATATCCGCACCCGTTCGTTTGCAACAGTTGGGTAAAGGGGGGGCCGGTTAAACCCCAGTAAAACCGCAAGTCTGACTTGCGGTTTTACATGCATCATTTTCTGTTTTTTTTTACCCATTGGATAACAAGACGGTGCTGGTCAAAGACCAGTCAAACCGCAATTCCGACTTGCGGTTTTGTGGTCGTTTTTCCACGCTGGCTTCCACGTAGTGACGTTGCTGACGTGGCAATGAAACCGCAATTCGTAGTTGCGGTTTGACCGAGTCAACCAACAAAACAGACTCACACTGGTAATATGTTTCAAAACAGACCCATACCGGTAATTTTTTTAAAAAACAACCTGACTTGGGTCAATCAGCCCAACATTATCATACATCCATGCATATATAGTCAATTTCTATGAAACAATGGATCAACCGCAATTCCTATAAGAAGTGATGGGTGGTTTAATTAATGATTAAAAGCCAGGGAGGGAATTGGAAGAAGGGAGAGATTGTAGGTTACAATCTCTCCAAAAAAATAAATTAATAACTAACAAAAAAACTTATAATCCGGCCCCATACGTAAAGTATGCAATCTCTATAGAAGGAAAATGCCAGTTGAATTTAAATGTATTAATTCCAATACCATCGCTTTCTTCACATATGCATGCCATGCCATTCCAATACCATCGCTTTCTTCACATATGCTTTCTTCACATATGTAGGAGTGGAACATATGCATGCCATGGAAAACATATGCACGAGTCACGAGTAAGTGAAAATTATGACCATAGTGCAAGCTTGCAAATAATATGACGTTTACAAATGGAGAGAGAGAGAATCACAATCAATTACGATTACCTTAGTCTGAAATCCAAGTCACTCAAAACATGTGTACGTTTCTGTTTTTATGATACTGTTAAGTTTCACCATAATTAATTAAAATTATCTAACAGATATATAAACCCCACCTTAATAATTGAGATATGAATGTTACTGTTATAAGTTTCATCTTAATTAAGATTATCTAACACTATAACAGATATATAAATTACACCTTAATTAAGAATTAATTGAGATAGGTAATATGAGACTGTCTAATTAACACTACTCCTCTCTTCCACAAGTGCCTAGCTACCAAACTACTGAACAGTGGAGATCTCCATACTAACAACAAAGATAGATGTTTGGTTTCTTTTCTAATAAAGTCATACTAAGAATAAAATTCTCACACGTGTACATGTTTTAACATAAAATTTGTAAACTAAAATTAATTTGGACAAATATACATCCTCATTATTTTGAGTGATTTAAAAATAATTTGATAAAAATAAATTGTATGAACTTTAAAACAAACAAGTGATGGTAGAATACTGATACAAGCTGAAATGTATAAAATAATGTTGTGATGAGTGTTACAATTTTATCGAAATTCTTAACAAATTAAATTCGAGTGGTTGTGCAACATATATATATATATATATATATATATATATATATATATATATATATATATATATATATATATATTATGCAGAGAAAGAGAGAGAAGAGTGAGGTGGAAAGGAATACTTAAGCTCCAATATGCGGGCCATACATTATTCACGGGTTCATCTATTTGTAGATTCTCATATCATCATCTTATATGAAAATTTATAGCCCCTTGCGTGCCAACCAAGTTCTGTACATAAAGAATAAATGCATCCGCGTCTTTATTTTATATTAATTCCATTATTATTACTGTTATTTCATTACAGCAAAATTTATCGCCCACTACACCAGATCACGTATATACTATAACAAACTGTAATTTTGTAGATCTGGTTTCTATTTTGTTTGGCCACTCATGCTGCATCCATTAATGTACTTTCCTTGGCATATCAGAAATAAATTCTAATCATGATTACAACAAACTATCTCTCTTAATTAATTACAAAAGAATTCTATATATTAGCTAGCTAGGAATCTCAACCAACAAGACTTGAGTCTAATGCAAAAAGTTGTCATCACATAGAGATTTTTTTTATTAATAAATTAAATATCCATATTTACTTAATTAAAAATATCTTACATACTTCAATTTAAAATTACCTTAAAGACAATGCTCGTAAAGTATGAAAATTCAAAAGATATAGATCTTATTACTCATATATGCCAAACATCCTCATCAAATGCTTATTTTACCGCATGTATAAGTTAATATTTAATGTAAAACACTTATTACATGTAGACATTAATAATGAAGGTTATTATATCAGACTTCACTTAATTTTTATCATCACATCATGTTACACTTCACTTTGACTTTATATATATATATATATGGTAGGGTCTCAACGAGACAGTAAATAATTAATTTGTGAAAGTCATCAATATTTATTTAGAAAAATATTGAAAAAATATTTAAGAAGAGGTGGTTTACAAAACAAAATTTTGAATTCAGGAGTCTATTAGGTATTAACACTTTACGACGTTTGTCTTAAGGATGCTTACTTCTAATTAAACGTGCAAAACTAGATAACTTTAAAAATATTAACTAAATCTAAAGTGCATTTGAAGTAGTTACAATTATAACTTTACGTTTTATGTTCTTACATAAAAAGATAATTTTAAAGGATTACACAATGATCAAATTGGAAGTGTATCCAAAGTGATCATCATAATCTTTTTTATAATTTACAATAGTCAAATTAGAAGTGCATCTAATGTAACTATTATTAATTTTAAATAATTTAAATAACATAATAATAATAATAATAATAATAATAATAATAACCAAGGTTTTATAAAAGAAACCAAATTAGAAGTGCATCTTAAGTGGTTATTTTAGTTTCTGTAATAGTCAAATTGGAAGTGCATCTAAAGTGACTATTATTAAATTTTCCTTAAATAATTTAAATTATATAATAATTATTACAATGAAAAATTTATAAAAGAAATCAAATTAGAAATGCATCTAAAGTGGTTCTTTTAGTTTTCGTAATAGTCAAATTAGAAGTGCATCTAAAGTGACCATCATTACATTTTATTTTGTAATAATAATTATAATAGCCAAAAGTTTTATAACATTTAAGTTGAAAAATCATGGAAAATAGTTATTATTAAATTTTCATTTTTTTCTAATTTAATATTATTAACATTATTATTATTGTTAGATTTAATCGAATTTTATTATTTCAATTTTTATATTCATAATAATATGTTAACTAGAAGAAAAGTAAAGTAAATAAAAGAAAAGATAAAATTAAAAAAAATATTATTTATACTTGCAAAGAAGCTAAAAATAACTTAAAGTGAAAGAGGTGCACTTAGTAGAAAAGTGGTGTGAACAGAATAGACTAATATTTTAAAATAGGGGTACACTAGTAAAAAATGGAGGTGCAAACAGTAGCCTGGTCATGAAACACAAAAAACACAAAAGGTGGTGCAAATAGCATTATACAAGGGGTGAACTTACTAGAACATAATTTTTTTTAAAAAAACAGTGGTGGAAATATGGGGATGCATGTGCGTCCCCTTTACGCTAACCTACATCTTCAAACCCTTTTTAAAAAAAGAATAGTTGCAGAGGGGGGCGTCGTGAAGGAGAGAGAGAAGAGTTGAAGGGTTTCCGGTGCTGCGTGACCCGTCTCTGGCGGTCGCTTCCAATGACATCCGCACCACCAGAGCTCACTTCTGGTGGTGGTAAACGGTGTAGGTAATTTTTTTATACTATTTCTATTATTTTTCTTACTGGATTTAAAAAAGAGTGGTGTAGGTAATACTTGTTGCAGCTTTTAAAACTCTTTTTTTTCTCTTTATCTCACCTTTTTCTCCTCCTCTTCTAAACTATTTCTTATCCTCCGAAAAATATCTTTTCTCTTTGAAAATTTCTTTCAAAAAAAGACCTCCTCTTCTTATTCAAGTGCCTTATTTTATAGAGTCAATTTGAAATCGTTTTACTCACAAAAATTTGAACTTTTTTATCCAGATGTTTTGGGATTTTGTTAGTGATGTAACTGAGCTAAAGAACATCTCCATTGATTCAGAGAGCTCAGACATGACAGTGGTTCGGTGATTTAGAAGTTGACCTCTTTTGCATTTTTGTTTTCCCTTTCGATGACCTTTGTTATTACTGTGTTTATTGTTTATTTTCCATTGAATTTCTATTTTGAGCTCTCTGTATTGATGTATATTCTGAACATGGTTGTATATGTTGACTATGCATGAAAATGAACATTTTTTTTATTTATCATTTTTTATTGTTATTATTTTTAAAAAAAGATTGGTGCGTACATATATATATATATATATATATATATATTAACATATACATACATATTAATGTTTACTTTTTAAAATACCTATTCTACCATTTTACTTATTAAAAATTAAAAACTAAACTACTTTGTTAAAGGAGGAACTCGAACTCACCATTTCTCCCTAAATGTAAACTTTGCTACAAATCAACCTTATAACATTAAGAAAAAAATTACTTTAAATCATATATATCCAACATGCATAATTGTCGTACTATCTATAATATATATGTATAATCAATAATATATATAATATTATATTTTTATTATATTATGAGAATTGGATCGTTTTGTGTCTACATTTTATCAATAGTTTACCCTCCTAACCATTTTATGACTTATCTCTCACACAAATATAAGTTTTATGGTATTAATAAATGAACATTTTCACTGTTAATATATATATATATATATATATATATATATATATATATATACCGTTGATCATTAATATTTTTAACAAAAATACAAATCCACATACACAACAACATTTAAAATTTTATTCAAACTCTTTCCTCTCCCATTTTTCTCAAATTCATCACAAATTTGTCATGTTTTTTAATGATATAATATGTTTCTATCATGTTATCCTAAACAAAGAATATAAAATTTAACAAAATATATTTAAAAAATACTAAACTAAAATTATTATAAGCAAAATGACACAATGAATTATTTATATTTTATCATATTATTATGAAACATATTAAAGTAAAGCCCTAAAATTGTTATAATATATCAAAATAGAAATACAAATATATAAGCACATTAATGCTATATTTTTGCTAGTATTATATAAGGGTAAATATTATTTAATTCATATATATTGTATAGAGAATAAGGAATGTTGTATTTTAATCACATAAAAGTATTGAGATGGTGAATTTTAAACCCAAATAAGTATCCCAACATTTTTATTGGGATTGAGAAAATAAAATATTTGAATAGAAATTTTTATCTAGTCAAATATTAATAGGAATGAAAAACATTGTGCTTATCTTGAAAATAAATTACAACTCAAGTACAAGAAGAAGCAAACACATTGTTGAAGTAAACTTATTTTCAAAAAAGATCTATTGTTAATCAAACACATTAGCAAGACGTCTATTGTTGAAAAAGATATATTACAATAGCACACATATTATTAATCAAATATGGTATTTAAGTAGATATGGTAGTTAAGTTGATTTGAGATCGAGAACATCATACAAACAGATATCCTAGTCTTCAAATCGAAGATAAAAAATTGAAGATTAAAAGTCAAAGATACAAAAAGAAGTTATGTATGCTTTTTTTTTTCTATTTTAGGAATTTCTTTTCATTTAAAGAAATAAGACACATGTAAATTATCAAAGACACTTAGTCGTTGTAACTTTCTCTATAAACAATTATTGCCTTTGCAATTAAACATTGGTTACAATATCCATATAATATGGGATATCCAAGACACCTAAGAGATGATGACAAGTAGTGATAAGATTCACATTTAGTTTCACATCTATAGCTGTTTACTCTTTGAGCACTTTCTTCTTTCAATTTTACTTCATTTATTTTTGCTTAGTCTCTTGTTCTACATTCCTTTTCTTTCCTTAGTTTACATTCCTTTATTTGAAGGATCCTTGATTTTTTTTATTTGAACATAAAACAATAATTGAAAACAGCATCTTTATAATTTACTTTAAATATGATAAAATGACTTTAGAAACTATGATCGAATATAAACATGGTACTTAGTTGAAAGTAGAATGATCGTTAGTTTAAATAAAAGAACACACTTTTATAACTCTAAAATTTTTTAAATAAAATAAATTCTTTTTTATTTTAAAATTAGGGTAAAATTTAATTTATATTTTGTAAATTAAATTCAATTACAAATTTAACCACAGTTTGAGAAGCTTTACGTGCTTAATTAGAAATTTGGCCGATACGAGATGCTTGTTCCCGACCCCATCTCTCATGCTTCTTCATTTTATGCTTTGTGTGATTTTCCGAAGACCACAAAGACTCTCCTTCAATTTCTCTTTAGTTTTACCAAACAAACTAACAATTAAAGAGCTTGTTTGCTTCCATGCCAGAAAGAATAAAAATTAATTTTGACTACAATTAAACTTAATCTTGTAAAAATATAGTTTTTAGTGTGTTATTTAATTGAATTATTTAGAATCGCGTTGAAATGTAATTAATATGATACTCAATTAATTTTTTCTAGAATTTAATTGATATACACTCTCACAGTTATATCAATTAAACTCTTTTTTCTAATGAAATTTTCGGATACAGATCACATTAATTAGGCCAACATTCCTTCAAACGCATAGTAATCAAGTTATATGATAAAAAATGCTAATTAAGTTGTTGTCATAGAAAAAGTGTTTTTCACCTTGAAAGGTCAATTAGACTAGTAACATGTTGGCTTTGTGCTTAGAGTCTCATATCCAAGTTTTGAATGTGAAAATATGGAAGTTATTTAAAATAGCTTCGGCCTGTACCCTAGATTACAAATTCACATTTGACTTGATCAACTTTAATTATTTTTAAAAAATGGTAAGGACAATTTCTTTTAATACCTCATAATTATTATTCACACTCCTAATATTAAAAGCATACTAAACACTTATATGTGAGATAAGTTGATTTGGAATACATAAAAAGATAAATTTATGATCAATTAATTCATAATTGAGCATTAATTATATGTTTTGAATCGATTAATTTATAACTTATGTTTTTATGTGATCCAGATCAATTGATCTGAAAAAATAATTTATATCCAATTCTAGATCAATTGATCCAAAATATATGTCAACTAATTTTCAAATCTTATTATTAGGATAACATAAAATTGAATATTAATTCTGAATTTAGTGATTCATAAGTCGCACAGAGAAAAAACCATATCAAATTATCAGGAATAACAAAAGAATCAAAGGAAAAAAATTGATCTAAGACATGCCTATTGTGTGCTATGGAAAGGAGATTATAAATTGTGGTTATTACATCATTGCATCACCGTAGGGAGGAGGGGTTATAGAGGTTGTACAATAGGATTAAACATGCTGGGAAAGAAGATGAATAGAGTTGAAGAAAATGAGTTGTGACTAAGATATGAGTAAAATGAAAAAATCTGGAGTTAAAAGATAATAAGGGTGTTTTGAAATTTTTAAAAATATATTAACTCATGAATGCTAATAGAAATTTTGGGAGTGTTTAAAGAAAATTCCCTTAAGGTATACCTTTTGCATTGGGTTAAAAAATACATTAAGTTTTATAGCCACATTGTTTTGAAGATATATAAAATATTAAAAAATAAACTACTTCATTTAAAAATCAATTTATAAACTCTCTAGCACCTCCTCAATATTTACAATATTTTGGAAATTCTCAAGGTACCCATACTTGTTCTAATCAAAGTGTTTTTATCACATAGCATTGAAATCGGCTTTTGTGCTACACACACCTCTACCAACTCTTTCAAAGAACACTAATTGGCCTCTTCAATTATTTTTATCAAGCTTCGTCTATCATGTCTCCTTACTTTAAAAAAAATTAAATGTTTTAAATTTAAAAAAATATTCTAAATCACATGAATATACATAATGTATTCTAGATTAACTGATCCGAAATACATTATGTATATTCCAGATCATGTGATCCAGAATGCAAACAAGGACTTGGTAACTGTATTCTAGATTACTTGATCCGAAATATAGATAACCCATTTTGGATCAATTGATCCATAATACATTATTTACATTCTGGATCAGGTGATCCATAATGTAAAGATGAATTTGCAATTGTATTTTGGATCAATTGATCTAGAATATATTATGTACATTTTGGATCATGTGATCTGGAATTATAAAAAAAAATTATTCCAGGCCGATTCATTAGAAACTATAATTTTTTGTGTTACAAATTGATTGATTCAAAAAACTGCAAATCAATCTTGAATACCAAGAACGATGTGCATGAAACACTTGAAATCAATCCTAATCAACAAGAAACACAAAAAAAATTATACCTGAATGAAATTTCATTTTTCTTTCTAAATAATGCTTAAATCAAGGAACAATACTCTAAAAACTTACAAGAACATCCAATGATTAAGAATATACAATATGACACAATGTGACAATTGATGTTTGACACACAAGAGGAATAACTATGTAAGATCATACACAAACACACAACAATCCTGTAAAAAAAATATAAGTTCAAGAGTTTAAAAATAAAATAATTGTAAGGGTATGTTCAAATTTTGCAAAATATTTAAATACTGAGAATTGCGAATAGAAAATGGGGGTGCTAAAAGAAATTACCCTCCACTAAGTATATAATTAGTTTCACAATTTGAAAAGGCCCAAAGTTGTCAAGTGAGTCATAATGAAATAAAACTAGATGTCTAGATCCTCGTATAAGATTAAGGTGTGCTAACAATATAGTATTTAATTTCTCTCAACATAATGTTTTAATCTTTGATAAATAAATAAATAAAAATCAATTGCAAATTAAAAAAATATATCATTTGAGAATTTAAAAGTGATCCAGAAGCGCCAATCTTGGTTATTATTAAATGGTTAAAAATAACTGTACTTACCTATCAGATGGAAAAAGATAGAATTTATTTATTTTATTAGTAATTTAACTAAACTAGAAAGCTAATACCAATATGGTTTGACACGAATTATAGTTGCTTGTGTTCTCTAATCAATGATCCAGAGCTTAAGTCCAACTGTTATTTCAAGTTTCACTTTTTTTTAGATGAAACATTTACCTGTGGTTACCACAATAATATCCTATCTTTCATTCCAACTTTAAACTCTATCGAATATATGAAACACTCTGTTTCAACGCATTACGTTTTCCATCAGCAGGTGAAATTGCATCCTTTCATCTCAAACGAACACTACATTACACACTTTTCATATCTGCATCCTTCAATAGAAGTGAGAACAAAAAATAGATGAATCCCTGCCATGAATAAAGAACACTTGAAAGCAAGAAACATGGTGAAGAAAGATTTAAATAAATTTATACTATATAAAAAATAATGTTACTTTTAAAACATTCTTCATTGAAATTCGATATCAAAGAGATTGATCGAAAATAGTGTGTCAATTAATTAATAGATATTTTTGAAATTTTATTATTAAAAGGTAAAATAGTTAAATTTGGTTATATTAAATATTAAGATATTATTTTTTTTTTACTTTTATTTAAGACTAAAGGAAGTATTTTCTTTTAACTAACATAAAAGCTCAAGTCTTCAACATTTCCACATCTACCCTTTAAACATAGTCCGGTTATGGATGACAATAAGGAGGGGAGATGTGGTAGTGGTTATTTACTATTTTCCCATCAACATATATTTGCAGATATTTTTTAATACTCATAGATATTTATTGATATTTAATAAAGTATTTTTTAAAACCAAATTTATTATAATTTTATTTATTCTAATATTTGTTAAGAAAATAGTTTTAAAATAACTACAACTATGTTTATCAAATTTAAACAATAAAAAGTATCATAGATAGTTAAAAATAAAATAAAAATTAAATAAAAAAATTATGAGCTCCAAACAAAATTATCTAAAATTATTCTTTAAAACGTTTAAATAAAACTACACTAAAATATAAGTCTAAATAAAATTACACCCCAAAATAAATTTAACAAACAATAAATATCATATTTTATCCATTAACAAACAGGAAAATATATAGGCAATATTTTTTAGCATCCCTCATTTATTATTTGCACATTCTTAATGTTTATCATTTTTTGCAAAACCTCAAAACACCTTCACCCTCTTTTACCTTAAGTTTTTTGACAAAGCATTATCCAACTTCACGGCTACAGGCACACCTCTACCAACCTTTTTAAAAGAGCATGTTGACTTCTTCATTTTTCACTCACCCTCTTCAAAAATATATATATATTTTTTCATCTCTATTTTTAGGAACCTTCTCTGCCACATGTATCCCGACCTACAAGACAAAAAAACATAATTTTTTTTTAAATTCACATAAATCATTTTGGGTTAAGTGATCTGGAATAAACTGTGGACTTGACAATTGTATTTCGAATAGGTTGATCCAGAATACAAATTTGATACAATTTCGGATGACCTATTCAGAATATACATAATGTATTATGGATCAACTAATTTAAAATATATTATGTACATTCCAGAAATGAAGGAAAGTTCTTCCCGTCCTGCTTGCTCCTTTAGCTCATCAATGCCTTTATGCTATCTATATGAAAAGCTTTCCCTTCCATGGCAGGCTTCAACAGAGTAGGAGTATCCATTTGAACAAAAGGTAGCTCAATAGATAGGATATTGAATGAGTCCACTAGCTAGCTTCTGCGAAAGAAGGACAAGCATAACACTTTACGCCCAAAATCAAAGCACTACCCTCGTTCTTTGATCAAGGTATTTCTATGGGAATATGCTTTCTCGTATTATTTCGCAGCTTAAGACCTTTTTTATGCTTTGAATAAAGGTACAAAAGAGAAGGCTTACCCCTTACTCAAGTAAGTACCTCGGCAGTCCAATGGATTGCCACACACTTATTCATGCACTAGGGGATAGACTATAGATCTGACTCTCATGGTCATTTTCAAGCTTGAGGCAAGTGCCGTTATCCCGCCTTCATCCAGTCTTATTGCACTAACATTCGATGCATCAACTATGGTTGTTCCCCCCTTCAATACTGCTTATTCATCTGCACCTTTCAACATTGTCGCCCATCCAATCTTATTGTTCTTTACCCTACGAGTGCTTCTGGCATGTGAGCTTGCTTCTGGCATGTGAGCTTTTGGTGAGATTCTTGTGACCAGGGATTCTCATTCGAAGCAGAAAAGTCCGAGTTGATAAGTTGGGAAGTAGGTTGTAAACTTCCCTCTCCTCTTTCTTTATTTGCATAACCTCGCATCACACACAACTGTTGGTCCTAGAGGTGGAATCTAGAAGGGAGGTTGAATAGATTCACCAAATTGTTTTTCAAAGATTTCTATTCAATAGTATCAGAGTATTTTAAAAAACAGTCCCTTTTTGAAAATTTCAAAATCTACATTCTTTTACAAAGATGGGTATTCAAGAATTCAACCCTTAAGGCAAAGCACCAATTTATTCAATTCCTCCAATGATGATTTCAAATAAAATAGAAGAGAAACTTAACAAGAATTATATTTCAAGTAATTCAAGATCAAAAGAAAAGAGTAGAAAAAGCAAAAATCAAACCCACAAAATATGGGTCAAAACCCAAATTTAAAATCAAGTAAACAAGAATATGATCCACAACAAGAAATCCTAACAAATGAAACACAACTGCAAAAACCTAGTTGTTAGTGCTCCAAGAATTCAATAATGACTAAAATTAAAGAGTATAAGGAAGAGAGCATTTGCACAATGATTTATACTGGTTCGGTCCAACTAACCTACATCCGGTTTACAGACTTAGCCTTCCATTAATATGCTTTCTACTAAAATCTCAGTACATGCACACCACACATATATATTTTACTCCCAGAAAGATTTAAACCACAAAAGAAGAGGCTTCCGCTTGCACCTCACAAGAATTTGCTACACCATGATACCCCACCACTCACAATGCCTCATTTGTAACATCCCGCTGCAAGATTTTTCCACAATCTCAAGAATACCTCAAGAGATTTGTAACCTTGTCTAAAAACACAAATAAGGGTATAGAATAATATCACCTAATGTGAAGAATACCCAAACGAAAAGATTAAAACTTAATAGAGTCTCTTCATTGAATCTTAAAATTGAAGCACTTTCAAACCATAAAAATGGGTATGAATCTTAGAGAGAATTCTTAGAGATCGTATGAGAGAAGCAATCACTTGATTGGACTGATCAAAATTTGTTAAATCTATTTTCAAAAAAGTTTTTATATCAGTTTTGATGTACGGTAATTGATTACCACTTGATAACCTGATATCCTGCACAAAACTGGTCCAAAGTACTTGTTCTTGGAAGTAATCGATTACTGAAATCAGGTAATTGATTACCATAGAGAGCATTAATTCCTCTTCTAAAAATTCTTGCAGGGTAATCGATTACCATTTTTAAGTAATTGATTATCTTACTTAAAAATTCATTTTTGAAGTTTTCCCAGCACAACCCAACCTATGAAATACATAAAAACCCTCCCAAACACATTCTCAAGCCTATCTAAAACACATAATACAAGTACCACACCTATAAATGTGTTTGGTACCATAAATTGATCTAAGAGCAAAAACGAAGAGAGAAAAGCAAAACCAAAACTTCACCAAGCTTCAATGTAGTTCCTTTGGTTGCCACACATTTATTCATGCGCTAGGGAATAAACTATGGATCTGACTCTCATGGCAGTTTCAAGCTTGAAGGCAAGTGCTGTTATCCCGCCTTCATCTAGTCTTATTGCACTAGCATTTGATGCATCAACTATGATTGTTCCCTCCTCCAATACCGCTTATTCATCTGCACCTTTCAACATTGTCGCCTATCCAATCTTACCATTCTTTACCTTATGAGTGCTTCTGCATGTGAGTTTCTAGTGACATTCTTGTGACCGGGGGATTCTCGTTTAAAGCAGAAAAGTCTAAGTTGGTCAGTTGGGAAGTAGGTCGTAAACTTCCCTTTCCTCTTTCTTTATTTGCATAACCTCATATCACACTACAACAACAAAAGGTATGGTTGCGCACCAACCAGAGTCGGTCCTTGCTTAGGATGCCCACTAGCCATACATTATCATACAAAGTCTATTATCTTCCAAAGTCCAGGAAAAGCAGGTCGGGAAACACCTTAGTCAAGATTGATAGCCAGTGGGGACACCTCTTCGAGACTCGAGCAAGACCTTCGCACATCAGCAGCAGGAAAGACAAGATCACATAATAAGAGAGAAAGAGTCATAATCTAAGGCAAGCATTTCATTTCAATATTGTCCTTTCGGTCCTTTTTTAGAGAAATATTCTTTCTAGCACTGAGATGCAGTCAGACAGTTAATCGGTCAAGTATCGCCCTTATTGACAGAAAAGACTTATAACAGAGTAGAATATGCACTGATTTCCATGAATGAATGAAATGCCTTACCCCTAGCTAAGAACATATAAGAGCAGAAACTCTTAAACGCTCTTTAACCAACCTCAACAGGGAAGAACTTCACTACCCTTGCAGAGAACTAAGAGCAGATCAAGGACCATTGGTGTATAGGTTGTACAAGCTAAAGACCAATTTACTTCCCAATGGCAAATAATGGGCCTTTTCTATCTCCCTCAATGGATTGACCTAGTAACCCTTTGGAGTATACCGCATCGACACTAAATATCGTACCCAATGAAAACCTAACCTTCTATTACTACTCATTTCTAGAGAGATAGGCAATGAAGAGAAATTATTTGCCCTAATGATGACATCAACTATTGGAGTGACGTCGAGGCAGAAGGAAAATGAATTTGTGCCTGAGTTAACTCATCCATATTTTGAGCGTTCTTCGGACCATAGAAAAAATGAAACTCTATTCTTGCGTAGCTTTAGTTTAAAGTTTAGCACCGCGAGCAGAGCATAAGGCTTCCAATCGCTCTCTGTCTATTCCCGTGATAATGAGATGCACTTGTTTTTGTATGGATCTTACTAGTGAAAAGGAACTTTAAGTGTTTTATTTCTAATTCTATTTAGGGAGGGAATTGAAAACATCTTTCACTTGAAAGCGATTGATTTTGATTGAGTTGACAAGTCATCGCCATGTTTTAGTATTTATAAAAAAAATGCAACGATCTATTCCACCATCCAAGCATAGATAAAAGATATACGTGTTTCTCCTTCATAAAAGAGGGCTCCGACTATCAACGGGCAAGTGTTGGGCTTGGTAGGTTCAAGTAAACCTTTAGGCAGAGAACTGGATTAGCTTAAAGTGGAGTTTACTATAGTAGAAAAGAGGTTGGTGGAACCAGTATAGAAATAGGTGATTTTCCATTCGACTTAGGAATTCTATCTCTGGCTCATGTGTTTAGCCAATGATGCTTCCTTTCTCTAGGTATGCCTTCAGCTTCTTCCTTGGGGTCATCCCTTTCATGATAATTATGGGACTACGAAAAGGCTTAACCGGTGTTAGCAACTTCTCAATGACATTCTTTCTCTTACTCAGAAAAGTAAACATCTAAATTTGAGGTTGGAAATAACATTTATTGATGAAATATGGTTATCAAGATAATAAGATAAACCGCATTTATAAAAGAAGATGAGGGAGAATGATATCCTGATTTCGAAATAAAGATTGTTGTGGCCAAAATCCATTCCTAAATTGTGTAAGATAAGAGATGAGTGATTTGTCTATCAGTTATCTCATTGAGAAACTGTGATTGAGAAAGCGGGAGACCCAATGAGCACTATTGTAGTGCCCTATTTTTTAGGGGTCGTGGAGTCGGTAAACCAGTTTGCCTAAGATCCAATTCTTGCTCATCTTAACTCCAGATAGCATTTATATCACCTATATAAAACCAGTTAGACGAGAAAGCTTCTTTCATCTTTGTCTTCTGTTAGCGTACCCCACTGATTTAAGTAGTGTTAGAGGGGAAGATCCTTTTTTAGTATGATTCTATATCGTCATTGGCTTAGAGGAATTTGAAGGCAAGGAATAGTACTGGTTTTCCTCCTAAAAAAGATAGGGTAACAACTTAAAGCAAAAAGGGGTCCCTTGCTCACTCCCTTTTCCCCCAGCCAAGTTACCTTCCTATGCCTGGATGTCCTGGCTGGGGGCCTCCTTTCTCTGCGCTTTTTGTGCACATCGAAAGTACTCTCTTGAACTATCCAGTTTGATGGAGATTTGTAAGCATCATTCAAGTATATTTGGATTGAGATCGTAGAAACATGAGCTTGTGATATAGCTACACCTAATTCTGGACCGGTTAATGCAAGAACTATAAATGAAGGACCAAGATCTAGCCTATACCATTCACAATGAAACAAGAATGAAGAGTCGAGTTGCAGGAAGGGCAAAAAGAGAAGAGCTAGCTACTTTAATTAAGATAATGTTGTCTGCGTATAAGCTGTACTTAGCAACAAACAAAGTTCACCCTCCGGGGTTCTTATGACATGCATGTATTTTTTTATATTCCATATCCATAAGACACAATATCTTTTTTGCCTCATAGTGACAATCTGGCAATGTGTTATCTTTTGGAAGCATTTTCTTTAGCAACTCTAGCAATTTAGTGAAGCTTTTATTTGTCCACTCATTTTTTGCCTTAAGATTAATCAATGTTAGCACAGTAGATAACCTTGTGAAACTACTGCATCCCAGATACAAAGGGATTTCAAAATCATTTTTCAAAGTGTCATACACAGGTGATTGCTGAAAAGACTGGTCCGATATCATGAATTATCTCTAGATGATCATCCATAACTACATCGTTTTCCTTTGTTTGGGACACACTTTCCATGTCTAAACATTCACTATGCCATGTCCATATTGTATAAGTCTTGCAAAACCCACCACAGAAAAGGTGATCTCTAATGACATCAATAATTAGCTCTTTTTTATTTAAGCATTAACACAAGAATAGTAAAAACATCCATTATTATTAAGAAGATTTTTTTTCAGCAAATACAAGGAACTCTTTTACTTCTTTTGCATACTTATCCCTTGTGCGTCTAACATTGATCCAACTACGATTCATAACTATATGTTATGTAATATAATAAAACATATATCATCCATTATAATTTTTTGGGTAAATTTTCGAAGCAAAGGGGGGGGGGGGGGGGGGAGAATCCAAAAAAAGGATTTGTCCCACTTAAAATTCCTTCCTTCTAGGGTAAAGGATTGCTTTGTGTTCTTAGTTGTTAAATAAATCAATTTTAGTGTTTCAAAATAGCCCCTAAACATCAATATGATTTCAACACAACAGTTTAAGAGTTATGAATGAGATGCAATTCAATTAGTTTAGTAGTAGAAGGAAAGTTATATCTTAACACATAATTCAATATTAATGTAATCATCAACTACATAATTCTACATAGGTCACCATATAGAATGTGTCATACCTTAAGCAAGGTTTTAATATTGGTTTGCAACAGCGATGTCAACTTCATGTCAAACTTTTAGGAGTCTCTATAGTTGTATACACAGATATCAAAGTATTTGTTATTTTAAGGTGACGTAATGATATATAAAAAAGAAGAAAACATCACAAATATAGAGAACCAATATGAATAGAAATTTAATTAATATTTTATATAATAAAAATATTACATTAATGTGTGAACTATTTTAGGTCTAACGTAAATTTCAGTTAAATTAATTGCAACATCCTTATTTGCAATCAACAAGTGCATTATTAATATAATAATTATTATAGCCCTTAACTTTCAATTTATGCTGGTAATTGTTATTAAATTAGCTTCCAATTAACTTAGTTAAAATTTGTTTTCTAATTCTCTAATTAACTTCCAAATTCTTAATTCTAGCAGACACCATTATGAATTCATCCCAAATTAAAAAATTTCGTGATGCATTGTGATTTCTATTAGCATAAACAAAAGCAACTTGGTAAGGTAACATAATACATTACTTTAATTACTTCAATCTGATCAATAATAAAAGTTGTCTGAGCTAGAGTTAAATAAAAAGAAAAATATATTTGGGCACATTAAGTCTTAAATAAACTATAGTAAAATATAGAATGCAAGAAAGAGAAAAAGTACTAATAATATTTAAATATTAGCAATGATGTATAGAATGTAAATCATACATATGCTTGAGATATTCTTTTTACCAAAACAAAAAAATGTATCTGGCACATTAAGTCCCACGCATAACTATCGGGAATTCTTTGACAGAAATGAATAAATTCAAACTCAATCTCAACTATAATTGGTCATCATTAATGACACCATTATCAATTAAACATGTAATTTAAAAAAATACTTTTTATTTCATCAATAATAATCATTATCTTTTAAAAGCGATCAATAACTTTTACGAATTGTGAGCACAAACACATAAGAGAAAAACTTTGAAAAGCTAGTAAAAACATTAACATTCGGCAAATTTAAAAATTATATAATAATAAACAAATAGCATGGAATTTAGTAGGAACTTTTGAATAGTCAACCTCGACACATATTCTTTAATAATAACAACCAAATAAATTTTGACCCTATAATTTCAATACTAATAAAGACAAATGCATAATTACCAAACTAGTAAATGTCTCAAAATTTTGACCCTATGATTAATGAGTGATGACTAATAATAAATATCTTTAAACGAAAACAGAGAACAAAAGAGAAAATGAAAAGGAATAAAAGGCGAAAGAATTAGATAAACGAAAGAAAAGGAAATGCATAAAGAAAAGGTAAAATAAAATGGTATTAATGAATTATGTTGACCTGGTTTAGAGTACGATTCGAAGATTCCGGAAGGCGACGGAGGTTGGAACACTAAAGCAACCTAATCTTTTTCACAGTAGCAGCGGAGTCCAATGACACAATAGTAGCGGCGACGGCAGAGACGAAGGCACGATAGCAGCGGTGAAGACGATGGAGTGAGAAAAATCAAAATCAGCCTAAAGGTCTTATTAGTAAATGGCGCAGGCAAGGGTTCAAGAGTAGAAAAGCAAAATCAAATACCCGCTTATCCCTTTCTGATTTATCCGAAAAATATATTTTCCTCATCTATTGAAATTTTAACAGATCATAATAATATACCTTTTTTATTTGTTTAAATTTGAACAAATAAGAAAAGTATTTTTTATTGGCTCAAATTTAATAAATCAGAAAAAACTTTCTTAACAAAACGTTTTAAAAAAATTCAACTTAATTACAAAAATGTAACCACGTTTTTTTGAGAATTACTTTTTCATAAGAGATCACAAAAATTGTTTTTAAAAATATTTTTTGTGGTAGTGTAAAACCTAGTACAACTATAGTAAAAAAAGAAGATTGTGTTTATAATAATGGATTTGATTGATTGAATTTATTGGATGAATATTTGTTTTATTTTTATTGATTATGTTAATATTTTTATATTGTTGGTATTTATTTATTTTATTTTGGTAGTTGAAGTACTTTTTTATTGGTTGTTTGTTGTGAATGTGTTTCTTTGTTAGTATTAAGTGTTTTATGTTGTCTTCATTATACATTTCCAGGTGATTATATTAATCATTTTACAGATAACAAAAATATAATATATTTATTATTTATATTCTTATTAAGCAGGTTAAAAACTAAATAAAAATTAATTATTTATTCTATTACTGTCAGCCATCAAAATAGCCACCATTGGGACGAAAAAATTAAAATTATTGACTGATTTTAACGATGGCAGAACAATGACTGGAATAAAATTCAATGGCAAAAGCTTTAGCGATTGTGTGTTTTGCAGTCTTTTAGTTTCGATGGCTGACTCAATCGCTGATGTTAATAGCAACCGATTTATCGACTACAACGATTGAAATTTTTAGCGGCTAATCAACGGTTTTCTTGTAGTGATATTTTTCTACAATAACAAATCTTCACTTGGAGATCATCTTATTTTGTTTTGTTGGAATGAGTGTTCTTGATACAAAACTTAACTTAAAGATCAGTGCTCAAAAACTATCTTGAAGATAAGACACATGAAGAATGAAAGAAAAAGTAAAGTCAAAGAGATTGGGTGATAAATTTATTATTAAAATAAATTTATAAAATTATTTTACATTAACTTTTAGGAATTATAAGTCCACATGTTCAACTGACTTATATTTAGTGGGTCTGGATTCTTTTTAATTATAAAAACCGGAGAATGTGCAATTCAATAAATCTTAACCATTCATTACAAGTATTTATTATTTTATATATTAAAATTATTAAATAGTAAAATAAAGAGAAGTTAAGATTTTATCATGTTTTCTAGTATCTTTTTCCATATGTAGTGGTCTATAAAAATCTCTTTAAGTACCTTAATTAGGTTTTGTTTTATTACATCATTTATAAATAACTTATGCTATATTTTACAAGTTTGGCTAGATTTTTATTAACAATTCAAATTTTTATAATTTTTTATTTGCACTTCAATTATCTTGATAACCTTTAATTTTAATATAACTATTATAAAATAAATAAATTTAATATAAATAAAAATAATTTTTAATAAATAATATAAGTATTTTTAATAAATATGGTAAATAATATTTTTACATGCATAAATGATTTAATAAAATATAGACAATTATTTCATACAATGTTGCATAAATAATTTAATAAAAATTGGTTCTTTCTTCTTGTAAAAACTGTTTTTTCCCCTTTTTTCTAAACCCTAATTCATTGCAAAATGTTGAAAATTGTTTTGTTTTTATTCTCAAGTGTCGATGCTTATATAAGCACTCTGGTCCTTAATTTTAAACAATTTTCTTTATCAACTCAGCGTTTTCCAGTGCAGAATTTTAATAATGATAGGTTCTTGTAGCTAAAAATTAAAATGATTAAAAACCTTGCGATGGAATATGAAGATGCTGTTATATATATGTTGCAAGATCCTGTAAGCATTTCTATTTGAAAACCTTTACCATTTTAATAAGCATCTTTATATGTTTTCTTTGGTGGAATTTTGATATGACTAGATAATGTTTACATCACCGTTCCTGATTCCATCAAATGTTGCGTATTAAAATTGGATCTGTCAGGGAGAATAAAACTAAAAATGTAAATATCCATCAATGCAAACAGTTAAGTACGTATACGCAGTGATGTGTGACAGAAAAATTAAATAAAATTTAGAACCACACAGTTTAAGAATATCTCCCCATATCCTACTATGAAAACCACATAATTTTATGTTGTGGCGCGCAGTATAGTTAGTAGTTATGATACTGAATGGACTGATTCACATATTAGGCAAATTCATCATTTATGATTTACCATATGCCCTCCCTCACATATTCTTTCCTACACGGTCACATGAATACCATGTGACTTCTCTTTTATGCTATCTTCCTCTATGTGTTGACGATTGCTTTTATTGTCCTTTTCGTTGTGCATTTGGGTCGACCAAAACTACATGCATGGCAATCACAAAGGGAAGCACGTCATCTGCAAACAACGTTATAAAATAATTTTAAAATGGTAAGCAAGTCATTCAATTTAACCAGGATGGAATTCACGAGAAGGGGGATACTCAGTGGCCGAAGGATATAAGGTGTTTAATGAAGGAGTATTTGATATAGGAATCAACTTTGTCGACTCACAGGATCTACGTAGGCTGTGGAAGCAGAAGCTGCTATCAAAGGTACTGTTGTTCTCCTGGAGATTGCTAAGGGACAGATTACCCACTGTTGAAAACTTGCTGAGGAGAGGGATTCAGGAACCGGTCTCAATTCTGTCTGTGTGTTTTGCAATAATGGGATAGAGACTAAGGATCATTTATTTTTACAATGCCCGATTATTCAAAGGTTGTGGTATAAAGTTCTCAGCTGGGTAGGGGTACCGACACCATTGCCGAAGGATCTGAATCAACTGTTCCTATTATCCTCTGCCTGGGTGGTGGGAACGAGGAAGCAAAAGTACAGGTATGTCTTCTGGACTTCAGTATGTTGGACTATTTGGTTATCAAGGAATGAAGTGATTTTTCAAAGGACCAATGCTGAATCCCTTGATATGTTAATGTCTATAAAAATGTTTTCTTGGAAATGGTTGTTGTACTCTTTTGGTTTCAAGGCAGGATGAGTATTTTCTGACTGGTGCTTCCAACGGAAATTATCTATGCTGAATATTAAATAGATTTATAGGTTACGTGGGTATTGTAATACTATACTATTTGTACATCACGTTTAAACGTTGTGTTTCAGCTTCCTATAATAGAATAAAATTTTGCTGTTAAAAAAAAAAAAAAAATTTAACCATACAATTGCTTGCGCATTTAAATTTTTTTTGAAATTTTAGAAATAGAAAATTAACCAAACAATTGCTTTCTTCTAATATTTAAAAACATGAAACAGGAAATGAGTCTTGTAATAAGGACACTAAACTGACTTGTCAGTTGAATGATGTTACCCGTTGATAAAAAAAAATAAAATTATGGAGGTAAATTAACTATCATAAACACGTTGTTCCTGGAGGTCGGTTCCAAGAATTATATGTATGCTAAAATGGATGGTATAAACCCTAATTTTTTATTCCAAATTTTATATTACAATCAATTTTTAATAAGTGTGTCATTCATAGAAAAAAAAAATCCCGTATAAAATTAATCACTAAACTGCATAAATTCATCCCAGTCTAATAATGAGGGGGCTTAGGAACTCAATTTTTTTTCGGAAAAAAAAACCAAGATAGAAGAGTCGTGAAACCTTAAAAAAACAAACCAAAGTTTTTTATAAATGAAAGGAGCCCGTGTTCCCTCTCTCCTTTCCCACCCCACCCTTCAAAATGAAGAACAGATAGAATGACCTCAATGTTATAATATAATGTGACCCTAATTGCCATAAGGAGGAATCAAAGAGAGTAAAAAGATGTAAAAATAGCTATTTTCAGAGGAATGTGTTGTGAACTTCATCATGCAACATGATTCTCATCCATCAAGTTGAATGGTTTCAACAATATCTTAAATTGTGAATTTTTTAAAATTAAAAATCTATTATATTCCTAGCCTTTCAAGTATGCTTGAGTCCCTCAAATTACACAAAAGATGAGATTTGTTATTTTCAATTTCTAGATACTAGTCCCACAAAATGATAATAACGAGATTTGATATCACTTGTGAGTACCGTGGTAAAACCTTATCAACAACATAATTTAAACCAAACCTTATAAGACACAACACAAGTCAAGAAAACAGGAGAACCTGTCTCCTCAAACTCGTCACATATCCTACACACTTCATTTTCCTGTGTGATGATTATCTGTTTCAATTAGTTCATCCTTGTTGACAACCTATCCGTTCCAAGTTGTCATGTGTATATCACAAATTTAGACAAATAAAATTTGTTACATTATCATAATTTTACACTTTATCTATTAAAATATACAGTTACTTTAAAGAAAACAAATGAAAATCATCGATATGGTTCATTATATTTGTAAACTGTTATATTGTAGTGTTTCTGTTGATTTTGAATAATTCTTGCGCTCAATTATTAATAAATTAATAAATTTATTTGACATATATATAAAAAAATAGTGCCGAAAAAATTAAAACCCATCCTCTACCTCCGAAAATATCGCCATTGTATAAACATCCACTTGCTTGTCAATTTCTCCACGGTCAGAGTTGTTTCAGAATTAATATAATTAATTGTTATTTGTTAGCTTGAGCCGCGCATTACGAAACTCAAACAGGTGACAAAAAATTATAAATAAATAAAAATGTAAACTTTTAAAATAAAACTACCTATAAAATAGAGCTTCAGCATGATCACAAACTGTAACTTTTGAGAAACTAATATAACAGTCTAATTTGATTCAAATTAATTTGTCAATTTCCTGAGTAACAGATCAAAATGTTAATAACAGGGAAATGTAAACTTGAATATGGAAACCAATAATAAAGACAAAAGTTTAAAAGAATAGAACAATCCTGAAATCAATTATAATTAAGGTTACATGTAATAAACTTTTGAGAACTTCACAATAACCCTTATGAAATTACTATACAAGCTCATACAGTAACTTAATCAATTTAACAAAACTTTCAAGTACACCTTACAAGAAGAGGCCAGGCAAGATTGTTGCCAATGACTTTATGACTGCTTGAGAAGGGGTTTTTAATTCTTAATGATTCTAACAATTTGCATGAGACAATAGTTTGCCATTGAAAAGCCTCTTCCTAGGCGACTTCGGTGACCTACTGTAACAATGTTCAGTTTTTCCATTATTCTCACCAAGTATAACCACCATCAACATTTGTTGGCCATGTTAATAAAACATATTAGACAACCACATGCATGTTGTGATCTAAAACTTAATTACAAGTGAGGACTAGCTATAACAATAAATATCTATAAATAAATCAGTCTAAAAAAAATTTATATTAACAATGTAAAAGAATTTTATATATATAGTTAATTATAATTCTTTACTTATATATTTTTAAATATTAATTAGTAAGTTCAATAAACTTAATATAAAAGAAAGACTGTCTTAGAATTTTAAAGATGAAAATTACTAGTCTAATGTGCCTGCATGTGTTAACAAGCCAGCAGCCTCCTTTTCACAGTTCTAGTTTAATATATTAATATTGAGTAAGCATTAGTAATGCATTCGTTGAGATGCTTTCCTTGTACTCTTTTAAAGTAAAAGACTCATTTTAGAGAGAAAAAAAAAAAAAAAAGAGTAAGTCAATCTATTGATGTTTATGTATATGAGTATAATCAATCATACATATATGTGCTGTCATATAATATTAGACATTAATTTGTCACCATCAACCATTGGATTCTTCAATTGATCCTTACTTTAAACAAACCAAGTCCTTAATTTCAATTAACAATCTGAATCAATTTACTACCAACAATTATTGATAACCAAAAATTAATATTAAAAAAGAATATAAAAAAAGTCTAGCGTGGTAAACCTCTCAAATCTCAATAACTAACTAATTTTATATGCCCGAAAATTAAGAGGAAAAAAATTGAATCCAAACCACACAAGAATGGGAAAGTTTGGCATTAATCCACCAGCACCAGTAAGAGGGAACTAGAACTAAAAATGATCAGTTTGGATTATGCCCTAGACTCTTGACACGTTCGCCTTGGAGCATGAGAGAGAGTCCCGCATATGATGTTTGTTGTTTTGTTTTTAAGGTTTAAACTTGGAATCTTGAAAACATGAAAATACCTAACAAATTGTCCGTATGTAACATCATGAAATTCGACGTGTGGCCTGGTTTTATTTCTAGCCACATGACGAAGTCCAGGCAATGAAAAAGTATATGAAGGTTAAAAAAATCAAACCGACAAGGTTAACCACCAACCGGATCTTGGTTCAAAAGCAACAATCAGTTATGATTCTTGGAAACCAGCTACTTCGTATCCATTCTACTGCTTCGAATAATCTACATTTGTTAAGGTAATATCATCAAAACAACAAAGAGGCAAAGACAATTGCGGGTGTTCATATGCATTACAAAGTGGGGTTTGAGTGCTTTAAAGAAAAAAGACATAAAAGTGAACCTTGAGTAAATAACGATCGCTATCACTATCACAGATTCTTGTCCAAGCAACAGCTGCAACCTACCTAATCAAACATAGAGAAATGTGAGAAAATTTGAGGTTCTACCAAGTGCTACAAAAGGACATCATATAATGGGGGTTAGAAACACCAAAAGCTAAATCACTTCCACATATATCCTGCCAAATGGTATGCCCTCCTCCACCACACGATTAGTGCCTCCTCTTTTGATCAAAACTCTCACTACTTGAACCTAATAAAGGAGGTTAACTAATCATGACAAAATGTGGTTCACTTAGGACTTGAACCCAAGTAACCAAAGCGATTGGCCAATACATTAACATCCTCTTCATCTTGGTCTTGGGAAGTTGGGATATCTAATTCACCCTCAAAACCCTCACTGAACAGTTCTTCCCAAAACCCTTCATCAAGCTCTTTGTCCAGCCTCTCTTGTGATTCTAGTGCCTCAGGCTCCTCCTCTTGTTCCCTCCTGCCCCTACCATAACCCTGCATCTCCATAGCTAGCACTTCCAACTCTGACACTCCAAAACCGTATTCCCCAAACACAAGAGGCTCCACTTTGACACTGCTTGATTCTCCAACCCCACCAGGCCTTTGCTCAATTGGCCTTCTCCTCTTCTTGGACATGGCCTCTTCAAGCTCCTTCCTCTTCTCTTTTTGCTGTAGTAGCTGCTGGATGAAGGTGGGGTTCTTCAGAGCTCTAGCCAAGAAAGCCATCATTTGTTGCTGCTTAATTTCTGTTCCTCGTAGCTTCTCCTCCATTGCTTGAAGATAGGATCTGGTATTCTGTTGCTGCTGTCTGAGCTTCACAAGCTCCATCATCAACACGTGCTTGTCACGCCTCAGACGATCAACCTCTTCATCACGTCCAAAACGTCCAACTTCAACACAGTGACCTTGTGCTTGTTGAGATGAAGAAGGATGAGAAGGTTGCTTTCTTCTCCTTATGTTTACCAACAAGTGTCTATGTCCTCTCAGGAATTCCTCATTTGCAAACTCCCACCTATCTGGATCAATTTTTCTAAAGCCCTATCAAATTTAACCCCGTATTTAGTTCCATAATCCAAAACCTCAAAACACATATGGAATCGTTATTATGATAGGAAATGGACAAACTGATGGAGGATGATGCCAAACTGTACCACTAGCGCAGACCACAGCAGGAATAAATGGGATAGTAGAAAGGAGAAATCTAGAAGTCTTGAAAAAACCCACAAGACAACATGTGACTTTAAATATTTAAATACTACAATAAAATATAATAATTTTTAAATTTGTTTTAATAATAAAACATGAAAGTTTATCCCTGTGACCTGGAGGAAAGAAAATATAAAATGATAAAACAGTGAAATTATATTCCACTACAAAAGCTAGCAGAAAAAACAGATATAGAACTTATCTTCATTCAAAACAAAAACATCAGATTGTTTCTTAATAGGACTATTGGATTATTACTTATCTTTTCAAGCAACGCAAAATGGACAAAACTTACATACATGCATTATTGTTGGTCTTCTATCAAAATTAGAATTTGATCATACTAATTCGCTTAATTAAAAATTTCATTAAATAATACTGAGATTAAGAAAAACACAAATTTGATTGGAGAACAAGATCAAATACCTTTGAAAGTGCACTTAAGATGTGTAAAAACATTAATGATTAATTCCATAAAATTGGAAGGATTAAAGAGAAAACGAGTGAAGAACAGGATGGTGAAGTGAGCACTTACGTAAGTGTTTAGTTGCCTAACAAAGCTTGAGAAATTGTTGTGCTTGAAGTATCTAGGAAGAAGGTCTTTGGAGAAAGCGTGTGGATCCCAAACCACAAAGCTGGCACCGCCTCTGCTCCATGAAACTATGTGGCTAGTAGTGGGGTCCTCTACTGCATCATAAGTCTTGGTCAGAAATGGGGGTGACCCTATTTCGTTAAGCCCTTCCATTGGCCTCGGTGGAGCAACCATTGCTGACTCATAAACAGCACCAGTTGGTGATGATGAAGATGATGCTGGTGGTGATTCCAAGTACTCTTCTTTCACAGGGTACAAGTAGTTCATTTTGGAAAATGAACAAAGTCCACTAGTTACGTTTCCGATATATTAATTTAATTTACTCTTGTCGCAATCACGTTACTTCAGGTTTATGTCTGTGAGGTTTGTTCATATGCTGAGACTATAGAAACTAAAGACGAACTTGACATAAAACAGAGAAGAAAAGTACAAGTAAAAGTACATCCAAACAGAGGAGAAGGAAAGAAAGAAAGAAGAAAAGGGGAGGAGGGGGGATGAAAAGCGGAGCCAAACTGGATATAATGCAGCGTAATCAGAATGGGGTTGAGTTAGAAATCAGTGAAACGTGGAGAAAAAATGAAGCTTTAGAGTTAGGTATATGAAAGAAGAAAGCAGAGGACTCTGTTTCCTTGTTTGGAAAGTCGTTTGAGCAGTTAAAAAACAGGATAGAGTGTTTGTCATAACACATACATATCTAGGAAGAAAGGTGTGCAAGTGTTTTGGGGGTTTATGTAGAAAGAAATTAATAGTGGAGTAGAGTGTAATGGAAAAATAAATTATTATTATTAATATTATTGTGTGTATAATAATAAAATAAAAGGAGAAATAATAAGAAGATTCTAGAGATGTTGGGGGCAGTATGGGATTATTGTATTTAACCTTTTTTCCGCAAATAGCAAGTGGATGAGAGTGGGTGCGTTTCTGGGTCAGAAGGTTCTGGAAGTTACAGAGGCAAGCAGGAGGGAGTGGTGGTGGGGGATGCGTGGTTTTTTAATGCTGTGGGATTCACATGTTGGATTGGAACTTGGAAGAGTGGTTTTAATTGGAATATTGATATTGGTACTGATATTTTTTTAATATATGATCCCAAATGGTGGCAAATTCCATTAACTTTCCTCAATTCCATTGTAACATATGTAAGAAGCCACTTGGTTGATCAAAATTCGAAGATTCAAAACCACAAAGAATTTATGGGAAGGATTTTCGGAAATAATGAAGAAAGATACACGGATTTGTGTCAGAACAAAATTTGATTGTAGTGTTATTTTTTATACCATTTCTTATTGGTCGAGGGAGGTAAGCTTAACTCTGCCACTAAATCCGACAAAAAACCTTTGCTTAGTATTTCCGTACAAAAAAATCTAGTGTCACCTCACTGCTTACTTTTTGTGTGGCAAAATATTTCGTAAACAATAAAAACTAAAAAGTTGTTTACTTAATTTTTAATGCATTTATTTAAAATAGAAAATAAAATAATTACAATAATATTATAAATTATCTCAGTCTTTTATATTTAAATAAAAATGCTTAGTTTTAGAGGGAAAATATCATAGTTATATTTAAATAAAAATGCGTTCAATCATTTTTTTTAAAATTTAATTGATAAAATTAATAAATTTATTATATATAAAAAGTTGTAATTAAATTTACTATAAAATTTTTTTATCGTTGCGGTATATATATATTTTTTTATATTTTAAAGTCTTGTGTTAATTCTCATTAAGTTGAATGCGGTCTTGTCGGTATTAATTTTTATGGTTAATGTTGAGAATTTAAAATTATTTTTTTAAAATATTTATTACGTTAAATATAAAATTGTTTATTTATAATTAAATTTTTTTCATTTTTGTATATTTAACATTCAGTTATTATAAGACAGTCTTTGTCTGTTTGGGTCCACCATATATGACTTTTATTTTTACCTTAATGTAATATGTAACATTGTTTTTTAATATTTTTATTTAGGTAGTTTGATTTTTTTTTTAATGTAATAGGTAACATTGTTCTTTAATATTTATTTATGTAATTTGATTTTTTTATGATGTGTGTATTAAAATAAAAGACATGTAAATATATCAATCCAACTCATTTAACTTCAGTCAATAAAATCTGTATTTTAAACAAACCAAATAAATTTGATCAATTAAAAAATTGACTTTTCTCAAAGTTCGTATCTGACACGCATATTTAATGGATTGATCTGTGGTCCACACACACATATATATTAAAAAAAATTCTACTATTTTTTAAACTAAATAAACTATAATATATTATACAAAAAAATTATATCATCATTTATAATAATCTAAAATATTAAATATTTTTAATTTTATAATTGTAAAATATCATATTTTACAATAAAAAATCACAATATTAACACAAATTAATAGTTCAAATAAAAAATTTATTCCTTTAAATAATCTACGAGCCAAACCCATAAGTCCACGAAGTCTGTAGGTTTCGTGGACCAAACTCAAATTTCTCTACAATTATAATTCTTAAAAAAAAAATCCAAAATCCACATAGACTTGGGAAATCTACAGTCTCATGTCCATATACTTACCCCTAGTTAAAAATTCTACAATTATCATCAAGTGTTTATGAATCCATTTACTCAAGAGTTAAGATTGTATCAACTTAGTTTCAAATTCAAATCTTAGATATAAAATCGTGTAATAATTAGAAAAATAATTTTGTCATTTATATTTATCTTATCCTATTCGAACCAAATTAATTTTCATAAAATATCCTTATACACGATTAAATATAATCTTCAAAGGAGTTATAAGATTGAGTTAGTAACAAAATTAACATGTAGGGAAAAAGGGAGGAGGGAGAGGTCATGAATTCGAATCCCTCCACCAACGAAACTAACATAATAACAACTAACATTTGTTTATATATATATATATATATATATATATATATATATATATATATATATATATATATATATAGAGAGAGAGAGAGAGAGAGAGAGAGAGTTCAAATAACATTAGTGTAATTTTAAAAGTATTACACTCAATATTAACGGCTGAAATTATTTTAAATCTAACACTTCTAATTGATTCTAAATTCAATATAAAATCAAATTTTTATTTATTTTATCTTATTGATAACATATATTTTTTTTATTTTCAAAATGCTTTAATAAACTAGAATTTAATTTCATTTGCCAATATTGTATTTGTAGTCTATATTTGTGTTAATAAGCAGTTGAGAACTTCAACTAAAATAAATTAAAAAATCTTTAAATAAAATTAAATAGTTGTAAAGAAATATTTTAACTAATATAAAATAATTAAAAGTAATGATAGTTAATTATTTTTGGAAGATATATCACGACATAGATAAATAATAAATGTTTGTGAGTTAAAAAATGTAACTTTAGGTTGGGGGTAGTTTCAAGTTTTTTATTTTTGTTTTTGAAATGTATTTTGAAAACAAAAATGTGTTTGATAATAATGATTCTGATTTAGTTTTTTAGTTATTTTTGAAACAATTTTCATCCAATTTCAAAAACAATAAGATCTGGTTGTTAGATTTTTGTTTCTGTTTTTATTCAATTTTATCACTATGACGTCATTTATTACCACTAACCACCACATTTGATCGGTAGTCATCGGTCACCACCTCTAACCAGTGGTCGCAGGCCATCACCTCCGATTGATGGTTACCGATCACCACCTCCAACTAGCAGTCACTGACTTCCACCTCTAACCCATTCTCACTAACTATCACTTTCTACCAACAATCACCGGTTACCATGTCTGACCAACAATCAATGGCTGACACCTCTGATCATCGATCATTGACGCCACCTTAAATTACCAATAACTATCTGCCACCTCTTACTATCGGTCATCAACCACCACTACTGACCAACGATTACCAATTGTCACCTCCGACCAACAATTAGCTGCCACCTTCGACGGGCGGTCATCGATTGTTACGTTGATTTTCGGTCTCTAAGGAGGAAAAATAATAAATAATGTCTTAAATTTGAAAACCAAAACAATGTTGTTTTTAAAAATTTAAAAACTTATAACCAAAACTAAGTTGTTTTTTTTTTATAAATCTATAAAGTTTCTGTGTAAAACTAAATATTATTTTATATTTGAGAAGGAATAGTCTAACATGCGAGAAGAAGAAACTTTTAATTAGTCTAAAAAAATTATTAATAAATCAAATATGTTAATCTTCCATTTTGGTCAAAATTTATAATGTTATTGTTTGTGGAATGCGATTAAGATAGTTAACAGATGGATACCGAATTCTTATTAATTGATTTAATCAAAATGTCATTAGTGAAATAGAATTTTTTTGTAAGATATTTTTTGAATCATATATCAGTACAAATTAGATATTGCTTATAAAAATATTTAAATATCTGTTTTATTTTGCATTTGAAATAATCAATAATTAGATAAGAATCAATCAAATAATCATAAAAAGATTAAAGATAAATTAATTTAAAATAATATTATTTTTAAAATATAAATAACATAGAATAAATAAAGATTCATATTGAATTTAGAATCAATTAAAATCATTTCAATAATTAATAATGAGTGTAATATTTATATATATATTCACCATACATTTGTTCTTTCTTATTAATTTTTTTTTCATTGTCTCCTGTGTGTTCTTGTAAAAAAATAAAATTCTTATCTTTCTATTTTGAGTGAAATTACAATTTAATTTTCATCGACATTAACCGTACGGGTACTACGAATTTCCTAGATCATGCCAAACTATAACAACATGTAACCACAACTAACCTTTAACCAAGGGTTACTCTCAGAGATTTTCATCTTATTTGATAAATCCAATAATCCAAAATATACTATATGTTTATCTCATTATTTCTATTAATCTTAATTTGTATCTTTTAGTTTTTTTTATCTCTTATATTTTTCTATTTAAACAAATATTTTTAATTTACACTTTATTTCTCACACATTTCTTTTTCATTTATTTATTTTTATCTGCATTATTTCTCTCCATTCTTCTATTGAAAAGGATCCTAATTGAACTTTATCTATAATGTTAATGTAAATCTTAAAAAAAAAATGTCATTTTGAGGAGGAAAAACACCTTAGTATTCACTTAGGTAGATGTATACACGAGAAAAATCAAATAAGTTTAAAAGTTATAACTTTTTATGATTTTATATTTAAAACAAATAATATTTAACAAAAGACCAAGAATATAGTAGGAATAAAAAATATAATAAAAATTATGCACTGCTAGAATAAAAAATTACGATTAAACACTGATTTTCAATCATAACTTTTTATTTATAATAATTTTTTATTTTATTAATTAATAATCTAAAAATCGTGCAAATAAAGATTACAATTAACACTAGTATGAAACGTTTTTAAATTTTCAGTTCAATAATTAAACTCAAATCAAATTCTAAATAAAAACCAAACATTTAGATGTATAACCATATAGATATTTCTAAAAAATAACTCTGGTTATTATTCTCTTTCATATAATATTATCTTTTAAAACTTATATTATTTCAACCATCAATTATATATCTATAATTGATTATATCATAATGAATTATAATTAAAATAATTTTTTAAGATTTTTTTTAAAATTAGTTTAAAAACAATTAATCTTTTTTATTAAAAAAATCAGTTTTATAGAATATAATGACATAAAAATAACTGAAAAGAAAAAATTATTAAAAAAATTATAAATTAAAAATTTTTAAATTATAAAAAAGCAACTTATTTTTTATAAAACAAGCTTTGTTAATATTAAAGCTTCTTTTCTCAAACAAATTGATTTTTTTTTAAAAAAAAAAACATATTTTAACAAAAGCTGGAAGTGAAAAAATTAATTTTTGTGAAACATGCTTCAAATTGGCACACAGTGGCAACTTGCAATCTTAAGAACAACATATAAAGCATTTAATTCGTTGGCAAGCAAAACAGTGAGACACGCTTCAAATATCTTCTCAGTTCTTATTATTACTCCATATCCATTCCATTGATATGATTGTGATGAGTGAGTGATCAGTATGCCATGCAGCCCATGCTTCATACCAGAACTCCAGAAGCTTCTTTACCACCAGTTTGTCCAACCTGTATTTTTTGTATAATAATCTAAAGCATGTACCAGTATCATCCCTTTTTATATGCTGTGCATCTTCTCCTTCTTCAGTACAATTAAATAAACATATATCGTTTCACATGCATTATTGGTTCTCAGTTCTTAATAATACTATTATTATATTGTTGAGAGCTGCGGATAGAGTATCCTAATTAAATATTATGGAAATAAATCTGATGAATGTTCTACAATGTTCTCGAAGTTACTATATATTGGTATCATCTGACGTGTTACTTTTAGATTTAGCCGACAGACTATAGGTGCACCTTGAAACGATAGTTTTTGTCTTCTTTTTTTCCCTCCCTTTACATGTCTGTGATTATACCAACAAATCGTTGATCGATCAAGTGGTATTGAAATCAGGCCTTTTAAATAGGATTTCCGATTTAAGTATTATTTATGGATGAAGAAAATATAAATAGAAAGAAATATTTCATTAAAAATATTCAATTAAATTTCTTGCAGAGAGTAATTGTTGATAAATTCAATAGATATTTTTTTGGTAAAGGATAAATTCAATAGATATTTCACATAAAGATTAATAAAAAATCTGTAATAAGATTAATTATTTATCATGCACTACACTCAAATTGTTAAAACGATATTTTCTTGCTGAAAATTTTCTAAAGTGTACGTACAATTAATCAAATCAAATTAACCTAGCTTTTTTTTTAAAAAAAAAATTAATAATAACAATCCTAGGATTTTTTCGTAAAAGGAAAATTTATTCAACAATATCATGATTATCACATGTTACAAGATATGATAGTAAAAAATTTCAAAACTTGCACGCAGAATGACATAATTAAAAGGAGCTTACACACAACCCCCGCAAATACAACTTACAGATAATCCCCCCTCCCCCCAAACAGAACTTACAGAAGGCCCTCCCACCACCTCATTAAAGGAAACTTCCTCATATAATCAAGCAAAAACAAAAGCAAGAAAACTAAGCACATCTAAGTCTCATCCTCTTAATACATAAAGTCGATTAGGCAGGCCATTCACAAAAATATACATACGAGACTTTACATAGCCCCTTAACCTAAAGTCAAGACCTATGCAAAGCCATTTTCCAAACTTCTTCAGCTATGAAGTTCTCACCTTTAAATACTACTGCACTCTTTGCAAACCAAATATCCCACAAAACAGCCAACCAAATTATACTCAGATTTCAATAGTCAACTATTAGCAAAATTGGAGATATCCAGTAAATGCCAAAAGCTCATTTCACAGTCAGCAGCTAACACAAACAAGTAGCCTACCACCTAAAGCATTTCATCTAGACCAGGTAGCTAAACTTACAGGTGAATATCAGATAACTTACAAATTCTGGTTCCATACTACAAAGAGGGCATGTTTCATCAGGAGAGGAAAGAATGTTTCTCTTGGTAAATTTTGCCTTTGTAGGAATTCTTTTCAGCGCAACCTTCTAGCAAAATGCCACTACCTTGGATGGAACCTTTGACTTCCATAGTCATTTAAAAAATAGAGAGACAACTTCCTAAGATACTCTACATGCTAGCTGATAGACTTCCTTCATAGAATACACACCATAATTTCCTTGATTATCAGTCCACCCCCAACCATCCTTTACTTCCCTCCTCAAGTGAACCCTTACCAAAATACTCTCCAACTCCCTCACCCACTCCCTGCTAAATAATTCCTTTCTCTAAGTAAGCTTTCAAACCTAGATATTATTACTCCACTCTCCTACTTCTGAGATAGTCACCTCTCTCTAATTAGACAAATCATACAACCTAGGAAATATAAACTTAAGTCCCCCAGATACCATCCACCCCCCTTCCAAAAATTTAAATAGAGACTCTAACCCTCAGTTAAACCCCTCGAAAAAACCACTCACTTATCCCTACTTCAATCGTAACTTTCATGATATCCTTCTACCACCGGGACCCCTTTCCTCTACCGCCTTACTAGATTTCTCCTAATATTATCCCCATGCTTAGCCTTCAAAATTTTTATTCAAAGGGAATTTCCCCCCTAAAGAACCCTTAACCTCTATTTACCCAACATCACCTTGTTGAATGCCACTACATCTTTGATACCAAGGTCACCTTAATTTTTCTCTTTGCACACCTGCTCCCATTTGATCCATGCTACTTTGCTACACTCCTTTGATCCGCTCCACAAAACTCTCTTTTGAATAGCCTAGATACTTTTTGCCACCTTCTTTGGGACCTTGTAAAAAGACAAGAAATAGAGAGGTATAGTAAAGAGGGTGGATTTGATTAAAGAAATCTTCTCACCCGAGGACAAGTTCTTTTGTCTTCGTGGCGTTAATTTCACTCTTAATTTATCTAATACACTCGGTCACATCTCACAATTAGCCCATATAGGAACCCCAAGATAGGAAAATGACATCTGCAGCACCCCACAGTTTAGGATCTTAGCAAAGGAATTCAACTTCTACATCTTCACTCCTACACCCTCCAAGCTACTCTTGTGAAAATTGATCTTTAACCTAGAGGCTAGTTTGAAGCACCTTAACGCACTTTTAAGGATATAAACATTTTGAACCTTTGGAGAAACCATAAAAATGGTATCATCTGCATACTGTTCAAGCACAACCTAGCAGTCTTGATCACCTAACTCGATGCCAGAAAGTAGATTTTCTGAAAGTCCCTTCTTAACCAACCTTCCCAGCCTTTCCGCTACAATTACAAAAAGAAGGGGAGTCATAGGGCCACCTTGCCTTAATCCTATTTGCATATAAAATTCCATTGTTGCATTTCCATTTACTAGGACATAGACAGACGATGAATGAAGGCATCCTTGAATCCACCTAATCCACTTGTCTCCAAACCTAAATTGGTTTAGCATGTAGAGCAAAAATGACAACTTATAGAATCGTATGCTTTTTTAAAGTCTGCTTTAAAACAAGCAGAGGCTTCTTACATTGTTTTGCCTCTTGAATCACTTCATTTACCACCACCACACTATCTAGTAGTTGTATTCCCTTAATGAAGGCAGTTTGAGTTTCTTCAAATGATGCTGGGCAGTACCTTTTGCAACTGAAGAGCTAACACCTTTGCAATGACTTTATAAATTACCCCAATTAGAGAGATAGGCATGTAGTCTCCAAGGTCATTAGGACAATCTTTCTTGGGAATCAAGAAGATAAATGAAGCATTAGATCCTCTTGGGAGCTTCCCATTTTGGTGAAAGTCCATAAGAACTTTTCTTATATCTTTCTTCAGCATGTCCCAGAAGTGTTTCACGGACTTCATATTATACTCGTTTGACTGTGGGGCTTTTGAGCTATCACACTTCCAAATAGCCTGTATAATTTCTTTATCGGGGAATACACTTTCTAATTCTGCCCTCTGAACTTTTGAAATACAATTAAAGTCCACCCTATCCAATCTAACTCCCACCTCCCCCTTTGCTTTGAATATCTCTTGAAAGAATTGTTTAATCTCATGTTTAACTCGTTGTGGCTCTTCCACCCATTCCACATTTATCATGAAACTAAGAAAGCCATTAAATTTCCTTCCTCGATTACTTAAAGCATGGAAGAATTGAGAGTTCACATCTCCTTCTTTTAACCATTTCAGCCTTTCCCTCTGAGCCAGTAGAGTTTCTTGAAAGGAGCTTCACCTTTATAACTCACCCATGGCCTCTAGTCTCAGCTTAATTCCATCTTCACCAAGATTGTCTTCCTCAGCACTTCGATCAAAACTTGTAATTTTCTGCTTCAGCTTGCTAATTGTGACGTCTACCTTTCCAATATTTTTTTCACTCCAGCTCTTGATCTCCCCTTTGAGATTTTTTAGTTTTTGTTTAAGCACAAATGCACCCCACCCTTGGACAGTGACTTTGTTGTAGCTTTTCCTTATGAACTCATTAAATCCTTCACATTCAAGCTAACCATTGATGAACTTAAAAGGTTTAACTCCCCAATTAACATTGAACATTTTCAACAATATAGGGCAGTGATTTGAGTAAATCTCTATTTAGATTCAAATTCAGCTGAATAACAATCCTAGGACTGATGCGTAAATTAAAATATTAGGTTATAATAAATTGGTAACTAATTAGTTGCTCATCTATAAATAACTGGTTAAAATATATTGATAATATGCTTTTATATAAATATCAATTTTTAATATAATAATAATTTGTGAATATATGAATTTAATTATAATGTTTTAAATAATATTTGCATAAAACAA
The DNA here is from genome assembly GCA_037954015.1 of Psophocarpus tetragonolobus. Lineage (NCBI taxonomy): Eukaryota > Viridiplantae > Streptophyta > Magnoliopsida > Fabales > Fabaceae > Psophocarpus > Psophocarpus tetragonolobus. The sequence continues at coordinate 59,607,530 of CM075691.1, read as the reverse complement.
AATTTCTTATTTCTTGCATCACCATTTTCTATATATAATTTATTTTAAGATACACTTTTATTTTTAATTTCAAAATATGATATTGAATCTTTGCTAACTAATTTAATACGTGAAACTTGTTTCATTAAAATTATTTTCATGAAAATTATAAAACCAAGCTAATGTTTAAAAAAAAAAAGATTATAAACATGGTGAAAAGTGTGTAAACAAAAAAGATTATAAAAAATGAGTCTTATAAGTAATTGAAAAAGTGATAATTGTCAAATTTAGGATTAATTTAGTGAGGAAAATTTGTCATTATTTTTATTTCTTTAGTTTTTTCGTAGTTTTGAACCCATTTAGTTGTAAATATACAAATATATCTTATAGCAAATATATAGTTGTTTTTATTTTTTTGGATTAATCTATTTGTGGTTTGGATTAATATAGTTGTTTTTATTTAAAAAATATACTTAATATTGGAATTTTGACAAATTTTACGCTAAATATTGGATTTGTAAGAAGTCAAGATGAAGAAAATTCTTGGCCTTCTTGCTCAACGAGTCTTTTCGCCCAGCAAAGAGCTTTAGGGTCAGCTAGTGAAGAGAGGTCATTTAGTGAAACCATGTCAATAAGCAAGAAACCAATGAAATTGTTAGTAGAGGCTTAATTGCATTGAGCGAGCAGTACTTTTCACTTTGCAAAAAGCTTAGAGAATTCCTAACAAAAAAATCTTTTATACCTAGTGAGAAGCCCTGCCAAGCAAGGAAACAAGACATGTGCTTTAATGCTGCCAAGAGAGACTCGTCGCCAATGAGAAATGCTAAGTCTGGAAGCAAAGTTAAGAGATTGTCGTTGAGCAAAACGTTGTCACTCAACGAGATGTGCCTTGAGATCATGAATTTGTGCTTGTTTGTCGAGTGAGAGCTAGCGCTAGATGGGATGATTTAAGTGACCCAATAGGATTAAAACAAAATTTCAAGGGAAGAATCATTATTCAAGCTGCAAGAGGAGAGAAAGAAAGAGACAAGAAATAGAGAGCGTCAAAGCAGAGACGAAACTCATTTTCCTCAATTTCATCCCAATCTTTGTGTACTTTCGATTTTTGTTTGATGCTCATAGCAATGAGTATCTAAATATCTTCCTTAGTTGGGAGATTGGTGTAATGTCAACTCTTTTTATAACTATTAAATCATTTAATCAAAAGTTATGTCTCTCATTGTGTATTCTTAATGTTTATTTTTTGTTTGATCACCTTTTAACTCATTTAAATCCATTAGGGAGAACTAGGAAAGGATCTCAAGTGAAGGATTTGAGAAAAACACCATAGAAACATTGTATCTAGGAATATGGAACAATATTTATGATATTTCGTACTTCCCTTGATTGATAGTCTAGCTATTTAATCATTGAATTGAGGAATCAAGATATGACTAATATAGTTAAGTCCTCTCATTAAGGAATCGATGTTTGAATAATTTTTGTGGGAAAAGAGTTTTTGAGATTAACCAGAGATATCAATTTCGTAGTTTACAAAGAGTTGAACAAAATCTGAGATCGTAACAATTATCTCTATTGATTTAATCACTATACTTTATCATTGATTTCTTTACTTAATCTCATTTTACTCTTGTTTATATTTACCCCCTTACTTAATTCTTCTTAATATCGATCAAATCCTTGTTGAGATGACTTAATTTTATTATATACTATATATGAGAAGTGTACGATAGTACAAGAAGTACTTGTCACACACAAAACACAAATATAAGATAAGGAAAAATGTTCAATCAATACAATGAGTTAGGTTCATGACCCATTCCACCAAAGAATGACTAGTAAGGGTAGTCGATTAACTCTATTCCTATGAACTCTGCTGAATATCTTGAATGATTTTGTGGTATATCCCCTTTGAGCTCTGAAGACCATCACATTTTTTACAATCTACAATTGTCGAATCCCCGTGAACCATACTATAGATCAGGCTTTGTGAATCCCTTTTGACCTGTCCACTAAACCCAAGAATTGGTAACAGTGAAGCTTGACTTCTATTGGTAAATTCGTAGATACCCCCCACCATCTATAGATCGATTGCCAAACTTGTACTGATATGTCACATTTGAAGAAGAGATGTGCACCAGTCTCCTCAATGATCCAACACAAGCCACACATTGCTTCTGCACCTGTTTGGATTATTCCTCTCTGTAGTAAATTGCTTTTAGTAGGTAGTTGTACCGCATCCAGGTTCCAAACTAGTATCTGAACCTTTAGAGGCACTTTAGAGTCCTATAGCATATTAAAGAAATTATAAGGCTGAGGTGAGAGAGCTCTTGTCAAAACCCTATAAGCTGAGGATACCGAGTAATGACCATAGCCACCCATATTCCACACCCATTTATCATCTACTCCCTCTCTCATCACCATGTCCTCTAGTCTCTTTACCTGTCTATTCAACAACTCCCCCTTCCACACAAACAACCTACGCCTCCACAACCATTGCCACTCTGACCCTAAGCCTTACATTTCTTTCATAGTCACCATTTGATTATTGCTAACTCGTACAACCTCTCAAAAGAAAGACTTAGTGTCTGCTCCCCAAGGATCTGTCCTTCCAAAATAAGACTTGACCTTCATCCCCAACCACATGCTTCATATTTTCTTACCACCACGCTCTTCTCCCCTGACTCTCTTAATCGATAGATTTCAAATCACTCCACCACTTAGAACAATTGTGACCCATTCCTTCCCAACATCCTCTTTCCATCTCATACTTAGCCTGCAATAGTCTACCCCACATGCTATGATGTTCTACCTTTAATCACCATTTCCATTTACCTAACAACGCTATTGAAAGCTCTTAAGTCTTTCAATCCCAAACAACCTTTATCTTTCACTCAACAAACATTATCCCATGATACTCAAGTCATTCTCCTTCTACCCTTTGAGCCTCTCCACAAGAATTTAGAGAAAATGGACTTAAGTTGAGATATAATACCTTTTGGCGCCTTGAAGAAATATATAAAATAGACAGGAAAGCAAATAAAATGGATTTTAGGAGCACCAACTTCCCTATAATGGAAATGTGTTTACTATCCCAGAAGCACCAATCTCCCCACAAATAAAACATAAGGTTTTAAAAGTAGCAACAATAAAATATTAGAAGCTATAGATTTCAGAAATTTTCATCCAAGCAAATTCTCCTCAAATAAATATTGACGAAAATAAACAAATCACCAGATAGGAATGAAAAAATCTGCTAATAAATTTATCTTCAAATCATTAAAAACTCAAAATTCCAAAAAATTGCAAAGGTCAAAGGCAATAATAAAGAGAATAAGAGAGTGTGCGAGAGTGATTTCTTTGGGAGAGTGATTGTGTAGGGAGGCACAATACCTTGCAACAAGAGGGAGTACGAGAACAATAATTTTTAGGAAGAAAGACAACCTTCACGTGGGTGAGAGACAAGAGAAAGTGTGTGAGAATAATTGCGTGCTTGGGGAGAGATAACCGTCACGTAGTTGAGAGACGAGGCAAAAAGCTCGCGAGAAAATTTGCTTGCTTGGAAGAGATACAACCTTTGCCCAAGAGAGAGATGAGAAAGATAGTGTGTGCTGATTGTTTTTAGGAGAAAGCAGAGAGCATCTTGTGTCTGGTGAGGAAAGAAAGACACATGAGATTGTTTAATGAATGATTCAATTTGAACTATTTATTGAAATGCTAAGATTAGTATTAAGCTTTCTCATTTTTCACCATAGTTTTTTTTCACACCTAATATGTCATCTTTCTATGTGTCTATATATATATATCAACTTATCTACCCATTACCTTGTAACACATCAACTCTCTCCACTGGTTGTGAAGAATAATCAATAGATCTATTAAAAATCAATATACTTTTACCCAAAAATCATGCAAACTTAACTAAAATTTCCTTATTATTTATTGAAGATTCTATATTGATTGATAATATAATCAAAATAATATGTATCATTGAAAGATAATCC